>JAEAOA010001942.1:4590000-4938974 GCA_016746295.1 Potamilus streckersoni | reverse complement strand
AGTCTTTTTCATTGAGAACCAATGGTCAACATTATCCAGAATCAAACATGCTTTACTACTGAATACGGCGACTGGCATACACTGTACCGTTCAGATTTTAGTAGTGACTATGGATCTTTCATAACTAAATTTACGAACTCTGCTTTATTTACGTTCTCTGTTTGCGTTCATCATCTGATTGCACCTAACAGTATTGGATGAAGGGAAGCAACTCGCATTATCGATGAAACTAGTCTGGTTCCCTGACCTCTCTCCACTACGTTGCTCTTCGTTATGAGCAATGTGGAGAGAGGTCAGGGAACCAGACTACGATGAAACTTGAAGTGACTTATCCGTGCACTTCGGATTCAACAACTTTAAATATATTTTAACTGCAAGTTGTGAAGTATTATTTTAACAAATACAGTCCCTGTAAATCTTTTACACTAACTGGATGCGATGCTGAAGATTGTTCGAAATACTTGTTCACGTCATTTAAGCACACCATTACATATCGTAGAGAATCTTTAAATTACATTTAAGATCATTATTAATATAGAGCAGCAGGTTTTTAATTGTTTTCTTAAAGCATATGATTTTGGTTCATTAAATATTCAATTTATAATCAGCATTCCCATCATTACGTAATTATCTAGTAAAATGTATCAAAGTCTAAATTAACAATCTTTCAAAACCTTACAAAATGTAAATCATGTCTTAAATACAATAATTGTTCTCTTAAATATGAACAAAATATTTCAAATAGCGGCAAAGCAAGGCAAAGAAATCTTTGATAAGTGTATAGGTACACAGAGAAATGTTTCTAGTACATATAATTAGGGAGAAATTAATGTTTCAAATAACTAGGTCAAGCTCTCAGAACAGCTTGATTATAGATATAAGTTGAAAGTATATTTATTTTTGTTTTTCTTGAATGGCTAACAATATCTGATGAATATTGAAATATTTAAAGAAACATAATTTTTTAACGATATATTAAACAATGTATTATGCAGTACGTTAATAGAGCATCATATATTTTAGAAGTACACGATACATTTTAGGATTCAGCTATGAAAACAAGTGCAGTTGATTCGACCAATTAACAAGTAATTTTAATACTTTATCTAAAAATACAGAATCTAGCACATTGCCTAATCTTAAATAATAGCCATGATTCATTTTCTGTTTCAATTTAAAAACACTGCAAGGAGGAAAATGTACGATAATCCTCATAAATTATTTTTAACAAATAATATAAATCTTAATTATAGTTACCTTACCCAGACGCAAGACGTCATCCAATAGCCCATCTGTTAGCAATTTAACAAAAGGCAGATTGTAAACACATACCAGACACCTAAAAGATTAAACTTTGTCGGCAATAAACGTTGTGATAGAATACAACATTTATACATGGTAATTTGTAAAATGAAAAACCATGATAAAAAGGCGATTAATCTTGTTTGAATGCAAATGAATATAAATGTTGTGAACCTCCATACTGCTAGCATCGCTTTTAGTAAAGAACATTTATTTGATATGCTAAAGCATGAAAAGAAGCCCAAGAAAATATTTTGACAAAGAAAATATTCCTCACTAGGTTTTAGAAATTATATTACTTCAAAAAAGAAAAATTATCATTCGATACGTTTATTGAAAATTAGCGAACAATCCAGTAGAGACAGACAGACAGACGGCTTAAGGCAATTTATTTATGGCAATGATTAAAAAAGGAATCTAGTGGTGAATGGTACTTACGACAAGTTTGATTACATGTTAATGCATAAAATAATGTCAAAAATATAACTGAATTTTGTAGTCTTAGTCATTTTGCCTCTTTATCAAAAAAGACGCTAAAATTTTCTTATTTATCTATTTATTTAATGTGATAAGTATATGAAGTATGGACTGTAACAATACTGATTAATCTGTTTTTTTTTTCACTATTGATGTTGCATAAGGTCACTAATGGATAATATTTTATGGTTCTGTCCTTTGCTTTAATTATTTGCAAATACCATCATGAAATGCAACTTTGATGCCATCACAATTGACCTTACAGACCGATATGCTTTCAAGTCTTTGTATAACTGACAAGAGCTATCTTGAAACCGTTTTGATAACCAGGTGGTGTCTAGAACATGCAACGTTTGATTTGGTTTGGGCTTAATTATCTTTTCCCATAAGATCATAATGGAAGGCCTACAGTACCAAAGCTTCTAAAAGTTATATTTCCAAAAAATTCAGAAATGCACTTGTATTCTCATATACTGCAAGGAGGAAAATGATCATGTGAACTGCCATCCTCTGTAATATTGATTTGCTTTGTTTTTTAAGGCAAAATACAATTTTCTACATTATTTTGTGCTCATATAGCCGATCTTTATTATTTCTCCTTCAAACATCAATCACGCCGACAAACGTCAATTAGTTTTTAATGTCTCTTAAGTACGAGTGTATTATTAGGTAATAGTGTTTTATTAGAAACGAGTGTATTTTATTCAACCTGAAAGAAAAAGTTGTATTTTCTTCCGCAAAATGCGTCTCTCTACTTTCTAATTGATCCATTTTCATATTATAGCATTTAGTTCTGCTGTTTTCACTGTCGTGTGCGAAAAATCTTTTATGGAGGACTTGCAATACACTTGCTACGGTAATTTTACACATGAAGTTTCTATAACAACCAGTTTCTCATGTCAGCGAAAGGTCATTAAAGGTAAGAAATCATATGAAAGCTAAAATATAGTTGCTTTTGAGTATTTTTTTACTAAGTTCATTTCACGGTATGTATAAATCCTTTTAATATATACGTACAGTCGTTACTCACTTATACGTCGAGAGTAGTAAATGGGGATACTATAGCGACAATGGGAGTTATCATTAAAAACCAGCGTGGGATAATATAGCGACAAGATTTTTGGCGACAAATGGAACTGCCGAGCCTTTATAGCGACAAGGGGAATTTTGTATTAGCACACTCTGGGACTGTATAGCGTCAAGAGAAATGGTCCCAGGTAGCATGACGTCACGGTACTGGACACTTGTCAACAGTGTAGCAATGTGTAAGTACTGTGACGTCAAGCATTCGTCAAGTACTGTGACATCAAGCGTTCGTCGTGTTAGTGAATGTAGTGAAATGTATGTTTTATAACTTATACAGGCAATTTGTTATTGAAAAGTATAATCTTTTCGAGGCATGGAAAGTGGCCCTGAAAAGGGCCGTTGTTTATGATGTTAACATCATGCTGTTAACATACAGGACATCGCATTGCTCTTTTCTTTCTCAAAGCTTGTCTTAAACTGCATCTCACTTCTTGTCCGAAGATGAGAGTCCGCTTCAAACAGCCTTGTCTTTCCACATAACATCTTCTTTTCCAAACAGTGGCACCCTTAATCCGGATGACAGTCCATTTTGTTTTCGCATACACGGGTAATTCCGGATCGAAAAACAATGACGATAACCAACTAGAGGATTTAGCAGTGATCAACATCTTCTTTGTGTGTGATGAGAACAGGTGAAGGAAATGAAGTGAACTGTGTGTATTTATAGGGAAAGACTGGATCGAAACGGATTGAAATGGTTGACCAATCCCAATACGCGTTACAAAATTCGGTCACTTCGCGGAGCCTGTCTTCCAATTTGAAGAGAGTTCCCTGTGACGTCACAATGCCTATATACGTTCACTAGCGTTCGTGTGAAGTGAATAGATGCGGCATTGTTGAGTCAAACATTACGGAACTTAAGAAGACAATGAATTGGGGTGCACCAGCTGCGGAGACGAAAAGCGATGGTATAGCATCAGCTACTAAAGTGAACACAGTGTCACTGACCGAAGAGGTTGATTTCAACTGGGATTTAGTTGATTTTCTCTCTTCGCAAGAATTTGTACCGGCACCAGTACCTTCACCAATTTCTCCTTCTTTACCACGCATCGACGATTTTAAACAAAGACAAAAAGAAGAATTAGGGAAATGTTTACAGCAGCAGAAAGAAGCAGAAGAAGCATTTCTGCTTGAACAGCAACAGCGAGAAGAAGAAGAGACGAGAAGGAAACGACAAGAAGAAGAAGAAGCAGTAGAAAAGAAAGCAAGTCCAGGAGAGAAGGAAAACAGTGAAAGTCAAACGGTCACGATACTCTTGGATATTTTAGCGGAGTTAAGAAATCTGAAAGAAATGTATCAGACTTCTTTATTACGACCGAAGAGAAAAAGACCTTCCCGAGCCAAGCAGACTAACATTGTGACTACACCAGAGATTCCACCATTAGTAATTTCTACTCAATCATTGACAAGATCAAGTCCACAAGTTGGCCTTGGCCGTGGCAAAGGCATAAGGCAATTAAAGCGAATTGCTTCTCGTTCTTGAGTGTGTTCTCAGGAAACAAAAGACCCAACGGTCCTTTGCAGGACCACTCATTACTTTCGAAAAGAAATACTATTCATTTTGCCAAAAAGAAAAATCAATGAAAACTTAAAATCCTTGTATCACCCTTTAGTATGTATGTATGCATTTATGTATATGTGTGTGTGTGTGTGTGCGTGAATGTAGACTCTTATTCTAAAAAATTAAAACCAGGAGACACTTACGTTTTTTCAATCTGGTCTATTCTGGTACAATTCTTTACAATTCAATTCACAACAGAACGCAACAATTGTTTAAAAAAGTTCATAGACTTCTTCTGTGCCTGTTTTTTGAATTTCTTCACTTTCACAGTTTCCTTCTTCTCTTCCTGTCTCGGGGTTCTTCCTTTTCCTCTTCTTCCTCCTTCTCCTGCTCCTGTTGTTTCTTAGGGCACTCTGTAGACCAATGTCCTCTCTCTTTACAATGATAACAGGTATCTCGACTCTTGTCTTTTTTGACACTGGTTTTTTGACGGTCTGGACATTCTGTAGCCCAATGCCCTTTATTCTTACAGATATAGCAAGTATCCTGACTTTTGTCTCGAAAAGTGGAAGAATAGTCCGTTGGATTGTCTGGCGAAAACTTTCGTATGACACCTCGTAAAGCTCTAATGAGAAGTTCGATTTGTGTGGGTTCTTCCATCGTACTGGTCAGCTTGAGAGCAAAATGAATACTGAGAGGGAAGGCACTAGCCCTTTATATATGCACTGATTTGACATGAATATATAGGGTCCATGGCATTTCAAATGTAGCCATTTCACTTTTTGCAATCAAGATGAAACGATCGCACGATTTCAGTGAGAGAGAAAAAGAAAGTAAGAGGCAGAAACGTGATTTATCGCCTCGCACAGTAGCCGAAGTCTTGGCTCAAATTCATGCCAGTGATTTTGAAGATGAGATGAGTGAACCAGAATCTAAACCCAATGAGTCTACACCAAAGCAAAATAAAGTACCAACAGTAAACCCTAAAAATTACTATCACATTCGAGAGACGGACAAACGATCCTCTAGAAAATTTAGAACTACAGCCCACACATACACCGTGAAGTTTAAAGATTTCAAGTCCGACGTACCACTGGAGAAAGCAGAAGAGTTCATCACCGATGTGTGGGATTCTTTGTTAACGAATCTGAAACAGCAATGTGAAGCCAAAGAAGACGATCGCTTGACTTTCCATTCATCACGACAATTTGAAGTCTCCCGTTTGGATCGAGTTTCGCAGTCCATCAGAATTGACACCTTCCAAAATCATCGACAAGATTCAACACGTGCAGCAATTGAACGACAAGTTTCACATCACCAACGGAAAAGCGACACTGTTCATGACCCACGTTTCTCTTCCCCAAGGGACAGGGCATGGCAAAAAAGTGCTCTTGGAAGACAACCTTCGCAGCATCAAAAAGAGCATCGTCCAAATTAACAACCCACAAGATAAGATGTGTTTAGCCCGTGCCATCCAAATGGGACGAATGTATTCCGACAAGAATAACACGCCAGAATGGAAAAGAGCCTGGAAAACTATTCAACGATCGGACTGAGCCAAACAACCAAGAGAGGCAGAACTCCTGTTACAGCAAGCGGGACTACCTAAAGATTCACCCTGTGGCATTCCTGAAATGCAAAAGTTGCAAGACGTTTTGGCTCCAAATTACACCTTGAAAGTGCACCCTCAAGAAGTGCGCGGACCTCTGTTGTTTCGAGGCAAAGATTTCAAAGACGGAAAATACATTCACATCTATCATCACGATCAACATTTTGATGCCATTACCAGTATCACTGCATTCCTGTCCTACGGTTATTACTGTGAGAAATGTGACTATGGTTATAACAATCGAGAGCAACATAAGCATTGCGGATCAAAATGTGAGGGATGTTTGGCCTCTAAACCCTGTTTGGACAAAGGACAAGAACGAGTGCATTTGTCTGCTTGTCAGCGTACGTTTGTCAGTCCTGCCTGTTACCAACAACATTTGAAGACACAAGGTTCACAGCGGAAATGTGCATGTCAACTCCTGAGATTGTGCCCTACTTGTGGACAAGGCATACGTACCAACAGTACCAAGGCACACGTCTGTTCAGGAAAGAAAAAATGTCACATTTGTCACCAAACGGTGAACTTGGAACACCAATGCTACATTCAAAAATACCATTCTAAATATGAAGAAAAAGAAAAAGAAGAGGACCAGAAAAAGAAAGGCAATTTCATCTTTTTCGATTTCGAATGCATGCAAGAGACTGGCATTCACATCCCTAATTTCTGCGTGGCTCACAGAGCGTGCAAAAAATGCATCCAAGAGCCTATCTTGACTCATTGCCCTCACTGTAGCAAGATTCCTGGAGGACGTGAAAAAATCTTTCGGGGACCGAACACATTGACCGATTTTGCCCAATGGGTCTTAGACCCTATCGACGAAACGTGGAGCCAAGAAGATATCGAACGTTACGGAGATTGTCATCGTTATGCCACAGTCATGGCTCACAATTTCTCGGGATACGATGGACAGTTTTTGTTGAGATACTATACGGAACAAAGTACCGAACGTCCTAAAGTGACTTTGAACGGAGCCAAAATCATTTCCATGCAAGTGGGGCAAGTGCAGTTTAAAGATTCAATGAGTTATTTGGCCATGCCTTTGAGTCGCATGCCTAAAACGTTTGGCATGACAGAAATGGCCAAAGGCTATTTTCCTCACTTTTACAATACCGAAGCCAATCAACATGCTGTTCTACCTCATTTGCCTGAGGTTCACTACTATGACCCCGACAACATGCGTACCGAACAACGAGAAGCTTTCTTCGCATGGTACCAGACTCACGCTTCGGACCCTTTCGACTTTCAGGAAGAAATGTTAAAATATTGTCGTTCCGACGTGGACATTTTACGGCGTTGCTGTGGCAAATTTCGAGAATTATTCATGGAGCACGGAGGAATCGATCCTTTGAAAGAAGCCTGCACCCTTGCTAAAGCGTGTTCCTTAGTGTACCGTCAACGATTCATGCCCGAAAACACCCTAGCTGTTATCACCCCTCAAACGACCCATTTTGTCAAACGACAATACTCGGTTAAAGCACTACGCTGGTTACATTACTTGTGTGACAAGGAAGACAAATGGATTCAACACGCCCGCAACGGAGGAGGTGAAAAGACCATCGGAAGGTATTCGGTAGATGGTTGGAACTTAGAAAACCCTCAGATCGTGTACGAGTTTAACGGTTGCTTATTTCATGGATGTCCTATCTGTTATCCTCAACGGAGCACTAAAAATCAGTTTTTACAACAAACCATGGACGACTTGTACCAGGCCACTTGTCAACGTCGCTTGAAGTTAGAAGAGCAAGGATATCAAGTGATAGAAATGTGGGAACACGAATACGACCAGCGATTGAAAACCGATCCCGAGTTTAAGCGTATCGTGGAAAGTTACAAGCTGGCGGACCCTCTAAACCCAAGGGACAGTTTGTACGGAGGACGGACGAATGCCACCTGTTTGTTGTACCAAGCCGACGAGGAGAAAGGAGAAGAAATCAAATACTTGGACGTGTGTTCTCTGTACCCATACGTGTGCAAGTATTGTCACTTTCCCGTAGGTCACCCACAATTGCTGACCGAACACATTGACGTGGACAATATTCGACAATACGAAGGATTGATCAATGCAAAGTCTTGCCTCCCACGAATTTGTACCATCCCGTGTTACCCCATCATTGCCAAGGAAAACTGATGTTTCCTTTGTGTCGCACTTGTGCTCAAACGTGCAACCAAAACCACCCTTGTCAGCACACACAGGAAGAACGTGCCTTGATGAGAACATGGATTAGTGTCGAATTGTTTAAAGCTCTGGATCTAGGATACCGACTGTTAGAAGTGTACGAAATTTACCACTTTCCCAAGACAGAAAAGTACCACAAGGGTGACGAGACTCAAAAAGGCATTTTCTCAGACTACGTAAATGCTTTTCTGAAACTGAAGCAAGAAGCCAGTGGCTATCCTTCCTGGTGTCACACTCCCGAAAGTCAAAAGAAATTCAAAGAGAAATACTGGGAACAGGAAGGCATCACTTTAGACCACGTGGAAAAAAACGAAGGAAGGCGATCGTTTGCCAAAGTGATGTTAAATTGTTTGTGGGGCAAAATGGCACAACGTCCCTGTTTACCCAAAACGGAGTATATGTCACAACTTTTTCGTTACTTCCAGATGATTCACGGCAAAACCAAATTCATAAAACACGTGGACGTCGTTCGTGAGGACTTGCTCTTAGTTAATTACGAAGAAGAACTGGACTTTGTAGAAGCCAACGAATTTGAAAATGTCATCATTGCGGCTTACGTGACAGCTCATGCTCGCTTAAAACTGTACGAAGCTTTAGAACTGTTAGGAGATCGTGTGTTGTATTTTGACACAGACAGTTGCATCTACATTAGTCGTTTGGGTCAAGAGCAACCTAAAATCGAAGGAGACCGTTTAGGAGCCTGGACGGACGAGCATCCCGAGGACAAGATTCTAAGTTTTGCCAGTGGCGGTCCCAAAAATTACGGTTACGAATACTGTAACCCTCAAGGAGAAGTGTACACGGAGTGTAAAGTGAAAGGATTGACTCTCAATTATCGCACCAGTCAAGTGGTTAACTTTGGCGTACTCAAAGAAGCCTTGCAGTCTGGTCAGGATGGAAACTTTAAAGTTACCACTTACCAACCTAACAAGATTGTGCGTTTACCCACACATCAAATCGTCAGTCGACCTTTCGAAAAGGTCTATCAAATCGTCTACCAGAAGTGAGTACGGCTTCCCAATCACTTCACTTTACCGTACGGACACGCTGATATTGCTCAGCATATAAAAAGAGACAACGTTCAAGTCCAATAGTTCATTTGGACTACCAAGACCAAGAGAAAAAGATGAATCCTTTTACACATCAAATATCCAGCAAGAGTAAACTTGAGTGCGATGCTATACCTTGCGATGACGTAGATGCTGTACGCTGTGACCTCAGCGATTCAGTACCACATTATCGTCATGGGAACTTTGCAAAGACGACCAAACCTATCCTGGAAACGAGTGATAATGATGGTATACGTGTCAAACCTGACGGATGCGAAAGTGATGCCGCTCGTCATTGTACACCTTTTCACATTATCTGTGGATGTCATCCTCCACAACAAACGCTTCGGTTACCACCCTACGGATGTCACGTAAAACTGAGCAAACTTTTGCATATCTCACCTTACCCTCATCGAGGTGAATCTGGACAATACGAATATTCGTTCCCTGTGCGTCTTTCAGAATACTCTGATTATGAAAGTCGGATCCAAACATTTCGAGGTAAATGGCCAAAATATCTGGGAGGACCTACCCCCGAAGAATTAGCCAGAGCTGGATTTTTCTACTTGGGTGAAGGGGATAAAGTCTAGTGCTTTAGTTGTGGCGTGTCACTTCACGAGTGGGAACAGAACGATTCCGCTTACCTGGAACATGTTCATTGGTCTCCGGATTGTCATTACGTACCTTTAATGGGACCTCGTCCTTTATTCAAATTCAACCATGTCAAGTAAGAAAGTAGTCACAGGGTTAGGAGTCCAAGGTCGGGTCACCCCTAGTCAAGTATTTAAACCCGACATCAACATTAATCTTCAAACATTACCGCTCGAATTGCAAGAGAAGATCTACAAGGACATTTGGCAGAGTCTTGCTAGTGCCAAATCTCAATTGGTGACTGTAGAACTTTTGTGTCGAGAAATTCACAGGAGGAAAGTGAAAGAAGTCAACCAACAAGTTCGATGTCACTGGATCAAAGTTGTGTTCATTCTTTGTTTTCGCTTTAGACCATTTACAACGGAAGATTTTATTAACATTCTGGACCGATATCCTGAATGGCAGTGGAATGAAATAACTCACTACGTTCAATACTTTCGCTCTAAGAGAAGTGTTTAATACATGGTTATGGATTCTTTGCAAGAGAATATTCGTGGTTTACCTGTGGAATTGAGAGAACGCATTTATCGAGAGTTGGTCAAAATACAAGTCAAACGCAAAGAACTATTGCATCCGTTACGTCACCGATGTTTGAACCACTGGTACCTCAATGCTATAAGAGGATTGATTCTGAAGAAAGTGTTCAAGTGGTCAGACATTGATGAACAACATGTGGGAGAAAAGTGTATTGTTAGTAGAGATTATATGTACTACCAGTTACACTTACTGAATCGAATTCCAGAAGACGAGTTAGAGAGTTACCACAATCTTGTACAAAATGTATACTTAATGGAAGAGGAAACTTCTGATCAACTGGTCATGTGTCAGTTAGTGACTAAAAAATTTGGATTCAAGAACGGAATAATACGACTATGTTTGTGCAGAAAGTACGGTTATAGCTGTCGAAAAAAAGTGACTATAAAATCATTCTACCATGCCAAAACCTTTATCATTAGTGACTCAACAGATTCCTTGGAAGGAGATCCATGACCATATTCAAACAGTGGAGGATTACCATTGTCTTTTACGAGAACTGTGTCCATTAAATTGGGGACGACGTATCGTGTGTGTCTTAGTGACTTGCTTTCTGGGATTTCGTTTACCGTCCGATGATTTGTGGACACTTTACGAACAGTACGTACCACTTCAAAAACAAAAATATGAAAGTGATGCCTTTAAATGCTCACGAGAAACTCATTCTCCTGAAAGTTTGGCGCTTTCATCTGGTAATTTCTAAACCTTTACGGGAAAACAAGATTCGTCAACTTTTAGGTACCGAAGAGGTGTATAAGGATGTGTGTGTAGCTTGTGACTTACACCCTCACTGGATAGATGCACGTGACTGGAAAAGTGTGGGTTTTGAGGCTTGGACTAAAGAACTGGCTAACTATGCCCGAGATTTGTAATCCTGAAATATTAAAACGTTCCGTGAAAAAAGTCACTTTTCATTCTGTGTTAGTGACAATACCAGAAGAAGAAGAACAGTCTGTCACGGAGGAAAACCATTCTCTTCAGGACAGGACGGTCCTTGACCTTTCCGAAAGACCATTCCAGGAGAACCTTTGTGTGACAGTACAAAACCATGTACAAACGTTTAGAACATTACGCACTATCCCTAGGACACTACATTTGAATGACAAAAAATGTAAAGTAGAAATTTGTTTATATTCCACGATAGTTGTGTTGATGTGTCTTTTATTCATGTACTTAACCAATTGGCTATTATGTATTTATGTCTTTCATGTTATTTCATTTTAAAGTTTGCAATAAACATGTCCTGAAAAAGTATAAAAACTCTTGTCTTGTTTGTCATCGTGTTACACGAAAGGTGACATTCCTGACACTACTATGGCTACCTCTACTGTCTCTGCTCCCTCTTCCTCCACTTTCAAAGTCATTGACGAACATTTAGACCGTGCTAGTTGGGATGCCTTGTATCTTCGACATCCCTTTAACATGCTCATTGCTGGACCTAGCAGTTCAGGCAAAACCGAATTTGTCAAACGTCTGATCGAACATAAACATCATTTGATCGATCGTCCACCTCAACGTATCGTGTGGTGTTACAAAGAGTGGCAATCCGCGTACAACCTTCTACGAGAAAGTCAAGGTGAATCCATTGAGTTTGTTTGTGGAAGGCAAACCGGTCGAAGACGACGGTATCGTGTCTGACCCCAGTCAAACCCATTTGGTTATTTTTGATGACATGTTAGGAGAAGACGAAGAAGAAATTAAACTGTGGTTTACACGCAAAGGGCATCATCGTAATGCCAGTGTCATTTACATTACTCAAAATTTGTTTCAACAAAGTAAAGCCCATCGTACCATCAGTCTCAATGCTCATTACGTGGTCTTGTTTAAAAGTCCTATAGATAAATCGCAAGTGCAAGTCTTAGGCAAACAGTTAGGAACACCTTGGCTAACTCATGCATACGAAGATGCCACTCAAACTCCACACGCCTATTTACTCGTGGATTTGAAACCCACTACCCCTGATTATTCGCGATTTTGTACCCATCTGTTTCACCACTGGTGTCAAGACGTTGGACCTGTCGTGTACTCATCCCCGTCGTCGACTTAACCATGACCAGCAAAGACAAAAATGTATAAAAGCCTTGGTTACTTGGATTCTGTCTCACACATTGTCAACATGACGTCCCTTCAGTCTCATCTTCCAGTTAAATTGATTCGTGCCTTGTATGGCATTAGTCGCGAGAAAAATCCACAAATACGTGTTCTTGTCTTAGAAGCCAGTCTCAAAGAAGTCTTACGATGGTTTACGGTGACAGCACATCAATTACTGCAAGGCATCATTCAGATTCCACATCAAACCAAACGTTTTTTTGACAGAAACAAAGTAGCCTTGACACAACTAGCTCGCATTGACACTCAAACCAAAAAGCAAATCATTTTGAAACCTGGAGGTAGTAGTTCACTAGGAGGTGTCATCATTCGTTCCCTCCTAAATTGGGATCCCAATGCACCCAAACTTGTCCCCAAGAAACAAGTTACTCCCAAACGTACCCAGAAGAAAAGAAAAAGAGCCACTGTAGCAAAACCAAGTCACCACCTCAGAAAACGAAAAAGAGCCACGGTACCAAAACCAAGTCACCACCTCAGAAAACGAAAAAGAAAAGTCCACCGAAAACAGTTTCAACCTACAAGAGAGCGTCTCCAAAAATGTCTTTTTCAGCAGTAATACCCCCTTCCTCTTTAGCAGCAGTGGCTGCTGCTCACAAAGTACCTGCCCCCAAAATCAAAGTCCAAGAGAGAACAGGTGTTACAAAGTTTACTGGATTTGTCCAACCAAGAATTGGCTTGATTTAGCCTTTTGCGAACTCCTCCACGACGTGTGTTGCCTGTCATCAAGTTGATACGACGTAAAGACAATCAGTGGCGACACATGCCAGTATAAAAAGACCCGAGGTCCATTTTAACATCAGTGTTTTTTGTGCTGCTAATCACCTCAAGATGGCACCACCAAGAAGTGTACACCATCACCATCGTCGTTCTTCTGTGCAAAAACGAAAAGGAAAACGAAAACGTCAGTCACGTCATCCTAAGAAACGTTTAGTTCAGCATCGACGACACCTACAGAAAAGACACAGTCGTTCCAAGAAAAAAAGAAGTCACCAAAGAGGAGGTTTCTTCAGTCCTTTTTTTTGTTTACAGAAATATTGACAACATGTTGGGAAAGGTTGACCAATTTCTAAAAGAGAGACAACAAAAAAAATTGATCAGGGACAAAGGCCATATGGATAAGGGCTAACAAGGACGAACTATGAAGTTAAGTGGCTGTCGTGTACCCAAAGATGTATCGTTCTCTTGTTCCAAAAGGAAACAAGACAGTTTCGTTGTGCTAAAAAAGGATAAAAGGTCATGTACACAAGTGATTGACGTTATTGTACTTTTTGGTGTCTGCCCTGGAAACAATTCACAAAAAAATGTCACCCTCCAAAACCCATTCCTCTTCTACTCCTAAAGGAAAGAAAAGAAAAAGGACTACCTCCTCGTTTAGTCAAACATTGGGACATGTTGTCTGTCCTGTCCAAAGCTCCTTCACTCAAGCTAAAAAACTAATTCAAACCGCCTCGAAGGACGTCATTGATACCGTGTGCGAATGTTGTCTGAATGTTTTGAAAGGCACGATTCCTTTGTCTGCACATCAGAAAAAAATGCTTAGCCAAACATAGACACGTTCTTCGTCAAATGGTCCCAAAGAAAATTCCTATTCGTCAAAAGAAAAAGATGTTGGTGCAACGCGGAGGAATTGCTATTTTACCCATGTTAGCACTCATGTTAGCGCCCTTGCTGGGAAATATAGCACAACCCTTGTTGCAAGGAGTAATGGGATCACTTGGAACTATCCTGGGAGGACGAAGATAAAAGGAGAATACTGGAGTCAAAAGATCCCAGACGTGATTCTTAAAATCTAATGAAAGGACGAAAACTGACTTTAGTCCCTTATAAACGATGGATGGAATACCATCGTTGGCAAGAACAACGGACCCCACAATTACCTCCCAATGTCTCAGTTACAACACGAATTGCAATCGTTGATGGATCGTAGCGATTTCTCCGAAACGGAAAAATCTCAACGGTACGGACAATTGTTGCAACAACTGCAACTCTTTCACCAAAAAGCATTAGACGAAACAGCTGTACCTTCTTTGAAAGATTTGAAAGCCCTGATGAAAAGTCCATCACCACCACTTACCTCAGTGGTTAAGACAGAAGCAACCCCACGGATACCTGAAGAAGAGGTACGAGAAGTCTTTCAAACACCATCAGCAGCTCCTCTTCCTAGTAAAATTGCAACGTCCTTGTTGACCCCTTCCCCTACACCTCAACGAGAAGAACTTAAAGCTTGGGTTAAAAAGAGGATGTCCACTCCTTCTTCGACAGAAGTAAAAAAGAAAGAAGGAAAACCAGAAGTGAAAATAGACAAGAAAACCAAAGAAATTCCCTTACCACCATTACCACCTCCAACACCATTACCAAACCTACCTTCCACTTCGACTCCTGTGGCACATCGAACACGTAAAGCCGTTTCCAAACCACCCTCCCGCTCCATAGCGAAAAGCATCAGCAAAGATTGGATCACTTATTTAAAAAAAAACAAAAAAGAAAAAAAGAAAAATGGAGAAGGTCTTAGCTAGCATTTACTACGATCCATCTCATCCAGCTGGCTACGGAGGTGTTCAAAAATTGTATCGTGCTGCCAAAACAAAACTGAAAAGTGTCCGTTTACCTCAAGTGCAACGATGGTTACAAGAACAAGCTACGTACACCTTACACAAACCTATACGAGGAAAATTTTCAAGAAGTCGCACCCAAGTGGAAGGTATCGATCATCAATGGCAGTCGGATTTAGCCGATGTCTCTCATTTGGCCACCTACAATCGTGGCTACAGATATTTGTTTTCTGTCATCGACGTCTTTTCCAAATTTGCTTGGGTCGTGCCTTTGACTTCCAAATCGAGCAGTGAATTAGTGCGAGCCTTGAAACTGGTGTTGAAACAAAGTGGTCGTCACCCTCTTCGATGGCAAACCGACAAAGGTACCGAATTTCTAAAACCAAGCTTTCCAAAAAGAATTGAAGAAACGTGACATTCACTTTTTTACCACCGAGAATCCCGAAACTAAAGCCAGTATCGCGGAACGTTTTCAACGCATTTTAAAAGAACGCATGTGGAAATATTTTACGCATCAACACACTCTCAAGTACATCGACGTCTTGCCACACCTCGTTCAATCGTACAACCATACTTACCATCGGAGCATTGGACGTGCCCCTCAAGAAGTGACTCCCGACAACAAAGTGAACGTCTCCGAGCGTCTGTTTGGTACGTCCCCGTCAGTCACTAGTTCCAAGAAAGGTAGACAGTTAGCCACAGGAGATTGGGTACGCATGGGCAAAACCAAACGTACTTTCGACAAAGGTTACTTGCCCAACTGGACCACCGAATTGTTTCGTGTCACTGAACGAGTGCGTGGTCGTTATCCTCCCGCCTATAAATTGGAAGACATGAACGGAGAAGTGTTAAAAGGAACGTTTTACTTACCCGAGTTACAACGTGTGACCAAAAAAGAAGACGACGTGTACGAAATCGAAAGCATTCTCGATCGAAGAACACGAAAAGTGGGAAAACGGCGTGTCAAAGAAGTCAAAGTACATTGGAAAGGATATCCGTCAAGTTTTGACTCTTGGATTGACGCTTCTCAAATCATTGACTATAAAAAGAAGTGACCATCATGGTCTTCAACACAGCCTCAGTTCCTACTGTGAACGCTTCTTCCCCCAGTTCTTCTCTGCAAGATCTACAAAAGCAACCCTTGTGGGTGTGGTGTGGAGAACGTGTGCCTAAAACACAAATCGTCTTTTTCTGTCAAATCTTTGTGGTGTATTGTGTCATCGGTGCAGCCATTGCTAATCTAAGTTTACAACAAGGAGACAAACAATTGTAGACCATTTTACTCAGCAGTTGCATTGGTTACCTTCTTCCCAACCCGTCCCTAAAATATTCCTCTAACGGAAACAACAACAACGGGAGTCTGGTATCCAACATCAGTTCCAACATTCATACTAACCATTCTCTTTTAGACACTCCTCTGGTCTCCATTGACTCCTCGGACACCAGAACTGTGGAATTATGAACAACCAATTTTACTTAACCTTACCCAATGATAGTTCCATGGTGGTGTTTCCCAAAAACACTTTGTGCTGTTATACGGCCAAACTACCTCAGGCCATTCAATTTGATGACGAAACCTATTGGGAAGTGGCTTTGGTAGAAATGATTCACCCAACACAAATTAAAAACATCGTTGAAACTCAAAACACTGTGTCCGTAGAAGTTGAAGATGAACAAGTGCAACAAGTCATGGATGAACGCAGTGATAAAGTTGACTTTCCGAAAACAAAGAATCCTGCCACTAATCGAACCACTTATATGATGAAAATTCCTTCAGGTTATTATTTTAGCGGTCAACATTTGGTGAACACCCTTGCTGACAAGTTCAATGTCATGTTTGAAAAAGCCTTGGAGAAAACTAAAAAAAGTGTTAAGATTGAGTACCACAAAATAGCTCGTCGACTCCTGATGAAATTTTCACATGACAAAGTCTTAGCCATTACATTTTGTCCTGAATTGTATCACATTTTAGGTGGAAACCCCGAAATGATCAAGAATCATCCAACCAAAATGCCACCCATAGGTAACAATTTGGATTTTGCCAAACATTTTCATTTCCCTGTAGTAATGAACCAAGGACTGAATTTGATTTTTGTGTACTCCGATGTAGTGGAGTACAACGTAGTAGGTCACACCTCTGTACCGTTACTGCATGTCATTCCTTTCAATGTGGATTCTGCCACAGCTGCTGACGAAAAAGGTGGAAACACCTATCACGTTCACCGTGAATTCGTACATCCTCACTATTTACCTGTCAGTAAGTCGTATTTTGACACTGTCAACATAACTATAAAAGAAGATCTGGGACAAAATATTCCATTCACCCAAGGGAAAGTCACTGTGAAACTCCATTTTCGAAAAGGAGTACTCTAAAAACGTTTTTGTCAGTCATGTATCCTGTGTACCAAGGAGTCACTCGACAACGAGGGTATGGTTTAGGGGATATGTTCAAATCGGTCTTTCGTACTGTGGTTGCCGTGTTAAAAACCAATGGTGACACGCCCTGAAGGATGCTGCGATGACACACGGTAAAGAATTTCTCCACGATGTCATCATTAACAAACAAAACCCCAAAGAAGCTTTCTTACGAGCAGGCAAAAATGTTTTGCTTCAAACAGGCAAAGATATTTTGGGTCGACTAGAAAATGCTATAAATGTCCCGTTTGCTGCTGAGTCAGGCATTCCTGCTTCTCTGAGGTTCCAACAAGAACAAGGCAGAAAAAGACGACGAAAACACCCTTTCAAAGGACTTCATACTCTCAAAGCTAGAGAGACTAAGAAAAGAAAAACTGTTCGAGACTTAGACATTTTTGATTATTAAATTGTAAAAAACAACAGAAAATGATGCACCGAGAGTCTTGTGCCTGTTCCAAGTCAGAACTGGATCTGTTTGCCATGCCACCCACTATGATGACCATGCAAGAATCCCAATGGGACGAATTTCATCCTGTTTCCTCTTTGACGGTTTCCGCTCCCATCGAGTTTGAAATCAGACGACAACCGGAAGATTACATCGATCTGAATAGCAGTTACTTGCATCTGAAAGTCAAAGTGCAAAAATCCGACGGTACCAATCTAGCAGATGATGACAAAGTAGCTCCCGTCAATAATTTCATGCATTCCTTGTTTAGCGAAGTGGATTTGTACTTGAATAACAAACTGATCAGCAGTAGCATGGATACTTACCCTTACCGAGCGTACCTAGAAAATCTATTGACGTACGGAAAGGAGGCCAAGAACACTCATCTGGATGCTTGCGTGATTTGGAAACCTGACACACCAGAAAAGTTCGACGAACTAGATGAAGACAATAAAGGATTTGTTACTCGTCAAAAGAAAATCGTGGGAGCCCATAATTTAGAACTGATTAATCGTTTGCATTTGGACATGTGGTTGCAGGAGAAGTATGTGCTGAACGGAGTAGATATTCGTCTGAGATTGAATCGTAGCAGTACGGCTTTCCACTTGATGGCTGAAGAAAATGTCAACTACAAAACCAAAATTCAAGAAACCAGACTTTACGTGTGTCGCGTAGAAGTGTTACCTAAAGCGGGAAACGACATCAGTCACACCTTGAGCAGAACCACTGCCAAGTATCCGATACGGCGTGTAGAAGTGAAAACATTCACTATTGCTACTGGACTCCGATCCAAGATCGAAGATCATCTATTCCAAGGCCAGTTACCCAAATGTTTAATCGTTAACATCGTTAGCAATGCAGCATTTAACGGAGTCAACAATAAAAATCCTTTTGAGTTTAACCACTACAAAGTGTCCAAAATTGAAGTCAGTCGCGATGGCAAGACTCTGTGTACCAGACCCTTTGAACCTAACTTTGACCAGAAAAATTACTTGAGGTCGTATTTGTCCCTGTACGAAGCTACCGGTCAACTAGGAACCAACACCAGTCACGGCATTTCGTACGACGATTATGCTGGAGGATACACTTTTTGGGCCTTTGATTTCACTCCAGACCAAGGCAGTGACGAGGGACATTTCCACCCTATAAAATCCGGTCAACTGCGAGTGGAACTTCAGTTTGCAGAACCTCTACCCCACACAACGAACGTCATCCTGTATGCTGAATTCGATAATACCATAGAAATCAACAGTTTGAGAGAAGTTATTCTAGACTATTAGACACTATGGAGGACACTTATCCTTCTTTGAAAGTGGAAGATTCCATGGAATGGGAGGATACCGTGAAAACCAATTTCAAAGACGAAGACAAAGAAAACGAGGTCGTGAAGTCAAGATGGCCAGAACAAGAACAACGTTTAGTCTCCTGTTTTGCTAAACACTTGGCAGATAAAATTGCGGAATTGGTCAAGAAAGATTGCTATGGATGTCAAAATGATCATCCCGGTAAAATTCAACACGATAAATGTCTCATGATGAGTCAAAAAGAAAAATTGGACGAGTATCTGGACGAAGCTTGGAGTCTCATCGCAGAAGAAACCGTGTTGCATGAGTGGTATAAAAGCTTGTGTGATCATTCCTGTCCTCCACTGACTACTCGAGAGATCTATCACATCGAAGCTCTCTTAGCCCAGAGTTGGGAAACCAGGCGAAGAAACGGTTACTTGTCAGAATTTTTCAAGCAAAAAGTCAGATTTGAATTGATGACTTATCATCACCTGTGAAGAAAAGAAACAAGAGAAACAAAACAAGCAGAAAAAAAATGGATACCTGGGAACCTTATTACCTTTTAAATAACAGTTCGTATACTGCTTCTTGGAATCCTGTGGTGTGTGCTAAAGATGAAATCCCACATCGCAAAACTCAAGACCACCAAGCTTATGTCATCAACACAGACGACAGTCATCTTACAGGAACTCACTGGGTAGCCGTGTACTTTCCTCAAATCAATTGTGTGGAGTATTTTGATTCGTATGGATTACCACCTTTGGAAAACGATATCATTGACTTTATGAGAAGAAATGCCCAGACGACACGATTCAATAATGTGAAGTTACATAGCAACGATTCTATGGTGTATGGACAATATTGTGTGTATTTTCTTCACCATCGCAGTCTCGGATATTCTTTAGAACATTTAGTCACTTTTTTTATCGTGACTCTTCTAGAAATGATGAAAAAGTAGATCGATGGTTTTGTGACCGTTATGGTTATCTTTTGTCTTTAGCTACAAAACGTAGTGTACATCAATGGCCTCATGATATGAATCAATGGAAATCTCACATGATTTCACAACGTTGTCAACCTTGTCAAAAATAATTTGTATTTTAAATTGAAATGTTGTTTGTTCCTTGTTGCTTGTTAATTCTATTCATTTTTAGTTGAATAAAAAATGTTGTATTTTGAAGAAAAACGTGTCTGTCGTTTGTTTAGTTATAAAAAACCCACAGTTTGAATATATGCTCTTTGACTTTCTCTCTATCCCTCCTCATGACATGAGCTATCCTCACGTTTCAATAACTAAAACTCAGTAGGGGTGTTTTCTATCCCGTCCGCGCTTGTACCATATAAAGCAAACGGGTCTCCAGTCTGACCATTCACTGTTGACTCGTCAACCTACGAAGATGCCTTCCAGACTAGCTAAACTCAACGAAGCTTACGTTCAATTACATCGTGTCAGGCTAAACCTGATACCGAAGCCTGAAGAGATAGAGAATGTCAGAATGCTCTCTATACCCCAAGATCCCATAGAGAATGTCTTTAGAGAGGAAATTGAGAAAGAAAAAGAAGAATGGACTGAGCAATACAGCATTCAGAAGAGGCAAATAGAAGAGCAGCAACAGCAGCAGCAACAACAACAATATCAACAACAAGAACCAGACAAAGGATTTATGGACTGTCGAATAGACACCAAAGACTTCTCTTTCTCTTTTCGCAGAAACAGACCTTATCGTGTAGGAAAACCTGCTGCCAGACGGGGTTGCAATCTTAGACAGTAAAATTCAACAAAGATTGCCATTACTCTTCGTCAAAAAAACAATCAGCCCTTTTCAGGGCTACCCAAGACTCTCGAAAAGATATACTTCTTTCATTTGCCTAAAAAATTTTAAAATTTTAGAAGTGTGACTATAAACACTTCAATTTTTGTGGGATCAGTAAAAAAAAACAAAACAAACAAAACCCACCCTTTTCTTTCTGTCTTGTCCAACAACATACAAAAAATCTGACTGTGTTGGTAAGTCAAAAAAGTTAACGTGAGAACTTCTTTTAAGTCCGCGCGTTTCATATCATAATAAAAAGTTTGGGGATGTTTTCCATCACGCCCGTTCTCCAAGGATATAAACGCGAACACGCTATAGTCTAGCTCCCATTGTGGACCTGTTCACATTAAAGATGAGCGAAAGAATTTCAAAACTTATTGAACTCCAAAGACACCTGGAGTGTGCCAGATGTCTCCTGGACGAACTGAGTATGGAGGCTTACAAAGAAGAAGCCAGACAGAAAGAAGTGGAGGATACAAAGAAGAAAGAAGAGGAGATAGAGAACCAGCAAGGGATCTTGCTGTACCCCATGGTAAAACTCGTGTGTGAGGTGCTACCTTAGGTAAGGACACCTCCAGCAGCAGCAGCAGCAGTTACACCGCAGAGACCAGTTATTCATCCCCGACTCTAGCTACGAAGACAAGAGGTTCAGCAGGTCTTCACTATTCCACAAACGGAGGAGTGGGATAGTGAAGCCACTCAAGTTCCGTTTGCTCTGCAGGTCAGAGCAATAAATTGGGAGAATGACTGGAGCCGACGATGTGTGTGCGGTGACCGTCCTGGAAGATGTCAGCATTAGCCAGATGTCATTGAAGTTCAATAAAACAGCCCTTTTCAGGGCTAACCAAATCTCTAGAAAAGAAATACTATTCAATTTGCCATTTTGCCAACTTGTGTGAATATAGTGAAGTGTAACTATAAACACTCATTTCAATAAAGATGTGTGTGTGTTTATATTCGCGTTCGTTGATGAGATGGTGTAGGGTATGATTTGTGCTGCTCGTTTCGTTGATGAGATGGTATATTTTGGGTTTTGTGCTTCTTCTTTCATTGATGAGATGGTATATTTTGGGTTTTATGCTTCTCTTTCGTTGATGAGATGGTATAGGGTGTGTTTTTTGTGCTTCTCTTTCGTTGATGAGATAGTATAGGGTGTGCTTTTGTGCTTCTCTTTCGTTGATGAGATGGTATAGGGTGTGTTTTTGTGCTTCTCTTTTGTTGATGAGATGGTATATTTTGGGTTTTATGCTTCTCTTTCGTTGATGAGATGGTATAGAGTGTGTTTTTGTGCTTCTCTTTCGTTGATGAGATAGTATATGTGTGTTTTTGTGCTTCTCTTTCGTTGATAAGATGGTATATCATATGTGAAGTGAGTTTAAGGGATGTTTTCATTCACGTCGGTGCTTTACGTATATAAAACCCTACTGTTCACCAATCGTGCCATTCTACACAGAATACAAAATGACTGGAAGTCTAGAGCTATTTACTCAGTTAAGAGATACTTTTTATTGGATCGTGGATGGAGTGCACGAACTGGACACACTTAACCAAGAATGGAAGTTAACAAGTACTGAGGACTTGATAAACAAACTAAGAGTAACCAGCTATCAGTTACAATTGATAACCATAGAAGTAGCAGGCAAAATACGAGAAATTGTCAATTCAAAATACTTCAAAGTGGGGACCTTGAAACAGATTCTAGAAAATGTAATCCTAGCGAGATGCTATATGGAAGACATCTTCCATTTAACAGAGTGGGATTTTGTGAAAAAAGGTGGAGATCACATGAACAAAGGTGAAGACAATATCAAACAAATACTGGAAGAAGAGGTCAAAAAATTAAGGAGACCTGGGCAAAAGAAAGAAAGAAGAAAGAAAACCAAAAGAAGAAAAAAGACTTTGAAAAACTGAATGCAAATTGGATGAAGATACAAAAAAGTTTAGAGATATGGGACATCCAGACTGGATGCCATACGAAGAAGTAAACAAGAAAAAGAGAGGAATTTTAGAGAAAGTTAGACAATGGTGGAAGAAATGCAGACAATAAAAAGAAGAACAAGAAAAAGAAGAAAACAGAGGCCCTTTTCAGGGCCACTTTCCATGCCTCGAAAAGATTATACTTTTCAATAACAAATTGCCTGTATAAGTTATAAAACATACATTTTACTACATTCACTAACACGACGAACGCTTGATGTCACAGTACTTGACGAATGCTTGACGTCACAGTACTTACACATTGCTACACTGTTGACAAGTGTCCAGTACCGTGACGTCATGCTACCTGGGACCATTTCTCTTGACGCTATACAGTCCCAGAATGTGCTAATACAAAATTCCCCTTGTCACTATGAAGGCTCGGCGGTTCCATTTGTCGCCAAAAATCTTGTCGCTATAGTATCCCACGCTGGTTTTTAATGATAACTCCCATTGTCGCTATAGTATCCCCATTCACTACTGTCGAGTCAAATTGCAAGCAACTAAGAACTTGATCATAATGTGCTTACGATTATTTTTTGGCTGACTATTCCTAACAAACTGCACCAGACCAGATATGCAGCTCACTATGCGACAGAAAATCTGGGTTTGTGTTTCTTGCAGGTCGACTCTTCTTATAAGCGAATACGGATGGTTTCATAACATCGAATCAGCAAACGAATTGACAAATGATATTTATAGTATGCTAAATTAATATCTGACAATCATCATCGGAGGTTTTACAAACAATTCACGAACGCCTTACGCAACAATCGTAAAGAAAATAGTTCGTGTACATTATAAACCATCATCGTCTACAGAATTCTCTAGTTTCTACCATCGTACATCTAATGAACCACTCCGGTGGCCTGAGTGTTTAGTACGTCCGTCTTGGATGGAGGTCGCGGATTTGAATTCCGGCAGAGTCACACCAGAGACTTATAAAACTGGTACACACAACTAAATAGCATTCTCATACAGAATAAAGGATTTGAATTAGGAATCAGATGCGAACCCTGGTCCGCTTGATAAAGGCGATGAGTGCCGTTTACCGAAGGTCCCGGGTTCAAATCTTTCTTAGAGTGCAAATTAAGCATTATTTAAATTGTACTTATTCGAAATTTATAAAAATTTTAAAAAAATTATGTTGATATCTACAGCATCATCCTTTGGAAACCAGGGATATCAGTTTCCGTTCTGTTTGGTGCATATTTATAACAAAATTTTGTGTGTCTTTTTAATGTAGAAATGGAACAACACCAACGAATTTGGCAACGTATATATTTATTTGCCCAATGTCCCACAAACGAAGCACTCTCACCTATGTTCATATTTTATTTACGTATTAATTATTGTAATTTTGCCCTAAATAACACCAGGGGTTAAGATTGCATGTAAAATTTCTTAAGACTGAGAGAAGAATTCGTATTAAGCAGCCAGTATTTATTTTGCAACATAAATGTTGATAAAAGATAATATTTATATTTATTTCTCCCTTACTGAACATGAAATACAGATAATATTCACTGTTATCAGGCGTTCAATGAAAATGAATCATACATACTACGTGTGAGGTATTAGAAATCTAGACTGTTTACTTCTAGCTGTAGTAACATTACATGTGGAGTCAGTAAAGTTTATATACAGTTGCAATTCATTCCTCCGCCAGCTTAAAGAAATTACTGATACTAATCAAAACGATAATTTGCCCACGCCCGTATTTAGGGCTATTTCAGTAATCAAATACACAGACTTATGTGACGCATGCCAGCCTATTATTGCTTATATGCCGCAAGAAGATTTTGTCAGAAATGAGATTTTTTTATATATCTTTATCGTTTTAGGAGATATGTTTGCTATGAAAGTAGACAGAAAGGCTCGTTAAACTAAACTCCACAAGAAACGTGTATTATCGAAAATACAAATATTCACTTTAAAATTGATTGATCATTACAATCATCATCACGCTTAAGTTTCGCCATTTATGAAAACATCTCCAATAGCAACACAGATAGCAGTCCGTACATACTGGCGGCATTATCTCTGCTACTTTGATAATACTATCAGAAATAACTTTCAAATATTTCTTTTACCACCATGATCTACGGAAATGCCCTTTTTCATGCAAACATAGGAAATATCTAGCCCCTAGATCTAACAAGGATTAACAAGGGTCAGGAGATGAGTTGGTACAAAGACAGGACAGGATTGACTTTTACTGACAACTTTAATCTTTAATGAATCTAAACACGTGTCAAGGTACCATATAAAACAATTTTCCAAATGCATTTAACAATTTTTTAACAGCATTGGTTGTATGTTTAATAATATCAGTAGAGACATTCAGGGAAGTTTGGTACACATTTAATTCCACAATCGTGTTATAAAGACTTGTGTCGAATTGAACCAAACATCTTATAGAATTTAACTTTATGTTTTCTTCCAAATATGTAGTTACATTTTCTGGAAGGCAACGCAGTAAATTAACAATTAAAACAATACGCTAAATTAATGTAATTTGTCCATGAGTTGATATTGACTTCATGGCGATTTAACACTCCCTAAAACTGATTCGATGATATTTTGGAAGCATTTCTTATACTTCCGGTGAAGTTGCTTGAATCTAAAGATAAATGTAAATGAAAACTGTTAATATATTGTACGCCCATACATACACACATCCACACAAAAGCACAAATACATATGCAAACATACACATATATACCTTGAAATAAAGACGGTTGGACAAACAAAAAGATCACAAGATAACAGGCTAGGTTAGCAATTATTTAAATGTACCTGTTTGCAAAGATATTTTTTACCTACAATATACATCCCAATGTCAGATTACATTTCCAGTTTAAGGCATTCGTTTCCTAATTATTTCATGATAAATGCCCAAAAACCCGACAAATAAAAATGTCAGCTTCACAGAAAACCTATCCCCCAACAGTTTTGGATGTACCCTTTAAAGAAAACTGAAAGCTAAGTAGACAGAATCGAATACATTAAGATCAATATCTACAACATACAAAAAACATTCGGATCACTTGATAATGATACAGATACGTCACAATTATATTTTTCCGATACTCCAAAACAAATTTTTCAATTGCCTTTTTCACTTCAGGTTGAATCAAATGTCACGTAAATGGGCAATGTGTCAAACTAAGTAGCAAATGACAAGGTGCCTGCCATAACGATAACTGACTGCTCAGATGTAATAACCTTTCATTCTAAGATCATGTTCGTAAGGAACCATACAGGAACTGAATACATTAGCATTATGTGTCTTTATAATATCGTAGACAAAAGCAAGATTGAAGCTGCATGGGAAGCAGTAAACTACAGCCAATGCATATAACGAAACGAACCAGACATTATCCAAATGAATGTTATAATTCATGGCGTAATCGATATGGCTATTTTATGTCATTTTAATAAACAGTGGTGAAATCAAAGCTTTGATTCTGTTTAGAACGATACTCTGGCACTCACAATAAACAAAGCTAATTAAGCTAAAGTAATGAACATTATCTGTTTACAGTAATACAATCATTATTTGTGGAAAGAAAGTAAATGATAAATTATCGGATGGTTACTTTGCACCTTTGGAAACATGGAATGTTGGAAGAGTAAAATATGATTAAATTGTACCTGAGCACGATGTGTCAGGACACCAAACACCTTTCATTCTTTCATAAAGATTAAATAATTAGAAACACAGAACATATTCTATTTTTATTGGAAATGAAGGCAGCACTTTAGAGGCTATATTACCTGGTTTTAGAAAATGTTGTGATGCTATTAAAGTTAGGCGCCGTTACGTAACGCTCCGCTTATGGATATAAATAAATTCACTGAGCAAATCTTTTGGTTTTCAATGAAAGTACGTTTCGAGCGAATATTAACTTCATCTGATAACGACACACATCCATGCAAATAAAGACTCTTCAGTTCATACGGGTTTTAGTTATAGATCATCTCAATATGTTGTTCGTGCATAAGGCTGAATCATTTCATTATTTTAGGAACACGTTCTGTTAAACAGAGGTACAATTTGCCTAAGGTCAAGAGTGAAAATATGGAATATCCTTTTGCATAAGTAATAGTGTCTTGTAACGTATATGTTCAGCGGTTCATTGTTTTTTTTTATACTTGGGTAATGACATCAAGACAAGTTTCATTAGAGTGACCTGTTCTCGAATAATGAATGGAGAAAGGAATTGAAACAACGAGCACTTATATATAACTAGAAATTTATTTACAAATATGACGGTTGCAAAAAAGCAGAGATTGAAGAACTTAAATAATTTTTCATTAAGTGAAAGGGGATAAATCTGTGTTCATTCGCCTGGAGTTAGGTGTTTCCCATGCTTATTTATCTATATTTCGCCCCGATGGATACTAATCTAGTTGCACTGGTGTCATTCTAGTTGATTAAATTTGTAATGTTGGGTTCGTTACTTTCGTATGGTGTACACTTATCTAAACCATAAATCAGTATTCCAAATATAATCAGGAAAAAATTGTATATCTTTTCATAAAGTTGTCTTTGCAGCTATAACTTGAGTTTATATATTAATTGCTTTGGAAATTATTTATTTGACAAGCATCAATGATTGTTTATTAGTAGAGATTTATTAGAATAGTCCAAGAGACGAATATACATTATGACACAAATAATCGATAAAATGTAAATACTGGTCGTAAAATTAGTAGAGGATATTATGTGGAAGACAAGAAAAGAAGCCCAGAATCTGGAATATGGAAAAAATAGACCTAAATGAATATAACCAGCTAAGAACGAAGAAAGCTTACTTCTGTCGCCGACTATTTGTCTTATTGCCTAATGAAAAAATCACTTTTTTATGGAAGCCTAACAGAATAATGAAAACGTTTGCCCCAAATATTATAGCAAAATATGTTAAATAAACCTAAACCCTATATTTGAAGTGTGTGTTAAGGAATTTATTCTGTATAAATCTTTTTATTTCATTTTATTTCATTAAATACATTTATTAATATGATTAATTTAAAATCAGTCTAATATGTTGTTAAAAGCATCGTGTTTATTTGCGTCGTAAATGTTACTCGTGAGCACGTGCTGTGTATGGTGGTAAATTCATTACAAGTTAACATTCAGGATTAGCTACGAAAACGATTGGCTGATACTTGGTCAGGCTTTCATAATGTTAAGAAATATTTCGAAACTGCATGCCTCCTCTGTGCGCGTGTAATTCAAATGACGTATTAGCTTTGTTTATATGCTAAGGTTTTAGTGAGAGTCGACAGTCGAGAGTCATTGACAGTCAAAGAGTCGGAGTTTATTGTAACATCTTTGTTATACAACTTCTATACCTTAAAAAAATATTTTTGTGCTAGAAGTTGTCTGTTCGTATGTCTACGTAGAACAACATGTCTTGTTAGTGTAAATAATTTTACTTCGTTTTTCAGAAAAATTGTTTTTCTGGAGAACAACATTGCTAATTTGGACTAAGACATTTTCCGAAAATATTCTAAATTGGAACGGAACAATACAAACTGTGCTTTACTGTATATATTCTCGATTTTTATGTTACCTTACGTCTGTAGTCATCATCTGCCAGTTTGGACCAGAGCTGAACTTCAGACTGTGTTTATTTAGAACATTTTACAAGACTTATATTTATCTTTAGAACAAACAATTTGGATCATTTCCGTAAATCGCAAGTCTTGTTTTACGTAATTACATTTTTCCATGTTTTGTGGGAAAATATTTGTTTTTTGTTAAAATTTACAAAGCTTGTTGTCTTCACTCTTTCTTTGTTACTTTGAACGAGCCGATTCGTAACAGATTGATATTAAGGTTGAAAATATAAGAAATTATAACATCGTGTTATTTAATTTAAACTATCTCTTCTTAAATACCTTTTGCTTGGAACAGTCGGAGTTATGGCTAGCGTTAGACGTTTGCTCGTTAACAAGAAATATTACCTATTTGTGTATTTTTTTAATATTTAAATTCAGCTGCAAAAATATCAATTGAGCGTCCTTCTTGAAGCACATGGAATCAATTTGGAAATAAATCTTATTTACCAGTCTGAAGGCATTGATTCCTAAATACATTTAAAATAATGTGACACTAATTATATGGTTTGATATACTTTTATAAAAATGTTGAAGTTTGTGCCTTCATGTTGTTGTATATAAACTATTTTAAAAGCAATCAGTTCACTCACTCTAAAACCATCTTACTATACGTTGAATTCCTGTGGAAGAATATTGTTTTGTATATTATGCTACATTTATTCCTCTAATGTGAAACGTTTGGTCCCTTTGTCAGTCCTTATTCCATTCTTTAGGATTTACATTGGAGCCACTCTGGCTAGAACCGGATCTTGGCTTTGACTGCAATTAATGAGAAAGCTTGATCTTTAATGCATAGTGGCAGCAAGAGAATTTTACAAGCAGTACATGCTACTAAAAGTTCCTTAATTCCGCCTGTATAGTAAATCGTTCTAGACTTTGTTTACTTACAATACAGTATTCTATTGTTTAAACCCAAGACGCATCGGTCGTGAAGACAATTCTCTCTGGTACTAATAGCTTTGTCATTTATATCAAAAACAGACATATGAATATAAAGCGACACACCATTTTTATTGAGTCTATCAAGTTATAAGTAGATATTTCTGGGATGGAAGTAGACGTTAATGACATTATTCATACAGAAGTTATTTTAAAGCCCTAGATAAAGTGGACTCGCACAAATATAATAAGTGTCAATGGACGGACTGCTATTCTCAACTATTTCTTTTCTTTCTCATAAACATGCATTGATGGTTGAAACATGAGTATATGAGCAATTGCTCTTAAACACTTATACCATTGCATCTTACAGATTATGCTTGATCCAGTACCTTTCTTAAGTATATCCATAACAATAATTGTTTTAAATCTATAAAAGACAACTAGAAATAACTGCCGAAGAGAACGGTCGTGTTTTATCGAGCTCCCGCTTACACGGGATATATATCTAAGCAAACTGTACTCTTAAGAATAGAGACTACAGAATCATGTACTAAAAACAAAGAACTGATGGAATACTAAGAATAATAATGTACTAACAAATAACAAATAACAACAAATACTGACAAAGGAATTCAACCATAGACAGTGAATTGTGGTGATTTCTACTCAGTGCTAAGACGCACGAGATAAAAATGGGAACACACAAAAAAACTAAGAAACTTGAAACAGATAAATTTTTCAATGTAAGAAGAATTGAGAGAGACGAAGGTTAATTTCTTGAATATCACTATCTCGGGGGACTCAATTATTGGATATGACGAATATTCCGAGAGAGGATGTACCAACAACAACAGATGTCATGGTTGCAATGAAAGTCCATTATCCAGACTCCATAGAGAAAACATTTTCAATTAACCGTGCTGGATACACAGGATAATAAGACCAAGGGAAAAAACACCGATATTACCACCTGGAGAGATGAGAATCAAAAATCATATAGATACAATGAAAGAACCGAACCCAATCCTGAAAAAAATCTAGAAACAAACTGGAGAATTATATCTAAATGACATTCCGTTAGAGGTACCCTTAGAAATAGCAAAGAAAAGATTTGAGGAGAAATTCAAAATTCCAGTTATATCTGCTAGGTTGGATAAGATCCCGCCAAAATCCATCTACAATCGGAATATGGTTTTTGAAATAGAGAAAACAAAGCTAAAAAAAGTGAAGAAAGCGTTTTACTTCTTTGGCTTTTTGGTAAAATCGTGGTACAATGGCTGTGTGTATCAAAGGAACTGTAATAGATGCAAACTAACCGGGCATACTCCATACAAATGTCCAGGAAATTTAAAAACTTCAGAAAAAAAGATTAGGCAAGAACAACATCAGCCCAAACAACAAATATAAGTACAAGAGACTACCAAGCAACCAAGTGAACAACAGCAACAAAAGCTAAAACAACAACTACAACTCCCCAAATAAAAAGATTGTCAACCAGAATCAACAACAATCAAAAGAAGTGAAGCAACATTCAAAACAACAACAGTCACAGCACTCTAAACTAAAGAACAATCCGAATTCCACACCTAAACAAAATCAAGCACAAACAACCTTAACAATAATTGTTTTAAATCTAAAAAAAAACAAACATTCCAATATCTTTTCATTTCAACCACTTTCTAATTAAATATTATTATTTTCGTACTGAATTAAATATATGTATTATAAAATATACAACATTACGTTAACGTAAAGGGGCCCCGAGTGGCCGAGTGGTCTAAAGCGCTGTCCGTTACGGATCACTGCCATCTCACCTCTGTCTGCGTGGGTTCGAATCTAAGATTCGGCGAATGTGGATATGTGAGAAAGCTTGCCAGTAGCTTCTCGTGGGTCGGTGGTTCTTTCCGGTGATTTCCCGGTTTCTTCCTCCACCATTAATACTGGCCGCCATGAATAGCCTATCGTGTGCTGAAAAATGGCGTTAAGCCCAACAACAACAACAACAACGTTAACGTAAAATTCATATGGGTAACTCAACTTTTCAACACTCTAATATCAATAGATCAAATGAAACTTTCGAACTGCTAATTGGTGCGATGAAACCTTTGAAATACCAATCGTTACGACGAAACTTTGTTGAAATACCAATCGTTACAATGAAACCTTTGAAATACCTATAGATACGATGAATCCTTTAAAATACCTCTAGGTATGTTAAGAAAGACATAAAGCTATATTGATTTTGGCACTTTCGTGACCCAATTATGTAATTTTTTGCAAAAGTGAGAATTGATAACTCACCTCACTGCTAACATTTTATACAAAAGTGTTCAAATTGACAATTGAAGTTGAAGAAGCAGCGAAGATGTTTGCGCTCGTGTTTTAAATAATTCGCATTTTAACAAGTTACATTGACAGAGAGGCGTTCTGTTTAATGGTACCAGTCAGATAAAAGAGCTTATGCAAATAAAGTCATGTTAACGATTCAGTATTAACCTAAGATCAAAAGATTGCTAAAATGTAACTCTTGTCATTTTATTTTGTCAAAGACCTATCAAGGGCAACTGCCTCTCTTAACTAATAATCCACCTCCGTAATAGTACGTATATCTTACCTGTGCTAGTTACATTAGACTGATTGATAGCAATTACTACCTATCATCCAAATAGATAAAAAGAAAAAATAAAACATGCTTCCTGTTTTTTCTTGTTGGGGATTGTGACAGATTTTTGTAAGCCCTTACTACTATTTATCTTGTTGCAGGTCTGAAGCCTTGTGTCAGTAACTGCTTTCCAGACAATTCAGGATGAGGAGATAAGAGTTGCAGCTGATAAAGCGCCAACGTGCTATTTTATCTTGATCGTACAAAAACGGTCTTTGTATGGCAATCTAAAGCTAATATCGTGTGTGCATGCATTATATAGAAATGTATTATGTTTTACTTTTAATTTTGTGGGTTATTAACATAATGACACTAGTCTGGTTACTTGCAGGAGATGTTATTCAGGCATCATTGAACGTTATAAAAGTAATAGGCATTATAATGCTGGACCAAAGATAAAAGGCGTTTCTCCACGTGCCGAAACACAAATAATTATCTGTTTAATTAAAAAAAATTTCCAAACTGAAAATAAAATATATTTATATATGCAAACATTTAATCTTTCTACCTAAATAGTAGCTAAAAGTTATGATTAAAGATTCCATAAGCATTTAATGTTTCTTCGAGGATTAAAGGACATGTCTATTTATGAAATGTAAGTTCCTTTCACAAATTAGCATATATTTTTCACAACTTAAACCTAACTTTTCTGAGACAAGCAATATTTATACATATGTTTCTTCTCAAATACTGAAAAAGAGTAAACAAAAGAAAGTAATTTAGTTAGAAAGCCGAAAAAGAAGCGTCCTCGTGCATCCCAACTATGCAAAGTTCGACAGTCAGTCTTTCTTTATCGACTGTCATTTTTGGAAAATAGAGAAGGCCTATGCTATATGCATCCTGCGAGAAGAGGCTTTCATTTGGCGTCAAAAATGTAGGTGCAAAGTACATCAGTATTCTTCAGAAACAAAAAATCAAATCTGTATATTACCATACAGAAAACTCAAACAAAATATAAGCACCTTTTTCTATTGGCACAAAATATTTGGACTATTTAGTATGTGTCGGCAGTATGTGAGAAAATAATTTATTCGAATTAAAGACGAGTAAATGTCAAATTAAATAACTATCATCATGCTGAGTTAAATTTCAATATTAAATGTGTCCACTGAGACATCTGATTTCATAATAAGATTATAAAACATAATATTGCCTTTTAGTTTTTTTCTTAAATATGCAAGTATAAAACGATGCAGCGGGGATTTTAATCCGTAGAAGTTTCGTTTCTTCAGTAACAGATTCATGTATACGTCATTCTATAAAAGAGCCAATCGAAATATCGCTCAACCATTTCCGTCAAGTTGATTCTTGAAAAAAAAATGAAACAATATCAAATAAAAGAAATATAGGCAGCTTCTATTTCCAAAATGCTATGGCTGTAACATGGACAACTGTTATTGATAACTGGTTACAAAACTTGGTAACATGTTTACAGGACCAGGTTAAGGTTTTTGCATGGGATGGGGACACGAGCCCTGGGCCCCCTAGTCATGCTTCCGTTTCAGTGAATACAATTACATTTCTTTAAATAAAATGTACATAAGTCTAACTAGTCTAATGCTTAGTCTGAAATAGCTACAATATTGATACACAAAGGAAGTTTATGGACAGCTTTTAGGGTGTATATGAAGATCTATAAAAGCCCTCTTATCTTAGGTTCCCTGGGCTTCCCAAGGCCCTAATCGCCTACCCTCACCCAATCACCCTCCCTCGTAACAACAATGGTATTTAGTAAGTAGTATTGGTGTACAAATTGAAAATAAAATGTTTCATTGCTAGCATTTGCTTCAAAAATTGTAATACATCTGTCACTGCTTCAACCAAATACTATACATGCATCGTGATCTGATATTCTAAACACGAAACAGAATAGTACCATTTTCCCTCATACATACACAAACACATACACATACATATTCGTAAACACATACATATTAGTAAACGCACAAACCTTTCTTATATGTGTGTTTATTTTCCATTCACATTATAGGCGCCTTACCGTTTTGCGTAAAGTCATTTTTATCTCTAGAAATACATAGACAAAACTACGTGTTTTGTACCGAGCGGTCGGGGGAAAAAAATCTAGTTTCGTACGGTGTAGTAATATAGAGGTTGTTATGTAGTTTTGTATTTATATCCACATTTTATTCAGATATTCTTTACACTTTAATAAATACATTTATAAAATGAATTAGGCATCTGCCATTTTATGAAAGATAGTTTAAAATCTTCAAAAATGTACATGCACTTACCGTGGTTAAGCCTATAGAAACTGTGCAGTTGCGTCGTCAGTACATCTGCATTTCTAATATGGATTTACTCTTTAGCTCTGAATTTTTTAAAATATTGTATGAAACATATGATGTCACGCGCAAGTGAGCCCTTTAAACTTCTCAAATAGAACACAGGTTTAGGACCATTCTCTTACACTCTACTTACTGAATATGCTCTACTTCCTAGCAAATTTCAAGTCAAATTTTAGACTAACAGTAATTAAATGCATTCAAGTTTTTACAGAAAACTCATTAATTTATAGTACATTCAAACTCTCTATTTCTATGGTTTTCAATTAATATATGAAATTATTGAAGCATAGTTCTAATATTAGTGCCCCATACTTCGTGGATGGTGTACTGACATGAGCCTTTTGTGTATGAATGTAGCATCCAGTTGTGATTCACTCACGGCGCTTTTTCCGTAAATTTTGAAAACTTTTGTTTCTTAATATACTGAAATAATTATATAGTCAGCTTTTTAAAAACTAGAATTGATGAAATTTTTAGAAATACGTGTAAAATATAATTTACTTCCTTTATCCGATATTTTATTTTGGATTGTTCACCATATCAGTTAAAACATTGACTATTTCCGTTTTGAACCTCGGTTTTTTGTGTGCTATATAAGGACATTGCTGCTTTATTTGGAAAGATATGAAGATAGTAAATATGGTATGAAGAATATTATAGAATATGCAAATATCGCATATTGGACAAAGTTCGGTTGTCGTAAACATGCCAATAAAATTTAATAACTATATGATTAACTTACTTCATGTAAAACAAAACTCTTTCTTAGTTAATAGATTTTAACAACGGTTGTCTTTCAGTCTTTGACAACAGTTTTATTTTCTCCTGTGTATGCTATAGAATCAAATTGAAGCTTAACCATGTTGAGGCTAAGATATCGTTGCTAACTGGTGCATTGAGATACGAGATATAAGATAGAGAGAGAGATATGAGATAAAGAGAGATAGGATATATAGATAAAGAGATATGAGATATAGAGAGATATGAGATAGAGATATATGAGATTAAGAGAAAGAGATATGAGATAGAGATAGAGATTATGAGATAGAGAGAAAGAAAAATATGAGATAGAGATAGGGATATATAAGATAGAGAGGTATGAGATAGATATAGATAGATATGAGATAGAGAAAGACATAGAGATGAGATATAGATAGAGAGACATGAGATATATAGAGATATACGGGAGAGAGATAAAGAGATATGAGATAGATATAGAGAGTTATGAGATAGAGATACATGAGATAGAGAGATAATAGAGAGTGATATGAGATAGAGATAAAGATATATGAGATAGAGATAGAGATCTGAGATAGAGATAGAGATCTGAGACAGAGATAGAGATATGAGATAGAGAGAGATATGAAATAGAGATCGAGATATATGAGATATAGAGATCTATGCAATTGAGATAGAGATATGAGATAAAGATAGAGATATATGAGAGTGAGATAGAGATACATGAGATAGAGACAGAGATATGTAAGATAGAGATATATAAGATAGAGATAAATGTATATAAGATAGAGATAGAGATATAAAAGATATAGATGTATAATATATATATATATATATATATATATATATATATATATATATATATATATATATATATATATATATGCAATAAACTGATGACGAATAGTGCGAAATTAGTAACCAACTAGCCTGAGCGCTTCACTTTCGTTTCTTAATGAGTTTTTTCAAAGGTAAATACAAAACATATACCAAAAAACAAATAAGCACAAAAACGTTGTGTATGTAAAACTCTACATGGCTGTCTCCACATGAGTTAAACCTATAGATACATTGTCTCTAACAGTCTGTATAGACTTGTTGCGAATACTGAAAAATGTTTTTAATTCCCTAAATGTCTAAAAGCCAAAGCGACATCTATTACTTTATGTACATATATATATATATATATATATATATGTATATATATATATATATATATATATATATATATATATATATATATATGCATGCATGCATGCATAGATACATACATACATACATACATACATACATACATACATACATACATACATACATACATACATACATACATACATACATACATACATACATACATACATACATACATCCATCCATCCATCCATCCATCCATCCATCCATCCATCCATCCATCCATCCATCCATCCATCCATCCATACATACATACATACATACATACATACATACATACATACATACATACATACATACATACATACATACATACATACGTGGGAGGGTGGGTGGGTGTGGGTGTGGGTAGGTGTTACTGCATTTGTATAGGGAAAATATGATCGTTTTTCGGATGGTTTTACTGCAGGACATTGCGAGTACAAGATATCCGTCCGACAAAACGAATTCATATTTTACCATACAAATGCATTAACCTTTTCATTATATGCTAAATTTTTATTTTGCACAAGGCTTAAATATATAAACAAAAATAAACTACAAGAAACAAAGTAACTGAATGTATGTCGTATTCCAATTTAAATACACTAGCGTAACTGCATCATTACATAACAGGATTATTCATGGGCACGTAACTCCACCCAGACAGATTTGAAGTTGGTTGCTCGCTTGATGTACGTTTCGAAAGAATATGGTATGCTTAAAAATGAATTATGAAGTAATATTGGTAATGCATGTGCATTGCAACAACTTTTTCATTTGATCTTAAATGAATACGTTTTCGACGAATTTTGTGATTATGGTCTGGATTTATCTGCATGGAGTAATTTACATCGGATTCCAGCAGCATCTGCCAATTTAATCGTATTAAAAAATATTAATTAACATCGACTTGAGTGTTTCTGTTTTCTGACATTGAATGATTCAGATCATAATGTGGGAAAAATATGAAGTCTTTCCATTGTAATTAGGGAAAACACGCTGTGAAACTTAATGTTTATTTCATTGCGAGTGCAGTAAGGAGGATGTAACTGCACTTGGAATATCATCGAAGTTACAGTACAATTTCGAAATGTGTAATCAATCCTGAAAACCTATGACATGGCTCGTATAATTCGGATTTGCAGAACGACGAAAGTATGTTTTGAGGAAATTCAGGATGTAAAATTGTTAGCATATGTTTGCTATTTTTATTACTAGCTAAATAAGACAGGATATGTCTTATCACTTCCATGTTATTATAAGGACCCTGTCTGGAGCCTATAGCTAGCTTATATCTGAAATATGGTATAAAAACATTAATACGGATTATGCCAAAGCTGCTGATATGTTCATGATATTTGCTTCAGTTCATTCAGGAAAATAAACATTGATTGTTTACAATAGAAAATAATTCCTTTATTTGTATTCATTTAGTATGAATTCAGCGCGAGGGTGCAATATCGGGAAATACTGGACGGTTCTGACAATGTAAAGTAATGGAGAAAAAAGCTATTTTATATATATATATATATATATATATATATATATATATATATATATATATATATATATATATATATATATATATATATATTAGCTTTTTTGTACTATGAGAATTTTTAATTCGTACTCCACGGAGATTCGAACCAGGGTCCTCGATTAAATGGAACCTTTCACCTTGCCTTCACAGACCAATCCACATTCCATCACGATTAAGCACCTATCACTAAATAATGATACTACTTAATAAGAGTTTTATGACAGACAGACAGACAGAGAGAGAGTCTTATGGTTTCATTGCATTTTATTATTTTCCCACAGTGTTTGAATTAGAGAGATTATACTGATATATTCTCTCGTATAACTGAGCTCTACGAAAAAAATTCAACTCGTAACCTAGTTACAATTAAAAATTAAACCGAGGTCAATAATGTCAAACAGAAGTCAATGTAAATTAAGTAGAACAAGAAGCTCGCATCATTAAGTAAATAGATGGATTTTTTTATTTATTCATTAAAAATTGCTTGTTTGCACCTAAATAACGAGAAGTTATCTGAACTAATTGTCGCTTCAAACCTTCCCCCACCTTTCCGTATATTGTAACTGAAATTTAACATGGAAACATAGTCTTGATTTGCAGTTTCGTAGGTATCGGAAAGATTTGTTGCAATAATTTACAATGGTTTTGCGACGATAAATTATTCTGAAATTCATCCACAATGTAGATATGATAAAAAGTTTCCAATTTATATCAGGTTAGACAATTTGTAAAACTAAAAATTGCAAATTCATACCATATCTTCTTTGGTTGTCACAATAAACAAAGACTACCGGAATGGTGTTTGCAATGGCTTTTCGAATCTTACAAAGACAGAAACAACAAGGTTTTCATCTCCCTGTATTTTTTTATAGGAAGGCGAATGTTATAATTTATGATGCTTCCCTCTTTTCGAGTAGTTTGACCTTTTATAAAATAAGTAAAAGTTGTAAAGATCTCCCAAGGTGTCAAATATCGTCAAGCTATCTACTATCGTTCCGATCCCTTCATTGTTCACTTTATGACGAGAACGAGAAGGAAATAGATGATGATAATTATGATGATAATAATGATGATATAAAAATGAGTGAAGTTCGCCAAAAAAAGTTTATTTAACTACCAGAATCTTTTTAATTCATCTAAAACATTTCTCAAATAGATGTATACATATTTAAAGTAAAAGTCATATAGGTCATGTTGGTGTTAAGAACAATTTCAGTAATGGGTGTCAGTTTCAGAATTGATTACGCATGTCTTTAAATAGCACTTATTCACTTTATTAGTATCATTATACGTGCATATTCCTTTAAAAGTTCATTATTTACACACCTTGACAAACACATACTACAAAAATGAATACTAGATTACGGGGACATATTGGAGGAAGTCAACCTAGAGATCTGATCCAGTACAAACCGGACTGGATATAGCGAACTGTGATGTCACAAAGAAAGCAGTGCATGTTGGAAACAAATTCGCACAACCCTTTTTTGTTGTAATAGACCCAACGTCCTTCTTTCTTTACATAGTATAGTATCTGACCCTAATTTAAAAATTCACAGTGATAAATAATTTAAATCTGGAAGTCTTTTGATGATATTTAAGGTGCAGAACAGTCAATAAACAGGACTGAATAGATCTTAATTAAACTATATTGACACTAAATTATTATTTGATTTAAGATGAGTAAATGCGCCTACATAACCACGCTGATATACACTTATGAACAGTAGACAGCGTAAAGAATATACTTATGTATTTCAATCAAAAAGAAATAGAACAAAGATCAGGGAAACAGGCTTAAACTTTACATGATGTTTAGGACTTTACGGTCAACTGCATACAACTTTGGAAATCAGTAGCAAGCTGTGCCAAGAGCAACAAGAACGTAAATAAGCAGAGGAGAAGGAGATTACAGAATCGATATTATGAGGAGAAAAGATCAAAGAAAAGAAATGTATAAAGAAGCTCGTTATATCCAAAAGTGTTCCAAGTGTTATGTTTATTCTCAAGGCATATTGTTAGTCTGGCATTCCACAATTTCATATCGATCATTTGTGATTGCTATGCCAATGAACTTCTCCTCCACAAAGATAGTTATCACCCAAATAATGTATAATTGACTTGCAGAGTCATCGATTTCCATCTATGAACAAACGTAAATTTCTTGTATCATATTGAATGGAATGTATCGCCTGCATTTTGGGTACTTTGATTTCTAAGCCGTAGAATAGTTTAAAGTTTTATCTCTTACAGAAAAACATGTTTTAGCATTTTACGTTAATCTCTATAACACTTAATAGTTTAATTTCATTAAATGTCTGTAACTTTTATTGTACACAGAACAGAAAACAGTCGTTCCAACATTTTCATAAAAGCGGAAATAATCTGTAGTGAATGATCACCACGTCAGAATAAAGTCTTTCTAATACAGTTTGCAAAGTGTACTTGTGTATTGTATGTAGTGATATCAAGTGCAGTATGAAAAGTACTTGTGATTTTTATTTACTTCACTCGACATTTTATTGGCCATTTGTTAACGCTTTATTGCCGTAAAGCTGGAACCGATCTCATCTAAATTCGTAAATATATGGCGTCTGAACCGAACCAGCCGACCTGACCTTGTGGACTGTGACGTCAAAAAGGAATTTCAATAAGAGAGAGTGTTGAAATTATGCCCATATCAGCTTTTCCTTTTATTGCAGAATAATTGCTTTTTAAATTCGAATTTTTAAAACGCATGTTCAATCTGTGCATCGACAAAAACTGCTGAATATCATGCTGAATATCAATTACAGCAGAAAATTAACAATGAATTAAAGCCCTTGTTTACTTTAAAGCATATTGTAAGGGAAACTAATCGTATACCAAGGGACACTCGATCATATAGAATGCAAAGTTGTATCCCTTTATCTAATCGACCAGAATATCCAAGCACAACCTTAACTTTTACCTTTAGTCTCAACGTAAGCGAATTGTACTGAACTTGTACACGCCTGAGTAAGTATGCATACTTTCCAACAATTTTTTTTAGCCTGTAGTATTTTTTATTTTGGGGGACTTTGTATCGAGCGTCGGTGCGGGAGCCCTTAACGACCGTATTAAAAATATCTTTGTGCTTAAAACAAATCATTACAATGTAATTAAATTAAACACGCGTTAATTTACTACTAAAATAATTGAAACGCTTTTAAGTTCTGATATAATTCAGGTGGAATTAAAAATTTATGTGGGTTATTTCTCTTCTGATCTTTTGCTGCAAATAATCGAACCAAATTCAAGACAACTGATATTGTAGATTGATTGAGGTAACAGGGTTACTCCTCGAAATTGAATGACATTCGGAAATAATTAATAAAACATTAAAAGTCTTTAGGATGAATCTGCAAACCGTTTAAACAACAAAACGTTTACTTTAATTATAATTTTAAACACATTGTAAACACCAAATTATCAATCGTTTATTTAAAAGCCCTTTCTACGAGATTATAACTCGATTTACAATGTTTTGAAGACAGTTGCATGACTGCACTTTTCGTTTTGAACAAAACTATTTTGAATCTCGTCTGAAGAAGTTTAGAACTTGTTTGAACACTTTACTAAAACCTCTTCAAACGACATTGAAACTCGCGTGAAGTAAATATATAGATCTTCAAACTAGTACAAATCTCGTTCAATTGAGTTCTGAAAGTCGTTCAAACGAGCTATACTCTTCAAACAAGTTTAAAATGTCGTTCAAAAAACAAAGATTTATAATGGCTTTTATAATGTTTGAAGTGGACATATGTTGTTTGCCCCCAAAAAAGAATATTGTATTTCTGTGTTTTTGTGGGTTTTACAGCATTTATTTTCTCAAAACAAAAATCAAAAAGAAATAAACTTAATGCATTATGTAATAAAGTTCTTTGCCTTTATATTTCTGAATGATAACTTTTATATCATTGAATACGTTTACAGTGCAATACGATAAAATCTCCGAAATAAAGAAACTAACATTATTGAGTCACTATGTAATAGGCTCCCACAACCGATTTATCATAGTACAAAAATAATTATCTCATATGTCTAAATATCTAACATCGAAAGTTTGCTATCCATATTTGCATTTTAAATGTACATATATACGTTACTATTTCAGCTGCGATTTGAGCTCCTTGCTTAAGGCGCATCAAGAGAAAATGTGTTCTCTGTTGATGTTTCTCTAACAACACTCTTTTTCAGATGTCTACAAATAAGCTTAGTAAAACTTTATTCAATGTAATTATTGGACGATATATGCAAAACATAAACTTTCAAACCATGACAGTAAAATTTTAAAAGAAAACATTTTCACATTTTCATGAAGTATGATATCAACAATTTCTATAGATAGAAAGAATACAAATCATATGGCTAATAACAGCCCTTTCAAGCGCACTGGATCCACCAAGGGATCACGTATGTCAGGGATTGATTGAGATAGATGCAATAAACTGACGACGAACAGAGCAAAAATAGAATAAAACTAGCCTGAGCAATTTCGACTCTTAATGAGACTTTTTCAAAGGCATAGACAAAACATAGAAAAAAAACAAATAAGACACAAAACTCTACATTTATACATATATATAATTTGTACTACGAAACCATAGCTATTATTTCCTAATTTCCCAAATCGGAGAATAGAGGGTACTGAAACTCCTCATTATGCCGACCCTAACTTCCCACAAACCTTTAGGATTCAATAATTTGAAAATACCCGCATGCCAAAAAATATCAAACGATATTTTCAGACTCCTACTACTGCTTGATACCAATATATTGATGCAACAATATGATTATTGATCGTGACTATACTATATCCGGCTGATATGACCTTTGTGTGATAATATTTTGTATTGTTGGGCGGGGGTACTTTTGTGCAACATATTTCGTAGAATTTGTTTCCATTTACGGGGGGGAATTATTATTATATTAGAGAATAAAAGCAGTATATAGCAATGCAGAAACTTCTCCAGTTGATATGAATAGTATTTTGATAGGATTTATGAATGTATTTACTGCGGAAATGGAGATCTTGTAAAATCACATAAAAGATTAAATTGCTAATCGTTCTGTGTGTGTGTGTGTGTGTGTGTGTGTGTGTGTGTGATTTTGATGTTAAACGTATCTTTAACAATTAACTTCTTGCTTTTAGCCGTATCGCTACGATGTGTGTTGTGTAGTAGTTCATTGTGATGTCTAGCACTGGGGCATCATGCCGCAGACATCTAGCATCATGTCCAACCCAGTCACATTACCATGATTCAAGGCAGGCCAGTCCTAGCATTATCCTCTTAATGCTGAACTCCTGGCCAGGCAACTTGTATTACTCTTTTTGATAAGTCTTTGGTATGACTTAGCCAGGGATCGAACCCTCAATCGCCAGCATCGGAGGCGGATGCTCTAACCATAAGGTCACCGGAGCGGTCCGCTAATCGGTTACATGCGTGACGCCGATTTATTAGAAAATTCAACACATGTAAATATGAAAAATATTTACAAAGTGAGAAGTCCAAGAAGTAGACACAATATCTGAATTTTTACGAAAAGATGGCTACAGCAAAGACAACGAAACTACGGAGTCAATAAACAAGCAGTCCACGATGTTTGAAATCATCAAATGTCATTGTACAAGCGGCAGTCATTTAACAAGATGGTATGAGCATGAAAAATTGTTTGATGGAAATCTTTGGTTGATGGACCTTGGTGAAAATGTTTCTTTATTAGTCAATGCCCCGATTTTTTTAAAATTACTATCATAGACGAAAAGTATTTTATAGAGACTGGGAGTACAATCAAAATTTTATTCACTTATATGTTATATGAAACAATCGATAGGATACGTCTGTTGTTGCCATCAATCGAGAACATAAATGGTTGATTCTATTACAGAATACTATTAACACATATATGAAACGTGCAATAGCATTGAGACACACTCCATGCAAAATGTGATACCCGTTTGTGTTGTAAACGCTAAAAAAAAACCTTTACATGACATATTACGTAGCTTGCATTGGTGCTATTGTCCATAAATTTTTCGGAGGAGCCATACAAGTTCATGCGGTTTTGTCTTGGCGCACTGCTGCAACAACTAAGCAAATTGCAAAACTAGTCGATGATAGCATACATTATGTTGATACTGCTCTTTCGAAACATCTGGGATTGCGAACGGTTCAATTGATTCGAGATCGACCGGCTCAAATTAGTTTAACCTCCGATGAAGATCAGCAAAATCATGAAAAAGCTGATTTGATGGTTGTGTGTGCGGTACTAGGAAGCGGAATAATGTTGTGGAGTATAACTGGACATGAATGGTATAGAGTTATTAGACATAACCGATAAAATTTAATTGAAAGCAATGCTGAAATTCAAACATAAATATCGATATAGACGTTCCAGCGATTGCATGATTTAAGTAAGAAAGATTTTCAGAATTAGTTATACCCACCTAAGGACTGTATTCAAACCGATAGATTAGAATTACAAGAGCATGTTACGTCTCGATATTTTCTTCGGTGTGAAGCTTTCTTGGAAATCGATGGAAAATGTGTAGAAAATGGTAACGCCCATACAAATTATGATCCCGATGAAAATGTTGTTTTTCAAAAATGTCATCAACGCTATTTTAAACATCGTGCGCTATTTCATTGATCGAAAGGAACTTGAAGTATGTTTGAGCAAGATGGACATCGCTACGACAGTAATTGGATATATATATAGCGATGATTAAGCAAGATTGGCTGCAAAGTCTTTGATGTTCTATACATACGAGAACGAATATGTAGAAAACATTTCGAATGTGACATATGAACTTGCACAGGCTATTTTCTTTTACCGACGACTCGTTGGTATGCCTAACAGACCTGGTGTCAATGGCCCCGCTATACTAAGTTAAAACCTGCAAACAAACTTGCGTTTGCAGAGCATCAAATTTAAAGGAGATTGATGTGCTCTCAGTCATATGTTCAGGCTTTGTAGAGATGTTCGCAACGCATAATACACTTTTGTGTTTTACCGAAAGGGTAACCGAAATGATGCAATTCGGCGTCTTGATGGTGCTAAGAATGGTAAGTTGTATTGTCAAAATTAACATTTTGGATACCATTATAATCCTTCCGGCAGTTGCAGAAACACTTTTGTTGTTTGTAAGAGTCTGAAGCTACACAGTGGTCAGAAATCAAGCAAAGAAATTTTGCTTAACTTTGACGACAATCTTGTCTCATGCGTATATCACCAGCTAGGTTTGAAAATTTCAAAAAATTGCCACTCACTTTAACAGATTTATTACCTTTCATTAAACCACATTAACCTGGTTAAGCAGCCTGTGGCATACACTTTCATGTAGTTGTTACTCGTCCACCGGCTGCTCTCGACACTTAAAGATGTCTTGCAGTGATGCTGTCTGACAGGATTCTGTTGCTAGAAGTGTAGTAGGCTTGATGAGGGTTATTGACTCACCACTAAAAATCTAGAAACGTTTTCTCAGACGAATACGTAGTTCTTGTACATATTCAAATAATAATGTTATATCACGAAATTAAAGTTGATCTGAGCCCAATGCAGCTGGCGAAAATAAATAGCACAGTACAGAGCGATTTTGAGAATCGCAATCACAGCGACTATTGTATCAACACCAATTGGCATTATTGATAATAACCAGTTTCGGGTGGTACAGATAAAATAAGAATATATTCTAAATTTCTCGCTGCAGCACAAAGTAGTCTCAGTGCGATTAGTAAATTCTGCCTAGTAGCTATCGAGGATAAAACGATGAGTACGGTAAACTTAGAGATATTGCTGGCGGGAATTAAATACCACCGACGACATTGTTGCAGTGACGATACTGTGACGTTAGCAACCAAGAATAGATACCTAATATACGTTCAATAAAAATCGAGTCAATATTTGTCAGTATCTATCAAATTGCATCGCAAGTAATGCATCGCAAAATCGTTATAGTTTCCGTAAAGGTAAAATCATTTACGCTGGCAGATTTATGCTGCGCAAAATATCAGTGAGTTTGCTCGATGACACCATACACAGAGATAGAAATGTCTGCATCTTTGGTGACGTTGTCTCCATTTTTGAATTTCCAAACAATTGGTAATTTGATTTCCAAGGAATTATTAATTGGCGGAGTAAAATTGTTCACGCTAACGTTAAATTTATTTGTATCGCCTAAATTTAATAACACAGCACTCGTAAATAATAAACTTGCGTGTTCCAGAGAGATAAAAGTAGGCAAGATTTGAGTAATAGACGCCATTGACCTAAAAGTTCCATTATAAAAATACTTCATATATTTCGATAATATTTTGGGGAGGGGGCAGCTATCAGCATTCTGAACGAAAAGAGATGAATATTTTTATAAATGATAAGGCATGTAATTGACACACCTTATCAAAAGGTGTGTGTATTTTGTATCGCTTCAACCCACACATGCCTAGTTTTAGTCCATCCAAACCTCGTTGTTAGATAGAAGACGGCCATTCGTGTGGTGGGGAGGCTGATAATGCTAATGATATTATAATTGAAGTTAATATAAGTGCCGTTTCATTGTTAACTTTGAGTCTGTATCACTCATTATTGTCTTAGAAAATGTCTCGACCTATCGCATTTTGAATTTAAGATATTGATATTTGGTTTTTTTTGTATTAAAAAATCTTGTCTCCTACTCGAAGGTACTAAACTTGATCTGATGTCGTCTCAGCTAAAGTCTTAATTCAACTGTAGGAATGTGTCGAAGGCTTACTAGTGATGTGTTAACTATTTAAGGCGCAATGTTGTTTTTTTCCAGTTTCAATTACTTTCTTTTTCGTAAGCACAAGAATAGCAAAGTTTAGATGTTGATGTTCATCTATAGCCGTACATTCCAGCCTTTTTGGAATATTGAGTTTCTTGAACCAACACCATGGTAAAACAAAGTAATAACATATTGGGCATATTTCCCTTGCATTGGACCATTGTCAAATAATTACTTTACAAATGTATCAAGCTATTTTCAACTGTGTAAATACAAACAGATAAAATTAAATGAAACGATATAATATGCCATTAATATTTTGCATTTTATATATTGCAATTAACTTCCGTCTATGAATACTGCATGTTTTGTTGATTTTCAATGTCCTCAAATAAAGAATAGGTACAAGTGTGTAATCTGTTTAAGAAAACCATATAGTTTCCTAAACGCCCTGTAGGGTCTGCTAATTCTCAAGGCTTATCGTTTAATCTGATCAGTCATTTAATAATTTGAATCGACTGTGTCCTTCCTAATATCATAATATTCTAGTCTAGTCATTTTAGACCCGTGTTGTGTATAATTATCTTTACCAACAAAATCCATTTCACCTATAGGGAATTTTGTACTCTGAATATGACCAAACGATGAATGCTCTTGTCATCCATATGGAAGATTGCATTCGGAATATAACCAAACATTGATTGTTCTTGTCGCCTTAACTGAAATTTATTGATCGCAGTTTGAGAACAGATAAAATTGAATTGCAACGTTTGGACATCTGTATGGTTTACACAAAGATTGTTTACAAAAATTATTTTTATTGTTTTACTACGTTGATTTTTAGTTGCTTTTTCGTTAACCAGTTGTCACCTAATTACTTTTAATCAATTTTATTTTTCTTTATTCAAATACAAATTGCTTAAATAATATTATATAGTAATCTATGTTTATAACGAACCGCTCGCGACATCCCCAAAATGGTTAGTTGTAACAGTGTGTATATTTCCTATATCGAATTCCATCCTGGCTTGACAAATTTACTTTATACTAGGTATATGTTGTTTGTATCTGTATTACACCGAAGATACGAATTCACTATGTAGTAAGTGCATATTCATTGTATATGTGTTCCACCGGAGATACGAATTCACTCTGTACAAAGTGAATATTCATTGCTCCATCAGTTAGGCGAAATCACTTAGTACTAGGTGTATATTCGTTGTATCTTGTTTATCACCAGTAATACGAATTCACGTAGTATTTAGTGTTTATTTGTTGCATCTCGTGTTCTACCAGGTGCACGAATTCACTTTGTATATGACATCTGTGTTCCACTGTGTATACGAATTCACTTAGCTCTATGTGTATATTCATTGTATCGTCTTTGTCACCAGAGATTTAGTACCAGATATATATTCGACGTAAATGTGTTTCACTGGTAATACGAACTCCCTTAATACTAGTTGTATATGCGTTGTATTATGAGTTAGTTATTGGTGAATAATGGATGTATCTCAAGTTAGAACGCATGATGGAATACACTTAGTACTCTGTGTACATTTGTTGTATCTGTCTTCCACCAGTTTTACGAATTAACGTTTTACAATTGCATGTTGGTCATATCTAGTATTCCTAAAGGTACACCATTCACTAAACATTAGCTGCATATTAGTTGAATCTTGTATTTTACCAGTGATATTTCACTTAGAACTAGTCTTCCACCGCGTGGACAAATTTACTTTGTATTAGGCGTATATTCGTTTTATTTCATTGCCTACCAGTGATTCAAATAAGTGTATATTCGTTGTTTCTCTTGTTACACCGGGTAGACAAATTTACTTTCTAGTTTTATACTGGTTTGTAGCTCATCGGTTGCTCTTGCTGTGAAACAGAAAATGAAAAACGTTTTATCTTATTCTGCACAAAATCTATTGCGGTCAGAAACCGTACACTAGTAATTGTGTTCCATAAATGTTGACAACGTTTGAGCCATTGCAATTAGATGGGGTCAGCGATGATAATTTTACGGCTAACAAAAAATTATTTAAGACAACAAGGAGATGCGTTTAATCACCACCTATATAGTCTTACCTACCTGATATATATCATGTAAGTATCTAGTACCGATACATATTACAATCTGCACTTATGTTAACGTCCATTACATAATTCAAAATGTCATATTTGCGGGATGCAGCAAATGTTTCTGAAATCAGAGCAACGCGCTAATTCCATTACATTATTGTATGAACAATTTCTTTCTAATATTTAATTAGTTTTTACATCATTGTTCTCTATCATATGCCTATTTTCTGTCCTTGCTGATGTTAGGCCAAATGAATAGAGATTATTATTCAACGAAGTGGATGGACACCCTTGGCTAGCGATAATGAATATACCCTACTGTCAGAGCCGTTTTGGGGGTTCAAGGCACAAACTCTAACCTTGAAAGTAACCAGAATTGGTCCTCAGTCTCTCAGTCTCAGATATATAGAGTATTGCTTTGTATTTTCATGTGCATGTGTGTCATTTTGTTAAATTTATTAATACAGTAGTAAACTGCTAACACAACCGACACCGAAATTTTGTTTTGGGGCTGCCTCGGGACCCCCTGCTGCGCGTGGCCTTAATCACGTGCGTCTCTTGCTTATGCCTTAAAACGGTACTGCCTACAGTATTCATCATCGCAAGTCATGGCAGACCATCGGCTGCTTGTGTAGTTTACTGATAAATTATGAATTTTTATATGAATGCGTATTCCGTATTGAAAACAACATAGACCTAGATTGAACGTCTCATGATGCACTGTAGATTAGGGTCGACGTTGTTTATTCTCCTGTTTAGTCGTAAAAAAAACAACTGAAGAAAACAGATCTCCCGGTGCATTAGCAGAGTGGAAATTTAATCATGTTTGTAATATGCAAATTGAAAATTACATAGCAATTGAAGGGAGATAACTTATTTTGGCTGAGAGAGATGACTTAAAAGAATGATGAGTTATGACATTTATTGAAGACACTCTCACAGCAGGGTCAATTTTTTTGTATTGCATCTTCATTTCCTTACGATTTGTGCTGTAAAAATCTTTTACAAATTTGCTTTTCTTAATTTTCTACTTAATGATGAGCGTCCAGACTTTATTCACTGACATATGTCCTCTATTTAGTATTATAAAAGTTGACAATGATTGGAGTAACGATATTCAATGAAACCCTTGTCGAGCTGTACAAAATTTTAAGAACAATGGAACTATTTATTTTGTTTTTAAAATTATTCATTACTTTTGCAACATTCATGTGAGTCGTTATTTCATATATGTGTCAAAACAAAATAGAATCAAAGCCAAAATGAGATGAGATTTCCTACGTCCTACTTTAAAATCTGTTCACATACTGGTAATATATGTACCTATAAACTGTACAGCATCTTCGTATTTCCATTGTCCTAATAAAAGTCGCCATGGAACAGTGAATTTCAACTATCTATTCTCTTATTCCGTAGGACACTCTTTCACTGATTTAGTAAGAAAGCAGTAAATGCGGGCTTCGACAGAAAAGCCATCAAAATGGACGCCCATTGTTGGGGACGGGGAGCCGACTTTTTATCCCAATTGTGGTTTGCGAAATTAAGATCTCAAAGTTCGTCGTTTTATTAGCGAACTTCTTTGTTCGACATTGGAGAAAAATGAACACAGATTCTAGCAGATAAACGTTTAAACCGAAACACAAAGCCGCTAGTCTACGGGAAAACGAAAATCTGAAGAAAAAAAAAAGTAAAGGATTGAGAACGACAATTGAACTGCGTCACTCTCCTAGTTCCCGAAGGCTTCTGATGTTCTTCTAAAGTAGATGAATATGATCCTATGTTATTAATAGGAGGTAAGGCAATAACACGCCAAAAACATGAATACAAAACTGGTATACAGCATTCAAAAAGCACGATAGTAAAACATTGTCAAGGCCAAAGTCAAAAAGGTGTTATTCATTTCAGTAACAGTAGGTTGGGTTGGACAAGTTTTAAACCAGCTCAAGCTAAAAATATCCGGGATGTTAACATTCTGTGCCGTAAATTAACATTTATTCAGGATCAAAGCGCGTTCGGGTTCCTGTTGCTCTAATTCATATCCTTACGTCAAAGTGATATAGGTGCAATTTAAGTCTGACTTTAAATTGACCATTCAAATGTTTTACGTCAAAGCTTAATTTAAAGGATTTTTATTGGTAGAATTTAAACTGTGATAACCAATGCCGGCACACTAGTGTTTTTCATTTCTTATTAATTTTACGACTTTGCGAGTTCTGTTTCAGACTGTGAAAGTTTTTATACTCGTTTAATTTCTGGTTTACGAAGATTAAAGCTAGCATAAGCAGGTTTAAAAAGCAGAAAATAATACTAATTTGAAAAACTTGTCACGAATGAAAATAAGCACATCCCCTTCAAAGAGTCTTTAGAACAGAGATGTCCAACAAGTAGCCCACAAGCAGATTTTAAATGATTCGCCAAAGCTCGAGCAATTTTTTTGTGTGCATTTATTTAAATAAAAGTTAATGGTTTACTTTCATTTCATGCTGCAGCCATCAGTTTCAAGAAAAATTTTCAGTGGCTCATTATGTCAAAAGGTTGGATATAACTGCTTTAGAATAAGATGACATTTGTTAATCATTTCTGATCAGATATATTCCAGTTCATGTATCTTTAAATGTTATAGCTGAAATTGTAAATGTTATCGTATTTGTTGCTCTATGGAACTCATCCTATACAGACTGTTAAACGTTTCTAAATATCCGGTATGTGATACTATCCGTAATTTATGTAGATAAGTTTAAACTAAATTTTGTACTTGTTTAGCAGAACCTATCATCTAGAGAGCCATAATTCCATTATATCTCACCCTTGACAGAAATAAAGCGTTGTCGTACTGCAGTTTAATTTTGTCTCTGTTTGTTTGTTTGTTTGTTTTTTTACTGAAATAGCTAAAACAAAAGATCTCGTGACCAAAGAACGTATCATTTTTGTTCAAAACAATGAAAGACATGCATCCATTATTTTCCTTAAAGCAAACGTAACTTTATGGTTGAAATGTATCAGCTAAAAAAAAATATTTCCTTTCTTCCTCGCCCACCTAAATAATTTTGTATATATTTGCGGAAATAAAGTTGGCCGAAAACAGTTTCAAGATAGCATTTGCTTTGACATAACAAATCTTTTCTACAACACAAAACGATCTTCAGATTGGTATTTCGTGCACGTTTAATGGTGACTACATAATGTGAAAATAGTAAGAATATGAGTATATCACAAAGCGATTAGTTTTATTAAATTGATTTTCACGTTTCCATTGTGAAATTCGTCAAATTTTGGAGAGAAAAAAGTAGATAGCCTTTGATACTTTCTTTTATGGGGCCACAAGTGGCATAGTGGTCTAAAGCGCTCTCCATTACGGATCACTGCCATCTCACCTCTCTCTGCGTGGGTTCGAGTCTAAGATTCGGCGAATGTAGATATGTGATAAAGCTTACCAGTAGCTTCTCGTGGGTCGGTGGTTCTTTCCGCGGATTTCCCGGTTTATTCCTCCACCATTAATACTGGCCGCCATGTATAGTCTATCGTGTGTTGAAAAATGGCATTAAGACCCAGAACAACAACAACAACTTTCTTTTATCCAATAAAAAGACTATTTATTGTCTATACTAACTACGACGAAGAAAATGTATCTAGCCACGCAAATGTTTAAAGAACATACACATTGTATACACAATTCCTGTTGAAAATGAGAAAATAAAAAAATTATATTCAAACTATGTCAAATAAATCAGCACAAGCTTCTCCAAAATATTAGTTATAGACAAATGCATTCTTTACATTTTTCTCTAGGCAACAATCTAAACAAACAACAAAAACATCTTTATATCTGTAGCAGCCTAGAACTGAAGTCTTTATAATAAAGTCAACCAACATTCAATTCCACTGTGCGTATACTACCAGAAGATTGAAGTTAGGGAAAGTATCAAATTTCCTATTTTAAACAAATCTCTCTCTCTCTCTCTCTCTCTCTCTCTCTCTCTCTCTCTCTCTCTCTCTCTCTCTCTCTCTCTCTCTCTCTCTCTCTCTCTCTCTCTCTCTCTCTCTCTCTCTCTCTCACACACAGGCAGACAGACAGACACACAATTCAGTTTTATTCAGAGGACGTCATGATTTTGAATAATACTTATATAATTCCTGAGACGCCACAATTCTTATTTAAAAACATATTTAAGGTTATTAAAGATTAGAATATGCATACATGTAAAACAAACGCTAATAAGGTCTGTTGTTCGTGATTATAAAGTAGAATGGACAAACAAGTAAACGCAAACTCTAATAAAATCTGTTTTGTTATTATAAAGTAGAATAAATACACGTAAATGCAAACTCTAATAAAATCCGTTTGTTTTTGTTTTTTTGTTATCAGAGAGTAGAATAGACACACACAGGCCGAGTGGTCTAAAGCGCTGCCCGTTACGGATCACTGCCATCTCAACTCTGTCTGCGTGGGTTCGAGTCTAGGATTCGGCGAATGTGGATATGTGAGAAAGCTTGCCAGTAGCCTTCTCGTGGGTCGGTGGTTCTTTCCGGTGATTTCCCGGTTTCTTCCTCCACCATTAATACTGGCCGCCATGAATAGCCTATCGTGTGCTGAAAAATGGCGTTAAGCCCAACAACAACAACAACAACAAAGACACACACATAAACACAGACACTAATAAAGTGTGTTCTTTTGTGATTAGAGAGTAGAATACACACACATAAACAGACACTAATAAAGTTTATTTTTTTGTGATTCGAGAGTAGAACAGATACACACGTAAACAGACACTAATAAAGTTTGTTCTTTTGTAATTAGATAGTATAATAGACAGACACGTAAACACAGACGCTAATAAAGTTTGTTCTCAAGAGGAATCTAGACATTTACACAGCTACTGTAGATTTTCGACGATTCAAAAATGACAAAATATTTTACAGTATTCTAGCCACAATATTACGGAAAAAGAAAACTGAAATAAAACATGATATCGACGGAAGAGTGCGTGATGAGGTTCGGACACAAAATCAAATGAGTCTTCTCAATGTTAAAGCTAATACAATACACTATAGAGTATAAGTCTGCGATTAACAACTAAAGTCTGTCGTTTGTTAGGACTAATCATTAGCACAAACAATTTAAACCCTGATTTGCTGGTGAATCAATGTCTATATTGTTTGTTCTTGGATCAACTTGTTCGGAGTTCACACGGTATATTCTCTTAAAATTTTATGGGTCAGATCGCAACAGTGTTTTCTTTATATAGTTGAATATATACAACATATTACATATACAACCGTTACCTCCATTTTTTACATCTGATAATTAAAAATAAAACAAATTTCATTATTATCATTGAATTTCCTGGTGCATGAGCTAACGCATGATTCGAATACATATACTGATACACAAGTCTCATTCCAATAGCCAATATCTTTCACTGCATCAGGTGTAACCACGTCTGGAAGAATTACCGTAGATACTACAATGTTCCTTGTTTTAGTTCCAATGTAGATGTTAACATACCAGAATCGGTAAAGGAAAAATGTTAGGTCCTTGAAATAAGGATACAAAAAAGCCAAACGTTAATTATATATTTGCAGTTTGTTCAATTCTACTGTCACTATAATTTTTCCAGTCATCGAATACTAAATTTTCTGGAAATATTTTATGCACTCTCATGACCCTAACATCAGTTCTGAATTAATCACTATGGCAGCGAATGCGTCATTTCAAGAAAGAACTAATATGATTATGAAAGTCACCTAAAAGAAAGACCTAATCAATGATATAAAATTCACCAAACTGTATTGTCTACGCAACTCTCACACTGACTAGCTGCCTGGCTCTACTTGTTTTCATGTCCAAGGAGAATAGCTCTATTATTCACAGTAATCGTCGTATTCGGATTTTATCCTACGGCATAAACACATGGAAAACACCATTCCCAGAACCTGAAATTTAACAACACAAATGTATTCCTTCTTTTAGAGAAAGATTTGTTTTGTTAAGAGTTTCTCAAAATGATCGAATATATGTTGATCCATAATTATTATATCAATATACACTTGGAATGATACGAATATTGAGTATAATATTAAAATACACTTGGAATGATATGAATATTGTGTACAATATCAAAATACACTTGGAATGATATGACTATTGTGTACAATATCAAAATACACTTGGAATGATATGAATATTGTGTACAATATCAAAATACACTTGGAATGATATTAATATTGTGTACAATATCAAATTGCTCTTCAAATGATATGAATATTGAGTAGAATATTTTAACAATATATAATAAATATTACGCATTTTTTAAATGTGTCTATCTAGAGAACACACTAATAGATAAGATCAAAATAGTTTTTATACTACAGAAACTACGAAACTAAACCATGAAATTAATGAATCCCATCTTTATATGTGGGTCCCTCGCTAGCTCCCAGCTATGTTAAATGTAACCGCTGAGGTTTCCCCATCCCCATTTTGCAAAAATTTGTAAAGGCTTTTAATGTGTGTGTGTGTGGTCCCAAAAGGTTTATAATGCTGTGTCAACCCTGCCCTCTGTGACATTAGCTTATTGATATTGACAAGCTGTACAGACCATGATCTGTCTGTGCATTATGCAATGACAGATCCGAAGTTGTGTAGTTTGCAGATGGACTTGCTTTATAAGTGAGTATAGATGGTACGCAAAAGAAATAAACTAGCACAGTTCTTACCTTGATTACGATTTAAAAAGAAAACAAAATATTCAAGTTTAAGAAGATATTTTTTTTAAAAAAAATCCATCATTCGTTAACGTATCGTTAGAGTCACATGGTACAATAACACTGTACTGATGGATTAAAGGTACCCATTCTATAACTTATAATTCATATGGTATAATAACCTTGTATTCAGAGACGAACGTTCTACATTCTGTAAGGCGTAGTCAAAATATCATTCGTTCAGAATATCGATTAACTAACCAAGCAAATTAAGTACTCTTTCAGTTTCCCAAAATATACAATAAACCCAAACTAGTAATGGTCTTCTGATGGCCTTGTTAGTGGTATGCAAAATCATTCAATACTCCGATACAACTCATTATTCAAACTGGTAAGTTCGAAGATATTGGCTGGCCAATATGACGTCAAAAAATACCTAGTAGCATTTTTTTAATATGAGAATGTCGTGACCTGGTTTTGTTGTGTATTTCAGTTGATTGTACAATCTAATGCTACATTTCGCACAGTCTGAACGCTATAGGTATTGATTGAACTGTACGTATAAACGCTGATAAGAGACTACTGGTCTGTACATACATACATACATACATACATACATACATACATACATACATACATACATACATACATACATACATAACATAACATAACATAACATAACATAACATAACATAACATAACATAACATAACATACATACATACATACATACATACATACATACATACATACATACATACATACATACATACATACATACATACATACATACATACATACATAACATAACATAAAAAACATAACAAACATTACATACATACATACATACATACATACATACATACATACATACATACATACATACATACATAACATAACATAACATAACATAACATAACATAACATAACATAACATAACATAACATACATAACAAAACATACATGCATGCATGCATGCATACATACATACATACATACATACATACATACATACATACATACATACATGCATGCATGCATGCATGCATGCATGCATGCATGCATGCATGCATGCATGCATACATACATAACATAACATAACATAACATAACATAACATAACATAACATAACATAACATAACATAACATAACATAACATAACATAACATACATACATACATACATACATACATACATACATACATACATACATACATACATACATACATACATACATACATAACATAACATAACATAACATAACATAACATAACATAACATAACATAACATAACATAACATAACATTACATACATAACAAAACATACATGCATGCATGCATGCATGCATACATACATACATACATACATACATACATACATACATACATACATACATACATACATACATACATACATACATACATACATACATACATACATACATACATACATACATACATACATACATACATAACATAACATAACATAACATAACATAACATAACATAACATAACATACATAACAAAACATACATGCATGCATGCATGCATGCATACATACATACATACATACATACATACATACATACATACATACATACATACATACATACATACATACATACATAACATAACATAACATAACATAACATAACATACATAACAAAACATACATGCATGCATGCATGCATACATACATACATACATACATACATACATACATACATACATACATACATACATACATACATACATACATACATACATACATACATACATACATAACATAACATAACATAACATAACATAACATAACATAACATAACATAACATACATACATAACAAAACATACATGCATGCATGCATGCATGCATACATACATACATACATACATACATACATACATACATACATACATACATACATACATACATACATACATACATACATACATACATACATACATACATACATACATACATACATATATACATACATACATAACATACATAACATACGTAGGTACATACATACATACATACATACATACATACATACATACATACATACATACATACATACATACATACATACATACATACATACATACATACATACATACATACATACATACATACATACATACATAGAAAGCATATGACTGCTGAATGACGTTTCAATGTAAGCAATGGAAATGTATTTATTAAATAGTGTGGGAGCATAAAGTGCATGATGAAAAACTCGTGCAATTTGTAATCAACGTTCTTCCTTATTTGCCAGTAATATGGACCGTATTTTTTCAACAAATATTTTCTCGAAAGGAATTTGCTACACATAAACTAACACCAAGGTAAAAAGGTAACGTCCAGGAATCACTAAACTCTTACAATCATTGATTATTATTAGCAGCACTACCAAAACAACCCACCGTAACCCATGTACCGCAAAGGTAATTCCTCCTAAAACTAACACGATTATTTGTATTATTATTATTATTATTATTATTATTATTATTATTATTATTATTATTATCATCATCATCATCATCATCATCATCATCATCATCATCATCATCATCATCATCATCATCATCATCATCATCATCATCATTATTATTATTATTATTATTATTATTATTATTATTATTATTATTGTTGTTGTTGTTATAGCAAAAGTAGTAGTAGTAGTAGTAGTAGTAGTAGTATTGCTACTAGTGCTACAAATTTTAATTCTTGTACTATCTTTGTACATTCTTTATTTTTCCATTATTCACTTTGTGTGAAGATAAAAAAAAAATAGCCCGCTATTAGACTGTATGCTTAAGTCTACTCTGCTGTAATGGATACGGTACTGTTTAAAACAGTGCTTGCTCCCTTCGTCATTGCTTTTACCACCCTCCCATACAAACAACAACTGCTACAGCCAGTTACTCCGACGACGGCTGAGAAGGTAATTACTACATTAATAGAACACAAAATATTACCATTATGAAAGCGATACCAGCAATAACTCCCACCAAAATGTTGATATTCTCCACTAAAATTCCCTGGAGCCGTGTAAAGCAACCCTGCAAAGGAAAAGTATTTGTCCTATGTATCCTGATTGATCAATAAAGATTTTATTTCCATAGGAAAATTCTATTTTTATCAAATTCATTCGTCTACCACAATGTAGGCATGTATATACGATTAACAGGAATAACAGAATATTTTCAATTATAATAACCGAGGCACAAATAAAGGGTAATTATGGGAAAAGGAGGGTATTTATGGGAAGAGTGACTCCTCTGTCATGCTTTATCTTCAAAGTATAACATTTTATTTTGGTATTGACCGGGAATATTAATCATGTGCTTTCCTCGTCTGTGAATTCTAGTAGACACTGGTTATGCAATTTAGAAAGAGCTTTTTAAGATCTCAGTCGTTTTAGGCCAAGGTCTCCAGTTGCTTTTCTATATTCGTCAGTAATTACGAATTTTCGGGGTTTTGCTGATCTATTTAATTTGGAAGATATTAGTGAAGACGAGCTTGCTGCTGTCTCTCATGTAGCACAGCGTGACTTTTTTATATGACAGTTTACAAGAAACACAGACAGCGATGAGCAATGTGGTAATAAAAGAAATGTGGTAATAAAAGAAACAAGACGAGAATTGGATGAAATTTGTCAAAATGCAAGGAAATGCTTCACGCTTAACTCGTGGTCATTTCTCATCAATAGAAAACTTATTTTAAAGAAATTGTGTGTACTCTGAAATGAAAGGCAATGAAAACCTCCGTCACGGCAAACAAAGGCGTGAGAAAATTCCGACAGACATTTATTAAAACATCACCTTGATGATGGTATTAACCAAATGAGCCCGAAACGAATTCCTAAAACACCAGCAGCAAGTTTATGTGAGGTGTCAAGCTAAGATTATCCCGATTAAATTCTAGAGAATATATTGAACATTTAGAAAATGCATAAATGGGATGTAAGAAACTGATGCAGGTGATCGAAACAAAGATAACTCACATATGTTTCATGAAGGCAGCATCAGCTGTGCACAAGATTGTATGTTCTGTACAACGACAAATGTACTTGTTACGGCAAATGTACTTGTTACGGCATTATACAATAAGCAATAGATTGTACAACGGCAAATAGTACGCATATAGGCATTATACAATACCCAATGGGCTATACAACAGCAAATTTTACTTATATAGGTATTTTACACTAAGCAATGGGCTTTACAACGACAAATTTTACTTATATAGGCGTTGTATAATAAGCAATGGGCTGTACAACGGCAAATTTTACTTATTTAGGCAATTTACAATAAGCAATGGGCTGTACAACGGCACATTGTACTTATATAGGCGTTATATAATAAGCAATGGGCTGTACAACGGCAAATGGTACTTATATAGGCATTTTACAATAAGCAATGGGCTGGACAACGGCAAATTGCACTTATATAGGTATTATACAATAAGCAACTTCAAAATACGCTTGAGTGTGGGGCTGCAAACACTTTCTAATAAAATAAAAAGGTACGTTTTGCTTTTCGTTAGTGATACATTTGGTGAACAAAGTTAAAATTTTGCCTTCTATCAAACTCTCTCTCTCTCTCTCTCTCTCTCTCTCTCTCTCTCTCTCTCTCTCTCTCTCTCTCTCTCTCTCTCTCTCTCTCTCTCTCTCTCTCTCTCTCTCTCTCTCTCTCAAACTGAAACAGTGTATATCGGTAACAATATTTCTTTTATCTCCACTGAACATTGGTTTGTTAGTAGCTTGCTTTGTTTTTAAATCTTAAGTCGGTGAAAGATTTATCTAGACATATGGTTCTAAAACTTCGACAAACCAGTTAATGATATTTTCTAAAGTTGACTGTACCTTCAGATAACTATTGTTTTGTACTTTGTATACAGACGCCACATATAAACATATTTAAAGATAATTAATGTTTTTGTTTAACAAAGAAAAGCACACATATCATATTTAAATATAAGTTGTCTCTCCTTTCCTATGCGTTGGATGAACTTGATTTTTTTTCTAGTAAAGTTCACGTTCTCGATTGTTCCGAAACCTTTCCGCTAACAATCTGAATGGAGCACGCTGGCCATCAGTAGTCTTCATGCCGCAGCTTGTGAACCTCTCATATATAAAATTTATTTATTCTCTTTGACATTTTTTTCTTCCAGCTCGCTCGTTTGCGATCAAGACTCATCGATATGCAAAATTTGGCAAATTATTAGAATCGGTCTACAAAATTTCAGTTGTAAAAGTTACTACTGCAAACTGTTATCTGCGAGATAACAGCACCTAAGAGTGCAGCAGTCCAAGTGTACAATAGCACGTCAACATTGCAGAAATAGACTGTTAGTATAATTATTCAAAGACGAAGCAATACCTGTCGAAACTAATCCCAGAATAAAAGCCTACTTTCATTATATCATGTCTCGCATTGGCAGGTTTTGACATTCAAAACACCTAATTGTTAAAAAGAGAATTTGAAAGTATGTTACCAGGAAACATAATTTTTCTACTGTCTAAGCCCGACGGAAACTGGTTTCTGACCCCAACAAGAAAGTTCTTAAATTGTTCACTAATTTGTCATGCCTGTTTTTAACTCATCATCGGTATTCCATTGTTCGACTCGAGCATCGTAAATTTATCGGATATGGCATTCGTTACGACAGTGTTTCTATATTTAAAAAAAAGTCGTTAACACTTAACATTTGTACAGAACCATAAAGGAGCGAGGGGTAAAAAAGGGAAAATATACGAATGATATTGACAAATGTCTTTTAAAGAAACCTGGCCGTTTAACAATGTTGAGTTCCTTTATGTACCATCTATTTTTATGCCAAATTCCGACTGTGCTTGAGGTTTGCTCTACAGTAAGATGTAGTCGTTAATTTTGGGTTTGTGTTTGCATCAGGATCATATTGGCAAGTCATATTGCCTTAATTCAACTGTGTGATAAAAATAATTATTTTATTGAAGTATGGAAGGAAGGTTTGCATCAGTTATTTGTGTAAGTAGGTGTCCATACTAAATTCTGCCAAAAACTGAAGAATACACTTGTATAAATGATTTCCTGAGATATCTAAGTAGCTTATCATGTATTCTTGTTCGTTACAATCTCACTCTTAATCTCACTCCTGCTGTAGGTATCTTAAATTATGAGTTTGGAACTAATAATATTGTTTGTATCTAATAACTCTTCGTTTAATCAGCTATCAGACAATTAAAGAAAATGTTATATCAGTATATTAATGGATATCAGCATATTAATGGATAAAACGAATATTATATCAATAGATATCAGATTAAAAATGGATATCAACATCTTAATAGATATCAGCATAATAATGGATATCATAATTATTATGGATATCAATATATTAATGGCTATAAGAATAGGAAAGGATATCGATACATTAATGGATATCAGAATATTAATGAATATCAGCATATTATTGGCTATCAATGCATTAATTGAATAGAATATTCATGAATATCAATATATTAAAGGATATATGAATATTAATGGATATCAGTATGTTGATTAATATCAGTATATTAATTTATAAACGAATAGTATATTAGTGGATATCAGAATATAAATGGATATCGGAATATTAATGAATATCAGCACATTAATCGATATCACTATATTAATGGATAAAAGAACATTAATGGATATTAACCTGCCTCAATAGATATCTGTGTCATGTATAATTCAAGTAAATTTCCAAAATAACAGACCCACGAGCAATGTCATTGAGGCATAAATGTATAGATTAATATGATGACATACATTGAGAACAATCTTTACAAGTCTTCACGACCTATTCCAACAAGAGTATTCACGAAGTATTTGTATAAAAAAGCTGATGCATGAAAAGACTCATGTCTTATCAAGTGTTTCAGTGAGAAAAAAAAACTCAGTGCGGTTGGGACAGCTGTAAGTAATGTCAGCATGACCATTTTATAACAAGCAGTTGCCTAGCTATGGTAAACAAAGACATAGGCATGTATGTGTCATGTTTATTTAAAGCAATGTACCATTAATTTGTTGATCATTCCAGCAGTGTCTATAAATGGGGTTTAGAAAAGATCTCAACATTTTTATCACTTATTTACGTTTCTGAACCTGTTAATCAATTTAATGCCGACCGATAGACCATGTAATGTTCTATAAACAATTATCTTCTGCACATATATAGGCAAGTGAGAGTGACATAAAAATGTGGAAGAATAGCAATTTTTTATTGTCCAAATACCCTAATGGTACTAAAGGTATTCTGACAGATCGACATTCTCTCTTATCCTAAACGTTTTCAATCGATTCACAGTTTTAAGGTAGGTTACGAATCCATGGAATATATTACACGTTCTGGAACTTTATACCAACTACATAGTTAACTGACAAGAGTAATCCTATAACTAGATGGAAAATATGACTGTCAAAAAGACTGATCCTTATTTGGAATAAGTATTACCCTCAAAAGTTAGACATTAAATTTGTAAACAAAATCATCTGTAGTGCGCGCTGAAATAAGGATTCAATGTTAGTTATCGGCATTAGCAGGCACAGTGTCCCTCAATCCGACTCCCTTTATTTTTACCGAACGTACATGATACAAAAGGTTTAAGTTTTTATTTTCACACACACACACAAACACAAAACACACACATAGATAGATAGATAGATAGATAGATAGATAGATAGATAGATAGATAGATAGATAGATAGATAGATAGATAGATAGATAGATAGATAGATAGATAGATAGATAGATAGATAGATAGATAGATAGATGTTCAGTAATACCTCAGTAAAAAGTTCATCGTTCTCTTGTTTTGGAGTTGCAGGTGGCTTTAGGTAGGGAATCAGCTTGCGATCTGTGATGCCCTGGCATTTGTTGAGATTTGGTGTGTTCACTCGGTCTCTGCAACAACTTTCTGGGACGTACTTTAACTGTTTTTCTGGAATTGAAATCAGTGGTGATTTTGATTTTTCGCCGCATTTGGTATAATAATAGAATGATAACACAAGAGATTCTGGATGTATTGTCTGGCAAAAAAATATCATATGACTACAGGCAAATACTCAGTAAATATTCAATAACTATTTTGATTATTCTGTCTGCTGACAGATGACACTAATCCATAGTTTGCAATCTAAATGACACATGGAGTAACTAACAATGAAAATGAACAATAAATGAGAAATATATTATTTATTATTATTTAATATCTTATACAATATAACTTGTCGAATCCAAGTATTCTCCTAACCAAAGTATGGTTATTCTGAGTAGAAAAGGTTATGTTAGTATATACTGATAACGTTATATTTATTTTACAAGAATGTTTTGGGGCAAGTCCGTGAGGTTATTGCACAAATATGTCATGCTAAAAGTTAAAAATCAGCTGATTTTCTGTTTGGTTGGCCAATATACAAGAACAGTTAAACAGATCAAATAGAAGCTATACTTCTTTTGTTGAAACGGAGTTGGCGAATATTTTAATATCATATTATCCGGGCCATACACAGATAACATTCAGATCTATTTCAATGTGGACATTGTATGTCAAAATAAAAAGAGGCATGTCGTCATCAATTGACAATTGTCATAAAATTACCCTTAACAGTTCGTATTGTACGCCTGGTAAAATATCAATAATTAACGATTATTTGTTTTGGCAGACGCAGTCTCATTACAGAAAATGCAAAATAGAAACTTCGAAAACGTTTGGTGCTTTATGCATCAACTCTGCAAAATAATGAATATGCTTCACTGAAAAGCTAGGAAACGTGTATAATGGATATGTGCCTGAATTCCATAGCAATAAAGCTAGGAAACATGTGTGTAATGGACCCGTGCCTGAATTCATTAGCAATAAGTAGGACAAATAAATTCAGATTGACTTCAATCAGCAGTTTATAAACCAAAACTTACAGATAGTTACACCACAAGCAGGTTATTTAATACAGTGCATCACAAGTAGGTTATTTAGTGCAGGCTATATGAGTACTGTGGTTGTCCAATGGACGCACCATAATGGATTATCCAAGCTGAGATGATGGTAAGATTCGAACCAGCCAGAACCTCCACATGCAGGTAAGATCATCATGCCATACGAGCCGACTAATGGAGTCAGTAGAATGTTTGTTTGTAAATGTTAATACGGTCAACAAGATTTCTTTATTATTACACGCACATTGTACCCTCTTATACAAAAGTGATTATGAAATGCTATAATGCAAACATACATCAAAAACATTGACTATCAATTTAATCTGAATAATTAATGCAGCTTAAATTTAAACTGATGCTAAAGAGCTCCACAATCTTAAGGCAACAACAAAATTAATGAGTTTTAAAAGTTTTACATTTTAATTAATATTTGCCACTTTTTTGGTGTAAGGTGGCCAGGGGAAGGGGGAACGGGTATAATTGCAAATGATGCTTATGGCTTATACGGGAGAAAATTTGATTACTGGATGAAGAAAAAACCAAGCACAAGCACACCTGTCATACGTTCAAAGGAGTTCATTAGTGTAAATTATTACCTGTCTGATTCATGAACCACCCCGTATTGAACCTATAATATGCCCAAGACTCAGTGGAATTGATTCCTCCTCGAACCCCGCAGCATTTAAACTGAAAAGAGAAGGACGAAATAAGCAATGCTCACTCCGAAGACTATAATGATGTTTATCAACATGCGGCCTGTAATACAGAGACCTTAGCGACAACATATCAAGTTGCATTAGTTCTAAAATTAGCTGCCTACACAGTTTCACTGTCACCGAAAGGATCGCTTTGAAACTTATAACTCATCGGAAAAAACTGCACTTGAATCTTCAATGTCGGATTACCCAAAAAGGTAGAATAGGCAAAGGCCTATGTCCCCCACGCCTTTTAGAGGTCCCGCGACAACGGATCAAAATAATATTGAATTGATTTGATCTTGACGTATTAGGAGATAATTTGCGATATTTTGACTGCCTAGGGTCTGTCACAGAGTTTATTTTGGCACTGTTTAAATAGAAGTTAAGCGAGAACTGTTTTGAACAATCAAGGTTACAATTAACACACGAATCTTATTCATAGTCTTCAATCATGGCCTCTCTCTCTCTCTCTCTCTCTCTCTCTCTCTCTCTCTCTCTCTCTCTCTCTCTCTCTCTCTCTCTCTCTCTCTCTCTCAACATGTATACCTATCGTTTCTGTCTCTTTTACCTTTGTACCTATCGTTTCTAGCTCTATAGCCTCCTTTATGTCCACTATATTAAAATAAACAGAAACGCATACTTGGTAAGAATTATAACAGTGACATGGCGAGCTAAAAACCTTAACAACTAAACCAAGTACATTAACTATTGAAGCATGGTCTTTACAAGTTTTTGCCTTCTCTATTCCCATAATCGATGTGAGAGGTCCGAACCCAAGACACCGATCATTTTATTTTCAAAAGAAGTTTGTTGTCATTTTTTGGAGTGACAACAAAACAAAACTTCACACAATAGCTTGCTCATTATTTAGAAAAAAACAGACAAATTATATCCACGGTAGAAGGTGGAAACAATTTCGAGGTAATGACCAAACTATATTCCTGCTCTAAAGAAAATATCCTAGCGGTTCCCTCCACTAAATTAAACGGCTAAATGGATGGTCTATTATTGTGACTTAATTCAAGAAAAGGAGACGATTGCCAATCGATAGTTCTCTGATAACTGCTAAATCGGAAAGATGATTGGCATCAGTCTGCTCTTTAGCGCTAGATTCTGACTTGCAGCTTCCTTAATTATTCGTCAAAATGTTTGACTAACTGATGATTTCATTAGGTGACTGTAAAAACACTTGTCAGTACATTAGTAATTAATGTTGGCATTCACAGAGCCAAATTACAGTATTCGAGAGACAATGAGATTTCGACCTGTTATAAACCAGATTGCAATCCCAACATTCTTGATGGAATTTTTTCTTGTTAGTAGCCGTATACTGCTGCTTTAATAGGTTCGTATACATATGTACTTGTGAAGAAAAAAAAATTGTTGTCAAAGGTTTTCAGAATCTCTTAACTCAGACGTTAACTAATAAGCTCATCTACTTCAGCAAGGAATAGATTTTTTATTTTCAGTCAAATTGTAACACGAAATGTAACCCGTAACATTGTGTGTTATCTTATCTAGTAATCAACGATGCAAAATGCAACCCGTAACATTGTGTATTGTTTTATCTTGTAATCAATAATCCAAAATGTAACCTATGACATTGTGTGTTGTCTTATCTTGTAATCAGCGATGCAAAATGTAACCCGTGCCATTGTGTGTTGTCTTATCATGTAATCAGCGATGCAAAATGTAAACCATGACATTGTGTGTCTTATCTTGTAATCAACTATGCAAATCGTAACCCGTAACATTTTGTATTATATTATCCTGTAATATTGGACGTAAAATGTAACCTATGACAATGTGTGTTGTCTTATGCTGTAATATTGGACGCAAAACGTAACCCGTAATATTGTGTGTTGTCTTATGCTATAATAATGGATGCGAAATGTAGCCCATGATATTGTGTGTTGTCTTATGCTGTAATATTGGACGTAAAATGTAACCCATGACAATGTGTGTTGTCTTATGCTGTAATATTGGACGCAAAACGTAACCCGTAATACTATGTGTTGTCTTATGCTGTAATAATGGATGCGAGATGTAGCCCATGATATTGTGTGTTGTCTTATGCTGTAATATTGGACGTAAAATGTAACCCATGACATTGTGGGTTGTCTTATCTTGTAATCAACGATGCAAAATGTAACCCAAGACAATATGTGTTGTCTTATGCTGTAATAATGAATGCGAAATGTAACCAAAGACAATGTAAGTTGTCTTATGCAGTAATAATGGATGCCAAAGGTAACCCTAACAGTGTGTGTTATGTTATGCAGTAATAAAGGATGCGAAATGTAACCCGTAACATTGTTTGTTTTCTTATCTTGTAATCAGCGATGCAAAATGTAACCCATGACACTGTGTGTTGTTTTATGTTGTAATAATGGACGCAAAATGTAACCGTGACATTGTATTATTTTATGCAGTAATAATGGATGCGAAATGTAGCCCATAACAATGTTTGTTGTCTTATGTTGTAATATTGGACGCAGAATGTAACCGCAACATTGTGTGTTATCTTATGCTGTAATATTGGATGCGAAATGTAACCCATGATATTGTGATTTGTCTTATGATGTAATATTGGACGTAAAATATAGCCCATGCAATGTGTGTTGTCTTATCTTGTAATCAACGATGCAAAATGTAATCCATGACATGGTGTGTTATCTTATGCTATAATATTGGACGCATATACATATATATATATATATATATATATATATATATATATATATATATATATATATATATATATATATATATATATATATATATAACTTTCTGAGACTTTCGAAGATTTATTTCTACCGCTTCTAAGTTGTTCTTTTATTGTTTGTTGTAAATTCAAGAGTAAATTCCCAATACATTCTCCTAAATATTTTAAACGAGTAACATGTAATAATGTAATATCATGATAATGTAAAAATAACATATTAGAGAAAAAAAACAATCCTGGTATGAGTTAATATTCTTTTTTAAAGTATCTTCTAAACATCTAGAGAATAACAATGGCTATGTACCGCCATGCATTATAATACATTGGAATCGCCTTTATTGTCATATAATTAGCCCTTGACGTTAAATATGTTCATATGTCGACTTCAGATATGTTTATAAGTGGGATTCCGATTTTTATATACGGGCTTCTTATGTTTATATGTGTGCGTCCGGTACGTTTATATGCAGACCCTTAGATCTAGATTCACAGAAAAACAAACCGTTGATTTGATAATAATTACGGACTTGTTGAGGCGAATAAAAGATGTTTCTGCACATGTATATCTTCGTTTTTATATATTCCTAAAATATGAACTCAGACAATCCTATGGTAAAGAAAAGACGTCATGAACTTGTTCACTACAGTTTTGTCCATTTGTTGTTAGATATGTTGATTCTTCAGAAAACAAGAAAAGCATATAAATAACTCTGATATAACATAAATTCAACTTAATGATCGTAACTAATTCCAGTCTACGTGCGTCGGTCTGTAAGTGTGCATGTATGTAGGAACATATAATGTGTGCATACATGTATGTAGGTGTATGTCTGTGCTTTCCTTTTTAATCAAATGAGATTGCTCAAATTCGCAATACCATTTCATACGAATTTGCCATTGCATGCACATGAGATTATTTGAATCTACGCCGATCAAATCCTAGCTCTGCAAAACAAGCGTTGCTGTACTTAAATGAAATTATCCCAATTGTCAATAAACATCAAGGACAACTTCTAAAATGCATCATTTTTAAGACAACAGAGAAGCAATCAACATAATGTGACACACTTCGGAATTAACGTTAACAATATTTGAGCAATAACACACCGCCTGTAAAATATGCGAACGCGACCAGACGACTCTCCATTGTAAGTAGCATTTGGTCTTTAATTTCAATTTATTTTTACAAATCAATCCAATTTTTACCTGCCAGTACAATTTAAGATAGTTTATTTGAACTGAAGTCACACAGTTTATTTGAACTGAAGTCACACAGTAAAAACTGAATGACAGTAGTATATGATAGGTTTCTTTTTTTTTTTTTTTGGTCATATAACCCTTTTCTCTTTTTGACGTACAACTGATCAGAATTTAAAAGCCTTCTTTGGACGATCCAAAATTTAAACGAGCTCCTTACTAGATTAACCAATTGGAAATGTGAGGCATAAATGACAAACTTTGATCAAACAAGATAAAGAACACTACCTTACGAATCATACAAATAGTCACGCAGTGCTACCTTACTGGTTTCACTCTTGTTATATAACCAATTCACATCCTAGAAGCAGAAATAAGTTGTATGCAATGATGTATGCAAGCTCTAATCAGAGTGGCCAAATTCTAATGTCATTGGCATAAATTTGACTTAATTACGCTGGTGGAAAAAGCTGTTAAAAATGTGCATTGGATATTTATTTACACATAACCTTCATGCATGCTGAAAAGTAATTTAAGAAGACAATACATATTCGCCAGAAACAGATTTTTCCCCATAATGACTGTGCCAGTTAATATTTATGACCAAATGCACAAAGTTTCTTTCTGAACAAATTAATAATTTTAAACGTTTTGTTAGTTAAAAGAGAATCTCCCAGTAATGTCATTCAAATATTGTTAAAATTCAACAAGCCATCATAAACAACCAACACGATTTTAACTTTGCAACGTACAGCAGTCTCTCCTCATGCTGTACACGTGGTCCTCTGGAAATAATACTTAAGGTGATGACTTTCCATTCATGCTGTAGATTTTAACATGTAGTCATCTTAAATATACATGCGTTATGACTCTATAATTTTAAACTAAGTAACAGAAAGAAGCAAACCAACTCGTTTATTAATAATATCAACAAATAAATCCATTTTATAAGTTGTAAAGTGAAAATTTAAGAATTTACAGTATTGTGAAATAAATTCCAAAAAATCTCAAATGTTCTGTCATAAATCCAAAAGTATAGAATTTTCTGAATGAATAACAATAATCTTAGCTGTGTTTACATACCAATAAAAAACATATATGAGCTTATGTACCTATATGCCTACCTACCTATCTATCTATCTATCTACCTACCTACCTACCTACCTACCTACCTACCTACCTACCTACCTATCTATCTATCTATCTATCTATCTATCTATCTATCTATCTATCTATCTATCTATCTATCTATCTATCTATCTATCTATCTATCTATCTATCTATCTATCTATCTATCTATCTATCTATCTATCTATCTATCTATCTATCTATCTATCTATCTATCTATCTATCTATCTATCTATCTATCTATCTATCTATCTATCTATCTAATGAATGGTACATTTTAAACCATTACAAAAAACTGCATCTCTTTTGTGTCTTCGTCTTGACATTGCCATACCAAGTCATAGTATCTGATGTAAATTGTTGGCTTGATTGCTTTTCTTTTTATGCTTTTGTTTTTTATTGTTACGTTCATTTGTCGGCATGTATGTTGGCTTCGTTTGTTTTTCTTGATTTTTTAATCTTACCAGCTTCTGTAGAGAATCCCAGCCTTCTGTAACTTGCTTGTGGTCCACACTTCCATAGGAAGAATTCAAAGAGATCTTCATTTGCTGTAACGTAATGTCCTCAATCTAAAACAAAACACAAATCTATCATTAGTAAATTTCTTTGCAGCATGTCTCCATACCTACAGAAATTCTTTGATCTAAAAGTTTCAGTTTAAAGCCATGCCGACTTTCATTGATCACCATGCTCAATCCCTACCCAACACCACGCCCTTCCGGACTGTGACCCTGGACTTGTAACCCTCTAACCGTTAAAATAATTTGCGTCGTTCCAATATTACAGCAAATCTAAATTTCATAAAGACATATTAAATATATCACTGTTCTTATCCATACGACCATAAAGAAAATAGCTTTACATCAAAGCAAAGAGGAACATAATATTATGGTAAAATATATAATTCGCCCGATTTAACATAAGTGGTTATACAATAAACAGTAACTCTAGAAAATTAACAAATGAAACTGACGGTGCTTTTGTTTAAATGACATTTTAACACCTTATTGGTTAAATTAAGCCTAGGATGTGAGAGCTAAGTTCAACCGACTTGACAAGTATTGAACCAGCAACCCTTTGATTACGAGTCCGACGCTCTACCGAACCACCGATGCTACACCTACACTCAAAATATTTATCAATGGATAGATAGAAGAAAACAAATCGGAACTTAAATGACAAAGTTATATTTAACAATGACGAAAATACAGATCATTCTATTGTTTTTGCCAACTCTTTGACTGTTCATTATGTGTGTGTTTGTGTGTGTGTGTGTTTATATATATATATATATATATATATATATATATATATATATATATATATATATATATATATATATATATATATATATATATATATATATATATATAAATAAATATATATATATTTATATATATATATATATATATATATATATATATATATATATATATTTATTTATATATATATTTATATATATATATTTAAACCTTGATATAATGCAAAAAAATAAGCATACCAATACCCATTTTCGACATTAGTTGTAAATGAATCTTTCAGAATTTGCTATATTTAATTTAGAGGGAAATCCCTCTTTGATTAGTACCTCTTTTTTGAGACATACTATATATATATATATATATATATATATATATATATATATATATATATATATATATATATATATATATATATATATATATATATATATATATCATCTGCCCTGATTTCATGTCATAGTGCAGATGACACAACAAAGTTGTTGCCAAAATCTACGCTTATGTCCTTTGTCTAAACTTTAGAAGGATTCATCAAGATTTTATCGATTTAAATGCGTTTGGAATTTAATTTATAAGGACCAGGGATCGCAGAGGTCTTAACAAAACATCCACCCCGATTGGGCACATTTTACAATTGAGTGAACAATGTATTGTAAAAAAGAACAACAATTGCTCCTGTAATGGATATATGCCTCGCTCTAGAATTAAGTCACATGTCACATATAATACAAACCAGATTTTTGTCTATTTTTCTGTTATTAAATTAGGGGCCTAATTTTGCACTAACTTTATCCCATAATTTAGGAAGTAAAGTGAAAGTAAATGACATCGTTGCAGTAGATTCTTGAATTACTATTGTTTTTCTACAGAAAGCAATAATATTTGCCTAATTTAAGATTTTCTTTATATTTGGTCCTTAATATTTACGAAATGATAATTTTTAGAGCGTTTACATAAACCTTTTATTAGAAACTTAATATATTTTTCACCCAAGAAAAAGTGCAAATAACGTAATAATTACATACGTTTTTTTCAAAGCTATTTTGTTCTCCGAATACCTTCTATTAACACATTACCCCTGCACTTGTTTTAACGTAATTCATCTACGACTCCCCCTGGCCCAATCTAGTACATCATCCTACGTATCAGCATGCAACGACAATTTTATAGGTGGAAAAGAGACTTGTTAATTTAAATAAATATCTCCTCCTGCTGAACACACACACACACACACACACACACAAATATATATATATATATATATATATATATATATATATATATATATATATATATATATATATATATATATATATATATATATATATATGTATGTATGTATGTATGTATGTATGTATGTATGTATGTATGTATGTATGTATGTATGTATGTATGTATGTATGTATGTATGTATGTATGTATGTATGTATGTATGTATGTATGTATGTATGTATGTATGTATGTATGTATGTATGTATGTATGTATGTGTGTGTGTGTTTGTGTATGTATGTATGTATGTATGTATGTATGTATGTATGTATGTATGTATGTATGTATGTATGTATGTATGTATGTATGTATGTATGTATGTATGTATGTATGTATGTATGTATGTATGTATGTATGTATGTATGTATGTGTGTGTGTGTGTGTGTGTGTAGCGTCACGTTTGCTAAGCTCCAACTATAAACTCTGTATAATCTACCTGTCTTGAATAGGACGGGTGCCTTGTGATTGATCTCCAAACATTGCCACGGGACGAGTGTTAAACTCTTACGCAGGGTTACCTGACCCTCCGTAGACCGTAATCTTGAATCCGCAGAAGCGACAGATGGCACCAGGTAACAAAGGCTTTTAATTATCACACCTAGGTGTTAAAGCTTAGTCCAAAGATCAGATGGACGTTTGCGAGCTGAGGGTGTGTTTTCTCATTTGTCCCAACTTTCACCGGCAGCGAGAGGGTCATTAACGTTAAGTTTGATTGGATCGGTTTACAGCGATTTCCAATCAAAAACTGAGATAGAGGGCGTAATTAAAATTCGATCGAAGTATACCTTCCAACGTGTAAACGAAAGTTAGTTTCGCCTAGACAGATTGCTGAGCAATTGGGTTACTCCGAGAGAGCCACTCGTAATTTGGCAGTAAAACTTAGATGCAGATTCTAAGAAAAGACAAAGCTTTGAAAAATAAGCTTTTTAGGGGACAGAGAACTTCCAGTTCAGTTTAGTCCCGATTCTCCAAGAGGTGGAGACAGAATTGAGATTAGCTGAACAGTCGAAGTCGACAGAAGTCTAGTCGGTGGAGAAAAGGTGGCTTGCAGATGAAGGAGGAGGAGGAGGAGAATGAGTCTAGAGGAGAAAGTGGAGGTGGAGAAGAAGGAGTATAGAGAAGTCCAGGAGAAGAAAAAGGAATTGGTAGAAATATGAGAGAGAAGAATACCATATATGAGTAAAATACAAGGACAAGTAGAAATCGATCTCACACTGCTTATCAAGTGATGCAAAAGGCTATTAAAGTGTCGATCGGGAGAAGTATAATTGGAAATTAGAAGCATTTGATTATTGAATAGTTTTTAAATTGTTATTCATTGAATTATATATGTAACCATCTAACCGTCGATATTGCTTACTAGGGGCTCAGCTTTACATCTATCTTTCACTAAATTAGCTTCCAACACAATCGAGCCTAGGTGGGACTTCAATAATAATTTAATTAAAATATTGCGAGCACCCCAACCCAACCATAATAATGTATGTATGTATGTATGTATGTATGTATGTATGTATGTATGTATGTATGTATGTATGTATGTATGTATGTATGTATGTATGTATGTATGTATTTATGTATGTATGTATGTATGTATGTATGTATGTATGTATGTATGTATGTATGTATGTATGTATGTATGTAGGTATGTAGGTAGGTAGGTAGGTAGGTAGGTAGGTAGGTAGGTAGGTAGGTAGGTAGGTATATATATATATATATATATATATATATATATATATATAAATATTTATATATATATGTATATATATATATATATATATATATATATATATATATATATATATATATATATATATATATATATATTTGTAACTTTACTTTCTTCCTTTCCACACAAAATCTGTCAGCAAGAGAACAGGTTATACACTGATCTTATATAGTACAGTGTGCGTGTTGGTTATTTGGCCAGATTTGGACTGCCCCACCTTGAGTTCAATTAGAGTACAACGTCGTTTCAGTTGAATCTATTTAAACTAATTAATAATAAAAATTTCTCCTTACATGTTTAAGATACATATCATTTTTTTACAGCAAGTAATGATACCTGGTCCATCGATAATTTTCATTTCGACGTCATCGATGAGATTAACCAATCAAAACTTGATATTATCTTTTCTGGGGTTATCCCGTTACCTACTAAACCTGCAGTGATCAATTCCTAAGACAGCTCCAAATGTGCTTTTTGCACACACACACACACACACACACACACACACACACACACACACACGCACACACATAGACACACAAGTAAACATTTCTCTTCTTCATTTTCTGTCCTTATCTCAAAACGTAAGTGTGAATCAGGGCTCTATCATGTATAGTAAAATGATGTATTTATACAGACAATTTAAAGTTTGCTGGATAAGATATAAGATGTCATAAATTTATCTGGCTCCAATTATAAGCAGTTTAATGTCACAATATATAGCAAACAATGTCAAGTATCCGTTTATTGTATTAAATAACGTCAAATGTTGCAGTCCCACTATTAAATCACGGTTGATAAAAGAGCAATCAAATCCATAAATAAAAATATAATCCTCTGAATCATTATCAGTTGTATTAAAATTCATTCTTCAAAAGTTCGTTCAATACAGTGAACGCTTGATTATGGAAAAAGTTGCATTTTAAAGTTGTTACATTACAAATAGCTATGCACATGCTACATGATCTGTCATAATTTATTTTTTATTGTAGTGAGTATGAGCGTGTGTTTTGCGGGGATGGGGTTTGGAAGAGATAAAGAGAATTTCGTTTCTGAAGGCCATTTAGCTAACATATGTAGGAAATAGATGAAGAATAATGAAAATATTACCTTGTTTCTGTATGCATATATAACTATGCCTCCCGCTATAAACCCAAGTAACATTATCAGCAGAAGGAGAAAGAACTGAAAAAAAAAACACGCTTTCAAGTTTATCTTCCATTCGTCCTGTAGGTCACACGCATACATACATACATACATACATACATACATACATACATACATACATACATACATACATACATACATACATACATACATACATACATACATACATACATACATACATACATACATACATACATACATACATACATACATACATACATACATACATACATACATACATACATACATACATAGACAGCATTAAGGAACGACTTAAAGTCGTTACAAACTGTAAAGTATGAAACTCTTGCACCTAACGCACCCAAAAAGATAGCCTTCTTCAGATTTTGAGGATTAAAATAAAATAAGTTTTGCAATTATGAATTCCTTGTTATGTCAATGGGGAGACCTGTTCAGTAGTAAATGTATTCGGGGACAATTTAAACGGCCCCAATTTAACTTTAATTTTTTTATTTGAAGACACTTTGGACCAAAATATAAAAACATTGTAGCCAATATCGCAAGCTTTGTCTTCCAGACGAAAGAAAACAGTGGACTCCATACATGCATCCCTTCACACAATTGCTGTGACAGATATGAAACTATTACGTCAAACAGACAAAGCAACCAAAAAGAGCAAAACCTATTTTAAAGTCCTTTGTGGTTTTCTTCTGCAATGTTTTGATACAATATATGAAATGCGTGAAAGACCTAAAATACTGGAAAACAACGTTGTCCGTTTAGTCAAGCGTGATGGAAGCGACAACATCGTGAAAGCGATACGTAATGCAGATCTTCCCAGCGTCAGTTGTTTTCCCCACACACTGCAGCTGGCTCTGCATGACGCCATTCTGACAACAATCTGTTGCTGACTCTCACGAAAGACTGTGAGACATTTTCGACATTCTTCAAGTGCTTCCTCGATCCTTCACGCCATTCAAGCTGAAGTGAACAACTACCTAGCAGAGCCGTAAATTCCAAGATACACTGGCCTATCGGATTCGTGGAAAATATACATGTCAAAATTTCCAACTTTACGTCCCACTGCAAAGCGCTACCTTTCTGCACCACCTGTGAGCGTACCAAGCTAACGTCTGTTTAGTACAGCTAGCGATACCTTCAGTGAAATGAGAAGCTGCCTTAAAGCTAAAAAATATAGAACGATTGGTGTTTTTGAAAGCTAACGCATCATTCATGCGCTAACTGAACTGTAAGTGACAATTTCTACGCTTAAATTAGTTCAATTCCTAGTTTACACAGACTGGCAGAAAGATGCAAACATTACACGCAGTTAACTGTGTACTTTTAGTTTATATATTAAATTTACTGAACTGAAACTTTTGCTTACATTTGACATTTCGAATGTTGTCAGTAGACCAATTTTGTACACTATTCGTGTTCGTATTCAGCCGAATAGTTGGTCCAATTATTCATATTAGGCCGTATATTAAGCCTAGTATCCTAAAACGACTAGTCCCTTGTCCACTTCAAAAGCAACACCATATTCGAAACATGGGAGAATGGAATTTTATCCGCCACTGCAGTTTCCATTATTTTTTAAATGCATGTGTACAATGATAACTAGAGCGTGAACTAGCTGAAATTACCTTAACCCTTACGGTTATTTGTTTTACTGAGGGCGGGGGTTTTGAGCAAAAGGTATATGCATAGGAATTTTCAACATAGTTCCACTATACCTAGCACCTGGAGTTGGCTTTTTGCCTACCTCCATTGAGGATGGGCAATTAACGTCTGATTCTACTTCCTATGAACTTTTTGATGACTGTTTACATCTCGGTATGAAACCCTAATAAACGGGACTTCAAAGATATTTATGTACAGTCTTCAGACTTAACGAGAAGCAATTAAACCGTTAATATGCTTTTGTTTCAAACCTGTATATTAATATACGAACTCGGACTTGAGTCTAAACTATGGATGCATGGAGCCGGCTCAGCCTGGCTTTTACTGTGCAACAACCGTTGACTGAGTGTATACGTTTTCGCAACTATAAGCTTTCCACAAAAGCATCAGCAATAGTTATATGTGCTTTATTTTGGTGCCGGGAATGCACTCAAACCAATCCAAACGTAATCACCCTCTTGGTAGTACTTGCCATGCATTTAAGGACAACCAACCCCAAAAAGTACAATATAAGGCTGAGAAGCTTCTGGGGTTATATTCCGCTAAAAAGGCGATAATTCAAGAGAGCTTGTACTTGTCGGTATTTACAAAGTACAATTCACTCGTCCGTTAAGCAACCGTTGACACACTAGTAACTTTAACTGATTTATTGGCGATCTTTATATTTAAGTTGTATAATTTAATTATGAATCGGCACTATATAATCAATATTGGGTTGATATGCCGGGAACCTTTATTTATTATGATACATATTGAAGAGATTTATAAAGGGTCAAGAGATCGACAACCTAGGAAAATGCCATTTCAAAAGAAACTAATAATAGATCGTTTCTGACCATTTTCTACTGTGAAGGGGTCGAAACAAATATAATGGTTGTTTACTGCAACAGTACTTTTGACTTAGGTAATATCAATGCAAAAATGCCAAAAAGCCAACCTCAAGTGCCAAATCAGCTGGTAACTCGGCTGAAAATATATATGCATTTGACCTGACTTCTTCAAGTCACAACGATCAGTGACATAGCCCGGTAATTACTAACCTGACCTCAGCTACTTGAACGGTAAAAGACTAAAAGAAATGACAGCGACTGAACAAAGACCTCCGTGATCCTCGTCTGTTAACAACAGTTAACTTTTAAAAAAATACTGGCGTATATGTTTTATCTTTACTAAGAATGAAAGCATACGTGATAATAGTATCATTGAAAGTCTTGAGAAAAATGTAGACCCAATTTTGTTTCTCAATCTCACCAAATTATTGCATTTGTAGGCAAAATTTCATAATAAACTGTATTTTACCGGACAAAAATATAAACATTTTAAAAATTGTAAAATATCATAGAATTGATCAATCGGCATTTCTTACAAGTCATCATAAGCACCTGATGCCTATGCAGTTCTATATACATGACATGCAGTACAATCTGTGGAATTACGAAGCTTCAAGAGAGCGGAAGAAAAAAAAATCTTCCAGAATTTGAACTCACCGTGAGAAGCATGCATTTCACTTCTTTAATTGCACCGCAGCAACCGAAGAAAGAAAGAACAATAATAATAGCGCCGGCTATTATGAGAACTAGAGATAGTGTAGGTAGAAGGGTGCTCCCAAGAATGGATGACAAGGTAGAGGTCACTCCCAAATCGTTTGTACGCGTGTACACACCGAATCCGACCAACCCACATCCGGCAACCTGAAAAGAAAATTATTAACACCAGGGAAATTATAGCGACGCAGGATAAATAGTTTAAGAACTTAACGTTTTACGTTCATGCTTCTGTCACAATGCAGATTCATATGTGCAGTTTTCTCAAGTCTCTCCTGAGGATCAAGTTTCTGTTCTTAAGTTTAAACAAGTATTACAAAGCTGTACTCAACACGACTATCTATTGGTTTATGCTTCCCATAGTTGGTGCATTCTTATTGATAAGTTGTATTAAGTACGATATATATATATATATATATATATATATATATATATATATATATATATATATATATATATATATATATGCTTTTCTTGTAAATCATTTGTTTCTAAACATTGTCCAAGTTCAAAGCTGCTGTGGGTAAACAATAAAAAGAACAGGATGACTTTAAACGAATTCCTAATCTTAGGAAAGCGAAAATTATCACAACGATAAATGGTATCAATCTGCATCCGGGAAAATTTATTAAATATTTTCTTTTTGTCCGTTGCTTTCGGCAAATGCTTTCGAAAACAAAGGTTAACACGAATTAAAGCTTTCCTCTAATGTTATGGAACATTTCATCTTTAGTTGTCAGTAGGGTAATCCCGAGCTGTAAAGGGGAAGAATTTAATCTACTGTGACAACTAATTGGAAATGCCAATTCAGCGTATTTGAATATAGCAAATTCACATGGAAAACTTCAGTGCCTAGAAGTTCAACACGCTCGGTATTGTATAAATAAACCTCAAATACCATAGAATTATGTATGCCAATAGCTATGTTTTGTTCATTATTGATCCAGTATCTACAAATTGCTTTACACACACACACACACACAGACATCTATATATATATATATATATATATATATATATATATATATATATATATATATATATATATATATATATATATATATATATATATATATATCACGCACGCACGCACGCGTACATACATACATACGTACGTACGTGCGTGCGTGCGTACATACATACATACATACATACATACATACATACATACATACATACATACATACATACATACATACATACATACATACATACATACATACATACATACATACATACATACATACATACATACATACATACATACATACATACATACATACATACATGAAAATAAAACTGAATGTTCTCTAGAAATATTTTTTATGTACTGACACACAGAAAAATAAACAAAAAGTAATACACGAACCTTGCAAATAAAAAAATATATTGGCAAGAAATTATATGAACTTTGATTGATAGAGCTCACAAAGTTTTCCAAGAACACTTACCAGAATAAGGGCATTAAATACAAACAACGAGTACTTCATAAAATTCGCACAGCCCGACAATGCCATGGTGCCAATCTAGAAAACAGGAAACACAGTTATTAGACCATTGGGCTAAGTTTGTGTTGAAGTAATCAAGTCTCTGCATATAGATTAAACATATTATCGAACCACATAAATGTTTACAATTTAACTATCACTCATACATAGTATAGTATTATTTTATACCAATGTATGACTGGCAGTTAAATTTGAGCCACAATACGAGCTCCTGTGTATCTAAGTAAATAAATAACATAAATAAATAACATGTAGAAATTATCTATTAGGTTCATATTTTATATTAAATTTATGACCTAATACATCTGAACATAAAATTTCTAAGTTGCAAAATCTGTATATGTCTTAAATAAAATTACTATACTGTTTTTTATTCCTATGGAAACGACCTCCTTCAAAATGGATACAGCTCGAACCAAGAGATCTTTGTTGTACTTTTGAGGTTGATTTACAAAACATTTTATCAGTATTTAATAGGTCTTACATGTACCAAAATATGTGTACTCTGCATGCAAGGTCGGGTTTCAGAGGGAATAGCATAAGGAAGTTTGAATCTGTTTACAAATTTCTTTGAAAATTATAAAATTACTAAACAAAATGCAAATGGATATATTTTTTTTATTTCTGGAAAAGAGTACAAACTATATCGTGTAATATCCTCAAGAAGTCTTTATAGATGAAGACTATCAAACCATTATTTCAAATTATAATAGGTGTACACGTCTTTACGGACCAGAGATATCAAACATTTAGTGTATTGCACAAGGGCAAAATTCCAAAAATTAATATTACTTTAAAATGACATTTTTGGAAATAATTTAAACGAGATATACATTGTCCTCATTGGTATTTTAAAATAAAGAAATATTTGTTGGGAAGGAGAGGGACTCGTGTCCATATGTTGTATTTAATAATGTTTTGAAAAAGGATGCACCGTTGCCAGGTGAAATATATTAATGCACTTACTGTTTTGTATAAACTACAGATCAACATGATAGAGTTGTGTTTGTATGTTTGTTTTTGTTGATGTTTTGTTATGTTGTTGCTTCGTTTTTGGGGGAAGAGTGGAGGAGAGGGGCTTGTTTTGTTTGGAAGTTTTTAAGGGTGTTTTCTTTTTTCTCTTTCTCTTTTTTTAAAAAAAATAGAAATAAATACTTTACCAAATATGTTGATTACAAACAAGTATGAAACGAGAATTCTTTTTGGTTATTTTGGCCGATAAATGAATGTCTGTTGCAGTTAAGTGTGTGGATTTTTGCAGACACACGGTCTATACAACGGAAATGCAAAACTAATGGGCTGCATCGTATCAAGTCATGGTGAGTACAGGTAATTTTCCGCAAGGTATTTTTCACTTTATTAGGTATTCGTCTGAAGAATACAAAATCTATTGATATAGGGATGAACTAGCAAAAGTTTAACACTATACCAATTTCACCCGCAATTTTTTGCAGAAATTACCCACAATTGTTTGTAAAATTGGTCGTTTGTGCATGAATTTCTGCCCTTGCCGTTGTCTACTACCAATTCATGTCTTAACTGAAATTATGTTTCATTCACCAGCAAAAATAGCCGAGTTCTGGTGTTGTCAAGGTTTGTATTTATACCTTTTTTTACTCTGTTGTATAACTTTTGTCAGCAAATTGAACAAGTATATCCCAATCTTGTTATCAGACGGTGTTGAAAAAGACTCGTAAAATATAACTTTGTAGGAATGTATTGTTTTCTGTAGCTGCATGCACAAGGTCCGTCTAACCTTACTGGCGATACAAATTCAAATTTTTCTCGAGTCAATACAAGGTAAGGAAATCTAAGGGCTTTACGCCGGTCTTTGACTTCTTGCTTGTATGTCTGGAATTAACACTTTTAGTCATGTCTACAGCATGGCAGTTTATAGCGATCACTAGAACTGGAGAATCATGCTGCAGACAGGTAGCATCATATTCCACCCGGTCATATTATCAGGACACCAGGTCGTCCAGTCCTAACAGTAACCTATTAATGCTAAACGCCAAGAGAGGCAACTGCTAGTACCACTTTTATAAGTCTTTGGTATGACTTCAGGCTTCAAAACCGCGACATTCCGTATCCAAGCAGTCGTGCTTACCACTTTGCTTTGATCACCAAATAACTAAGAAAGGATGGACATATATATATATATATATATATATATATATATATATATATATATATATATATATATATATATATATATGCATCCATCCATCCATCCATCCATCCACACACACACACACACACACAGTTAAAGGTCATTGGCCACCTATATTGTACAAACATGTGATACTATAATAATCATAAACGAAACGCATTTTGTTACGCATGCACATCATAAAAATGTTTAACTAACTTAAAAAACCGCTTTTTAAAATGAAAAAAGGATTCGGCAATCTCCGTAAACAATTGGTAGTTTTTCCACGTTCAAAAAAAAACCTGATATGACGAACCTTTATCGCTTCTATTTAACCTTGACATTCAAGTGTTTAATATCCTCATCTATTTGATATATTTTACGTTTGTGCCTTTGTACTGCAAAAGTGGTGCACTGTTTTGCACATGGATGTAACCCAATGAGTGATATGGGGAAAGCGGCTCTTTCTTTTTCCGAAAGACCCTGTTTTACGAGAGAAAGTGGATTCAAGCTCTGGGATCAAATAGAGTGACGGATGGGAAAGTTGTATAATTAATGCCGGATTATAGTCAATTTAGCCCAAGACAATTCGACAAAACTTAACAATAGCTTGAACAAATTCATTTTCTTCAAACAACAATTAGATACTATGTAAGATAGATTTTAGGAACAGGTTTTAGAGAGAAAAAGAAATAAATTTAAACAAACTAATTTTAAACAAACTATTATTTAAAAGAAAATAATCATACTTCGTAACACACACACACATACACACAAACACACACACACACACATATATATATATATATATATATATATATATATATATATATATATATATATATATATATATATATATATATATATATATATATATATATATATATAAAGAATACAAATCATATGGCGAATAACAACCCTTTCAATCGTACTGGATCCACCAAGGGAAAACGTGTCAGGGATTAATTAAAATAGATGCAATAAACTGACGACGAACAGTACGAAACTAGTAACTAACTAGCCTAAGCGCTTTCGACTCTTAATGAGTCTTTTTCAAAGGCAAATACAAAACATATATACGATAAACAAATAAACACAAAAACGTTGTGTTTGTAAACCTCTACATGGCTGTCTTCACATGTACTAAAACTATAAATACAACCACGTTGTATAGACTAGATGCGGAAACTGAAAACATTGCATAATTCCCTAAAAGTCTACAAGCCAAAGCGACATCTATTTTTACTTTTTGTACTTATGTAACGCAGATTATATCCCGGATATTTGATTTTATACCAGTTATTCTTATAGTTAAAATTGAAGGATAATAAGAATATTTAGCATTTTCTAAATCTTCTTTTTATCCTTCAATTTTTACTATAAGAATAACCGGTATAGAATCAAATATCCGGGATATAATCTGCGTTACATATGTACAAAAAGTAAAAATAGATGTCGCTTTGGCTTGTAGACTTTTAGGGAATTATGCAACGTTTTCAGTTTCCGCATCTAGTCTATACAAGCTGGTTGTATTTATAGTTTTAGCTCATGTGAAGACAGCCATGTAGAGGTTTACAAACACAACGTTTTTGTGTTTATTTGTTTATCGTATATATGTTTTGTATTTGCCTTTGAAAAAGACTCATTAAGAGTCGAAAGCGCTTAGGCTAGTTAGTTACTAGTTTCGTACTGTTCGTCGTCAGTTTATTGCATATATATATATATATATATATATATATATATATATATATATATATATATATATATATATATATATATATATATATATATATATATATATAGTTAAAATTTATTTATGAAACAATAATTCTTTACAGATAATATTCTAATCAATGCGTATACATTTTTCTAAGGTTAATGTACATGAGATATTATAACAAATATATTTAATTTTAGGTTTCAGGTTATAACACTGCTGCATATAATGCACACTCTATTACACATGAGAGACAGACAGGCAGACAGAGAGAGTAATGTTGAGCATTTTTTCAGTGTTTAATTGATGTATAATATGAAGCTTTTACCGGTTAATTTTACTTGCTTGTTTTTATTTCTTAAATTTGTTTTAGTATGCGCGCGTACATTAAAAGCTTGTCATTACCAGTCAATATCGTCAATCATATTTGCCCCATTATTTCATACAAATAAGAAAGAAAATATTTTTGTGCTGAATTTATGCCTCCACGGTACAAAACATTAATAAATATACTTTTGAAAAAAAATTAAAGAAAATAACTTTGCATTATGATCATTTGTTCCTTCTTTTTTCATCATGCATCCTTACTTTAGTGCGAAACGCTTATGTCAAATAACAATATCGCAAAAGAGACGAAAATATCACCCGATTCACGCATGGTAAGTCACAAGGCGCAAACTGACCAAGATTTATTGTATTCAAGTCAACTAACTATACGACGGTATTTCGCAAATAAAAACCATTATTTAAAATACATTCACTGTGAGTGAAAATGATAATCTCGCTAGCACGTGTTATGAAGTATTATTAAAGCAAGATAATGTTGGGTATACTATTTGCCCTGCAAACATCAATTATGATTACATAAGGCAAAAAAAAAATAGAAGCCCGGGTGAGGAATAAACATAGCTGGCGAGCAATAAACTCCTGGCTTAAACTTACCCACCGGATATCAAATATAAAGTTTATTTTATTGCAAATCAAGCCAAACTCGGAAACTAACTTTGGTATCTTTTAAGTGTGCCGAATTGTTTTTATGAAGTCGGCCGACATATGGAAGCCAAGTTTGGTTCATTTTGATTCTTTTAAAAGTGCCAATTTTTTTATAAAGTCGGCCAACATAGGTAAGCAAATATTGATTCCTTTTGAATTTTGTATTAACGAGAATTTTTGAAAATAAATTGAAACAATGGAACAGTTTTCAAGCGACACAATCTAGTCCTTCGTGTACGCATATCGATGGCAGAACAGTAAATTAGTTTTCAGTAGTTTCATCTAAATATTCCATATCCGTAGTTTATAGTTTAATTTTTCGACAAAAAGAAGCATGTGTTTTGTCTTGTGGAGAGAAATGTACGTCATTTCCGGTTGGCATCCTCCATAGGTGGGCACTCGTAGCTAATGAAAAGTAAAAGCGTTGAATACTTCTATTTCGAGGACTTGAATTATTGTTTCTTTTTTTACACTTGATAGTTTTTCATTGTTCTTTTGTGCAAGTATAACTACTTTTTAATCATATAATGCAAATCTGATGTAAAAAGAAAAATGTTGTAGTATGGCCGATGACCTTTAAGTAATAGTACGCACACCACTACGTACATGCGTTTAATGAATGCAAGTATTAATGTGTTGTAAAAGCAAGTACAATATATTTGTGTGGTCCAGAGGAAGCTAGAATTATCAACGTCAAGTGAAAGAAAGTGGGGTTTCGACTGTTTTAGCCAACAAAGGTTGAACAACTTTATTTTGTAAAATTTCAATATTTTTGTCCGAAAAATTGATAAGAGCGTGTACTAGGCTGGGATGACTTATTCTTAGCGGAAAAGATTTCAAAATTTCTTTTCTAAGCATGAACTCACTAAAGTACATTCTTGTACTGATCTTGTACAGATAATTCTGTAAATGTATCCTAATGGTTTTTTACATTGGCGCCCGCAGATTTATATCGGGGATAGTGGGTGGGAAACGTGGTGCGTGTTACTGATGTAGGACAAAACATTTGTATAGGCGAAATCGAGGAGTGGGGAGGGAGGACGCCCATTAGTGTTGAAAAAGATTTATTTTGCCTAGCGTACTTCAGTGTGAGGCTGAATTTTCTATCATTATCCAGTGAATTCACTCGTGTCATGCTTTATCACTGTTGAAGTTTCTCAGAGACTTTTGTTACCACGAGATATTCCGATTATAGAGTTATATAAATCAAAACCGTTTCTATAGTTTCATAAACACTTGATTGATATCAGCGTAGACACATATATACCGCTCCATGATACGTTGACAGATCAGGGTCAATGTTATTCACATCAAGTCACATATATCGTAAATAGAACCAACAGCAATGACACTGATTTGATAAGGCTTAATACAATGACATATTCGGGTATGTTCTGTGTGCAGCTTGATGTTTCACACAGATACGGTATTTAGACAGTATATCAAAACGAGTCAAAGAACACACCAAAGAGGCCAATTCGTTTGTTTATTAAACGAAGTCCAATATGACTGCAGAAGTTATACCAAAATACAAAGAATTGATGCAAGAATGAAGAGGTGTTTTTTATAAAAAAAAATACGAATCCCTTAGAGGTGTAATGATAGGAATATGCCTTGTAAGAAATATAAATGGTGTTAAATCGTCCATTAACTCAACGTATCTTTGGCAAAACAAATCTCATTGAGTGATGAAAGGACAAACAGACATTTATTTTTCGTCATCGAGGGGTTCTATGTGATCTTAAAGGCCATGAAGAAAAAGTTCCATTTGACAGTACTTAATTAAGCATGTGAAAGTTTGTTTTCCAAAAAAGTACACAATGAAGGCACGGCATCTTCAACAGCAACATACACATTAGTTTCAGACTACTTATATCACATGGATTTCTTATTTTGTTTTCAATACAAGGCTGTCAGAGTAACATTAAGAATTAAACGTATCGTGGCATCATTAATTGCTGAAATGTCGTCGGGTGTTTGTTTTTAACACCCACATATAGCCGGATGTTTGTCCGCGAAAAACTTACAAATTTGGGAAGTATCACGACAATTACCTCCGATTTTCTTTCTGACTTAAATTATTTGACTAACATCGGCAAGAGATTGGGTTGTTCCGAATGATATTGTATCCCATGAGACAACACTGTACAAGAACAGTTCCAAAGGGAGGGGTAAATAACAGATTTAGTACTTCACATGACGTCATACAACATCAGCGCATGGCAACACTGACTGCTGGCAGATAAGTAATGACCGCAGCCAAATATCCCGTAATCAGGGGTAATGCTTACTGTTCTAAAGTATATTCATGCTCCTAGCCAATTGGAACTCGTGAATTTATCAGACAATGTACTCATCTAAGATACACCAGCCGTCCCGACTGTCCAATTTTTCAAGCATTATCTGGTTTACGTAAAGGTCAAATTCATTAGTGGGAGGGGTAACCGACCGACTATGTTGTAAACATCTGTACCCCCTGATGTCGAAACAGTAATGCTATTCTGGAATTACCGTGTAACAATCTCCGCAAATGTTTCAGCCCGATCCAATTGTTCGTATTCTAAATTTTGTGGAACATAACTATTGTTATCGTTAATTCGTAGACGAGCCAGTAAAAGAATCTAGCCCTGCATCGCAAGAGTCAGCTTCAAAACAGAAGATAAATATTTTCTCTCTTGGTTTTGATTGGTTTTTGAGCCTCATGATCTTCCCACACGTACCTTGGCGTTGAGATACTAAAGAAAGTGAGGGCGGGGAGGGGGATACCAATATTGCAGTTGTTGTTCTGGAGCTTAACGCCATTTTCACCACCCGATAGGATATACATGGCGGCCAGTATTAATGGTGGAGGAAGAAACCTGGAAATCCGCGGAAAGAATCACTGATCCACGAGAAGCTACCCACCTTCGCCGAATCTTAGACACGAACCCACGCACACAGAGGTGAGATGGCAGTGATCCGTATCGGAGAGCGCTTTAGACCACCGGGCAACTCGGGGCCCCGATACCAATATTATAAACTACAATTCTGATCCTCTCAGAATTGAATTAATCGTAAATTCCTTTCGTTTCTTTTTGCTAATAAACAAATATGCGCATACAGTATCGTTTTCAATGTGTGTGTGTATGTATATATATATATATATATATATATATATATATATATATATATATATATATATATATATATATATATATATATATATATATATATATATATATATATATATATATATATATATATATGCAATAAACTGACGACGAACAGTACGAAACTAGTAACTAACTAGCCTAAGCGGTTTTTGTACTGTTCGTCGTCAGTTTATTGCATCTATTTTAATTAATCCCTGACAAACGTGATCCCTTGGTGGATCCAGTACGCTTGAGAGGGTTGTTATTCGCCATATGATTATTTATTCTATATATATATATATATATATATATATATATATATATATATATATATATATATATATATATATATATATATATATATATATATATATATATATATATATATATATATATATATATATATATATATAAATTTTATAATGGTGTCAAATTCTATCTCTGCCTATTCCGAGATTTGGAAAAACTAACGAGGGAACAGGGTAATGCTACACTAGTCATGTCAAATTTTATATCTTAATTTTAATTTTATATTATATATATATATATATATATATATATATATATATATGTATATATATATATATATATATATGTATGTATGTATGTATGTATGTATGTATGTATGTATGTATGTATGTATGTATGTATGTATGTATGTATGTATGTATGTATGTATGTATGTATGTATGTATGTATGTATGTATGTATGTATGTATGCATGCATGCATGCATGCATGCATGCATGCATGCATGCATGCATGCATGCATGCATGCATGCATGCATACATACATACATACATACATACATACATACATACATACATACATACATACATACATACATACATACATACATACATACATACATACATACATACATACATACATACATACATACATACATACATACATACATACATACATACATACATACATACATATATATATATATATATATATATATATATATATATATATATATATATATATATATATATATATATATATATAGTTCACGTATTTCTGGACAACTGGTTTTGTGTGTGTGTTTTCTTGATTTCTTACCTTCTATTTCATACATTCTTTCTTTGCGTGCTTATGTTTAATTTCCTTGTTAGCCTGCCTGTAGGAAGGTGGGTGGGTGGTTTTATAGGTCGTAACAATTGATGGGTATGTGTAATTTTAGTTTATATGATAGGAAAATATGGTGAGGCATAAGTAAAATTAAGAGACAAAGTTTTGTAAAGTAATTACGTTCACTCTCATTTCATTCTATAATCATTGTCAATACTATATTGTTTTGTTTTATCGAAGCTTATGGACGAAAATTTGCAGTAAATAACCCACATTAACAATGGGATTGACAGTAATATTAAAATACTATTTTGAGAAAATTCTATAATAAGCAGATCGTCCTGCAGAGAAGTCCTCATGCAATTGTTTTGGAATTAAATAGGTAATATTGTATTTCCTGTATACATAAAACAATCATATTTAGTATTGTTGGTCTATGTCTACACTCAAGCATATGTACGATTCATTCCACATTTTTATACAGATTCACTCCATCTTTATCCGCAATAAAATTATGAAAGCCTAATATATCAGCATTTTATATTTGTCTTACCTTTCTATCCTTTTTTAGATCTGGAAAGATATTCCTATTAGGTCAATGTTCTTTTACGCGGAACACAAAAGAAAATTTTGCTACGTCATTCTCCAGCGTGGTTGTTCTCTCGACAACAGTCTGGCACACAGTATGCATCCAACGATGAAGAGTAGATAATTTTCTCCTCCCAAATCAGTTGCTATGGCAACCTAATTACCACGCTGAAACTCCGCTTCTCAAAGTTTACATGCTTGAATCTAAATACATAAAATATTTGGTTTGTTTTCAAGCTTCGGGACAGGCAGTTCGTATGCCTCATTGAAGGGCCAGAAATAATTAGTGCAGACTTGTATATTTTAATGTTATCTAGTATATTTGAAACATCTATATGAGCTATAAAATTGATGGCTGGGGTAAATGGGTTATAAATTTCCCATGTATATTACCAAGAAATGGTTTGCTTCTTACTTCTTTGCAATGAGGCTATTTGTAGAAAGCACACAGTGGCAGGACAGTCGCATGGACTTTACCGATCTGTGCATTATTATGTGACAGTTTAATGAATTTTCGTCAGTAATAAGTATCAGATTAAAATTTGACATGACTAGTGTAGCATTACTCTGTTCCCTCGTTAGTTTTTCCAAATCTCGGAATAGGCATAGATAGAATTTGACACCATTATAAAATTTTGAAGAAACATACTCTATTCATTTCAAGGTTGAATGCCCATAACTGTATGTCACGAATGGCAATAAGCAAATGCTTCAGTATATGTAACCACGTTCAAGAAAATTTACGAGAATTAAGGATTTAGGCTTTCGAGGTTTATTTTGGGTGGGGTGGGCATGCCGAGATTATTGATGCTGGTCTTATAAACTATTTAATCACTTTGTAAGGTAAACTAACTGAATTTCATTGCGGGGGTAAGGGAGGGGGCACCAGACAGATGCCCTCTACTTAACCGAAAAAAACAAACAGTAAAATGTTTTATGTATTTGTATTTACCCCCTCTCCTCTCCCACACACACACTATTTGTTGCTATGTGTATATTATAAAATGAATTTTGATCAAACATTTTATTTTTAAACAATTTCTGATGGGGTATTTTCCTAGTGTATCTAAAAGTTCACTCTTCTGATAAGGTTGCATTTACCTTATCGGGATCCTTCCCCTTGTTCATGTTTCTGTGACCTTGGCTAAGGGACATGATATGTGTATTGTGTTAAAATGTATGTTCCTATAAAGTGTATTTGTAAGGACAGACTCTATATCAAATTAAATTAAATTTAATTCAAAATGTTTATGTGCATATTTATTCTTTCACTCGTTTTTAAAATCACCTTCTCCTTTCACTCATTCATACATATTATATGTATAGTTATTTTATTAAAAAATTAGTTAATATTTTAGGATGTTTAAAAAATTTGGAATTTTGAAACATTTGAGGGTAAGAAAGTGCATTATTTATATATTTATTATTGTAAAAAATACCTAATGTTTTATCTGGTTTGCCTAGTATGTCGTCTTCTGATATATATATATATATATATATATATATATATATATATATATATATATATATATATATATATATATATATATATATATATATATGCATGCATGCATGCATACATACATACATACATACATACATACATACATACATACATACATACATACATACATACATACATACATACATACATACATACATACATACATACATACATACATACATACATACATACATACATACATACATACATACATACATACATACATTTTTCCTTTTTTTGCTTAAATGCATGGCGTATACATTTCATTTATTAACTCCCTGCATTTTTTAAGCAATTTTCATTATAATTATTATAAGTAGACCAAAATTACCAGAAAGGACAATGAAAAGTAAAAAGAAAGCTACACATAGGATTTTTGGAGGCTCTTTCGCAGGCCTGCCCACTTCGCATATCGCCATGTGATATAGCCCTACGATGTCCTTGTCTCTTCCTTCTTCCACGTGTAGATTCCTGTCTTTATAATAGAAATATATGTTTGACATTATTGGTTCATTTTTTATCCAATTAAAATTTTATTTCTTAATAGATATTTTTTGTTTACATTTTTTCATTACTAAAATTATATATTCAGTTAATTCATATGAACATCTATTTTAAAATTTCCATATAAATAAAAGCATATTCTTCCTATACTTTTCCGTTTTCATAATTATCTCAATTATAGCATATCTTTCAAGTTTTGTTCTCTCACATTCAGTTATAACATGTTTTAGTCTAATTATACTTTTTACTTAGTGGACGTTTTGGTATTAATCTAATCATGTGTCTTCTTAAAGCAATCTCTCCAGTTAACCACGTATTATGTAGATACTTGATAATAATGCTTTGTATTTTAAAGATTTAATTGTTTCCCATTTTTTCCATATTATATCCCAGTTAACTCCCCATATCTCTAATTTTATTTTGCATCTAGTATTTTTGTAGTTATATCTCTTAATTTTTATATGTATCTTTCATAATATATAAATATAAATATATATATATATATATATATATATATATATATATATATATATATATATATATATATATATATATATATATATATATATATATATATATATATATATATATATAAGGGAATATTAGGCTTTGATTTAATTGCCTTAAACCGATTTAAAATATTGGTATATTTCATTAACATCGGATTAGGTAAATTTAACCCATTTCTATTATTTACCTTATAAAGTGTCTACCTTTGAATATAATGTGTTTTAAAACCCCATATATACTTAATTATTTCTTTGTCAATTTTCCCTAATTTAGTATTTTCTATATCAATAGATTTAAGAGTATAATTAATATTTGAGTACAAGTAAATTTTAGCCTCCTGGGCTCGCTCCATTATGCATAATGGCGTGAGTGCCCAGATATATGTAGATTTCTTAACTTTTTCAATTATTTGTTTATAGTTTTTCTCTTCATTTTTCCCAAAATTAATACATAATGCCTTGACTATGTTTTTTATGTAGTTGGGAAAGGGGCAACCCAAGGTGATTGCCCCTTCCAGTTTCCTATTTTAAGTATTTCTGCTAAATTTAGAGTTGGTAATAACTGAAAAACGAACAATCATATAGACAGACATACAGGTGGACAAGAACGCAAAAAACTACGCAAACGTGCAGGTAAAGAATATGAGCAAAAACTGGAATGCACGGCACCCTTGCTACGTAATGATAGTACAAACACCAGGTTTATGGGGTGACCTTAGAAATAAACAAAGTAAACACTTTGGTGCTACGTTTTAAATATGGTAAGGGTAAATAAGATAAAGATTGGAGGGACGAGGAGAATACTAAGGTTTGATCCGTACCGACTAAACTGGCGGTGAGTAGGCAAAAAAGCGGTTTAAAGGGTTGAAAGACCCACCGAAGAATTATAACAGGCTCCAGACAGTGGAATTTCCAGACCGCGCTGACCAAAAAGTCTCCAAGTAACAGCTGGATGCCCTCGAATAATAAAAATAAGAAAAGCAACCTAACAGTAAATTGTTAGGGTGTGTGTGTGTGTGTGTGTGTGTGTGTGTGTGTGTGTGTGTGTGTGTGTGTGTGTGTGTGTGTGTGTGTGTGAGAGAGAGAGAGAGAGAGAGAGAGAGAGAGAGAGAGAGAGAGAGAGAGAGAGAGAGAGAGAGAGAGAGACCTTATGGAGAGGCAGGTAATAGGAGATTCAGTATTAGCATTGATCGTCGCCGTGAATAGTTTGCTGATGCAGCGATTAAATCTATTATGTTCATACGTATGTGTGTGCGTGCGTATGTGAGAGAGAGAGAAAGAGAGAGAGAGAGCCCTTAGGGAGATGCAGGTAATAGGAGATTCAGTATTAGCTTTGATCGTCGCCGTGAATAGTTTGCTGCTGCAGCGATTAAATCTATTATGTTCATACGTAGGTGTGTGTGTGTGTGTGTGTGTGTGTGTGTGTGTGTGTGTGTGTGTGTGTGTGTGTGTGTGTGTGTGTGTAACGTTGCTGCAGAGTTCAAACCAGAGTAGCTCAGCACAGACTTTTAATCAAAGAATTACTCTCGGTTTGTTAAACAAGCTGTTCCATATTACGTGCTTTCAAATTTTAAACAAAGCATGTCGTCCGTTCCGGTTTTTATCGTTGGTATTCGGGATCAGATTTTGATGTCTGATATTATAGTTCCAGTTTTTCTAATATGACCAAATAATTGAGACAATTAGGTCTTCGCTTGTGAAGCACTATTTATATTTTAATTGTTAAAGACAATTAGGACTTCTCTCTTGAAGCATTATTTAATTTCAGTTGTCCTAGACAATTAGGACTTCTCTTGTGAAGCATTATTTATATTTTAGTTGTCATAGACAATTGGGTCTTCTCCGTGAAGCATTATTTATATTTTAGTTCTTAAGACAATTAGGTCTTCTCTTGTGAAGCACTATTTATATTTTAGTTGTCATGTATATTAATATTCTAGTATGCTAAATACTAAGATCTTAGTTTCTTAACAAAGATTTAAAACCAGTTATTAAAGTCAACAAACTAATATACGGTCTATTTTCTATTTTGTCAGAACTTTGTTAGCGTCCGAAATTCCAATAAAGGGAAATCAATTAATGTTTGACTTATTAACGCATTTTTGGCCATTAACCTAATTTTAATAAACAATGAGTGGTTGCGACTGTGCAATAGGTTTAAATATCTCGCTGCTTTCTGGCAGATCTTAGATTTGTGGTTGCTAAAATGTAGCTTTTGTTTCAGAGGAGTTTCACAATTTTAGAGAATTAAGATTGACATCACAACATATTTGGGATTGTGTTTACATGTCATTAAACCTCGCACCCACAACCCCAGGAAGTTGCAAACAGTCCAAACTGGGTACCAATGACTGCAAACAAGACATTTAGTATAGTCTACTTATTTTTAAATTAGTTTATTTGTATGGGTGTAAGATATGGTGTTATCATCAGTACATGTATACCGCGATGTTTGCTAGGCAATGTTGAAAATATAACTTATAACGATATTACATACGAACGATTCCATTACTAAGCTTTCTGGTATTTCTTTGGAGGTTTTATTCCAGTTGCTATGCGAGAATCAGTCTAACACGTTTTTGTTTCAAGCAAATATTTCTGATCAATGTTGTTATATTTCGGGTTTTCAGTGATGAATGCATCAACATTTGGAAACTTTGTCCATCACACACACACACACACACACACACACACACACACACACACACATTCAGACGTTTGGTTCGACATCCTTAACCTTTTATAAAAGATAGAAATTTCTGAAAGATATTAGAATAATTTCCCGTCCAATGAATGAATAAAGAAAGGAAAACATTTTTTTTAAAAAAAAATGGGAAATGACTGTAAAAGAAAGACTGAAGATAAAATAAAAAAAAACATGGTTTAAAATAATTGGGGTGCCGCCGCGAGTTTTTCTAATCAGCGAACTATCGTTTGGCAGCCGTTACATACCACGAGATAAATGTGGGTGTTTTTATACGTAGGATTATCAAAAGGTAGGTAAATCCGATTAAACAAGTCGGAAATATCGTGAAAAGGCCTATTAGCATTAACTGGGATATTGCTCAAACTTATAGGTTCCTATTATTTTGAATCAAATAGTATTTTTCATGTGCCTGATTGCCATGAACAACTTGCATGGAAGGCGAATAGACCAGTTATCATTTGAGAGCATGTTTATTTCAATGTAAATGTAATACTCGTTGAAAATTTCAGAAGGATGTTATTGTCTGAGGTTTTATGTTTTGATTGACAAAAAGAACTGGCTTAATGGTAGACCAAATGTTTGTTTTGAATTAATTGAAATTGATTTAATGATCGTTTACATGTTTTATGTTTTGAATGATGAAAAAGGTTTGATGGTAGACAAAGATTTTATAGTTTGGGCCACCAGTGCATTTGTGAAAAGCATAAAATCCTAATAGATTATGTTTCGAACTTGCTGACAAAGATTATTCATTGTCTGAAAAGTTTTAGTGTGTTGATTTATGTTTGTATTTCTTACTTGTCATAAGTTTGTGATACACGGAAGTTTTAAATTTACTGCTCATGTAGGTTAGTTTTTGGGGCGGGGTATTTTTGCTATTTTTGGAGCATGTTTATTAATTACAATTAATAGTAGGTTTTCGCAAGCTAATTATTATCAATATCACCACGTGTCAATGACGTGATAGGGCATTTTTCGTAAACATCAGCAAGAACGTTTCCCTCGTTAAGATGTTTGTTGCGTCTTAAATTGATTCTTTTACGTCAGCTTTATACGTAGAATTATCATGTGATGCCAGTCTGTTATTTGTGGTTATCGGGTATTGCCAGTTTATTATTTGAAGTTATCATGTGATACCAGTCTATTGTTGTGGCTATCATATGATGCCAGTCTATTATTTGTGGTTATCAGTAATAAGATAACCGAGTTGGGGTGCGATTATAATGAACATTTTTGATGGTGACGAAAAATACGATTTTTATTTATGAATGATTCAAGGGAAAAAACTTAGATTCGTGCGCCAACAAAATTCGAATATTGGATATTTAATAAAATATGCACGAACCTGATAATGTATTGCGATTTAAATGAAATAAGAACCGATATGCAAAAAAAAAAACCAACCTATAATTAAAAGATACAATGATTAACGTTTCAAAAATGATTCTACACAACCAAATATGACGAGTTTTCATTCAAATAGTTACATATGATGTGAAAATTTGGGACATATCTTGCAGAGATGAACACAAATCCGAAAGATTTTCTCAGCCACAAGGCCCTATCGAATAGTTGAGGAGCCACCATGAACCGTCTGCCCCTCTTGGTCTGCATAAAGAACCGTAAAATCTCTTATTCTCTGCAGACTCATTGGTCAAGAAGCCATTGTGTTTCACCACGTGATGACCTTAATCTTCCTCCAGGCCTACGTCACCCTCGGCAGCAGCACAATGGGTACAACCCAAATTAGCACCACGGCTACTCCTTTAATAAGGTACGTGTACGGAGATACAGCATAACTATCACTCCGACCCTCCTTCATTCCTTCAGCACTACACGCAGCATTCACCAGTCACCATTCACCATCAATCAATCATCAACCACCGTATCAGCTGAAAATATATCCCAATATGTGTACTACAAATGACATGGTCATATATAACAGCACGTAATGACGTCATGTACTATAAACCTTATTTTATTTTATGCAAATTATATTTTCGGGATAACTATACAAGGTAATAATCAGGCTCAGAAGTGAACCTATGTCTGACAAGAATCTTATAGTACTTAACGTAACACCTTCTCTTCTTTAATGCATGCAACATTATTGCGAATATAATCGTTCTGTTAAGTTACATATAGGCAGATTAGGAAACAGACTATAATCATGCATTATACGATACTAGTCGGATTTACCTAAAATGCAAGATCAATGTGTTAGTAAAACAAAATTATCCTATAATACAAATTGGAAATAATATTTAACTCGCATACTTCTACAGCTGGAGATAGTGCGTCAAAAGGTGGACTGCTCACTGACAAGACTTCTCGTAATGTGATGTTTTACTCTACAATGAGATAATTTATACACAGGCAATGTAACCATACACTGACTGTACACTCAGGGTTTTTCGGTTTTCCCACATAATGTCTCTTGCTTTGTGCAGCATGGGATAAACTGAACTCACCATTTCGAAATAATATACGATGAACATAAACCACTATCGAGTAACACTATACACAGAAAACGAAGTCTGAGTACATGTATTTAATCTAAATAATAAATAAACGATAAATGTATACAAGTCCGTGACAATAAGGTAATGTCAGTCTATTGTTTGTAGCTATCATGTGATGCCAGTATGTTTGTCTATCACGTGATGCAACTTAAACGACAATGAAAATGTATACCCTGGTAAAGGAAATGTGTTCGCATTTATCAGGGGTGGAGTGGGGACAGTTCCTAACATCGCAAGAAGGGTTCTCCATGATATTTATTAGATTTAAATAGTCACAGAATGATTCATGTGTCTGACTTATCTCCGACATTTGAAGATCACAGTTGATATAACCAAACAGCGTCCATTTTCATGCCAAGTAAAACACCGTATTTAATCTTGTACCAACATCAACTCATAACATAACTTGCTAAGCTATGGCGAATGTAGACAAATAAAACCTTAAACGCATTTATTCAAATGACATTCCGGGAATGTTGAATCAGTTTGGTTACATTATAAAACTTAAATATGTCGGAAAGGTAGAAGAGCAATAAAATAAACTTCCACAATAAAACTTTCTGTATTTATTTCAAGATTGTCCTGGATTTTCCCTGCAAGACTGAAGGAAGGCATTACATTTTTATCTGATACTGGGTATATTCAGATATTAAAAGCATTTCAGCGCAGTAAACTATTAATGCAGAGGCAAGTGTGCAAGTTTGAAACCACAATACCTGAGTACTCCTGTTCGGCGTATTTCGTTCTGTGACTATTTTTGATAGTCTAAAAGTTGATATAAATGCATTTAAATTTTCCAAACTTTAACTCAAACAGTATTCAGGGACATCGAAAAATCTTTCTAAACGTAGATAACATTGATGATCATTTAAATAAAGAATGTAAGATGATAAATTATACTAGTTGGAGCCAGTTTCATGCCACATAAAGCGGCTCTTTTCAATGAAAATCTATTACCCCTAAACCTTGGAACTGTTCGTGTAACGTTAATTCGCGTTTCCAACTTCACATTATTTTTCGTTATTTTTCACTTGGGTAGTATCTTGCTTATATTCCACTGACCTGTTTTATTGGTTTTTTAATTTCATTTTTATTGCATTTTTTTTCTTTCACTTGAATGAGTATGACTGATAAAAAAAAAACGTTCACTTTATTTGCCTATTGAATGGCGACTTGATTTTCTCTTCTTTTTCTTTTCTGTCATTTTACATTTATCATATTTGTTTTCAATATGTTGCTATCTTTTAATTATCTGTTTCTTGTATTAATTTATTCATCTTCGTTTACATTTTTATTTGGATGGTACATATGAAAAACATGTGACTCTTCTTAGAGTTACAGTCATATTCAACCTATACCGCTCTGGTGGCCTAGTGTTTAGAGCGTCCACCTCAGATGGGGGAGGTCGTGGGTTTGATCCCCGGTCGAGTCATACCAAAGACTTACAAAAATGGTACTAACAGCTGCATCGCTTGACGCTCAGCATTAAGAGGTTAGTGTTAAGACTGGTCGTACTGGTGTCAGGATAATGAGACTGGGTGAGACATCATGCTACATGTCTGCGGCATGATCCCCCAAAACTAGACATCACTATAAACTACCACACATAGCGATAGGACTGAAAAATTGTTAAAGCTACGTTAAAAAGTCATAATCACCTCACATCACATATTCCACCCGATCTTATTGATGTTAACAAATGCACCTACTGTGGACAGAGTGGTTTCGTAACCACTTCATTGTCTGTACAGCTTTCTTTTAAACTGCTTAAATGACATGGCAAGGGTTGTGATAATGAATTGTCAGGGATTTGGTGATCCGCTTAAAAGAAAAAAAAAATATTTTTAATTATTTAAGACCAAAGACATGCTGTAGTCACCTATTACAACATAATTTTTATTCAAATATTGTGAGTACTAGATGAGTTGAAGAGTATTTACATGTGGTCTCTATGTTCTTTCATTGGGGGGAGGCACTAGACAGATTCCCCCCATACTTTGCCAAAAGAAATGAAAAGTATTTTACGTGTTCTTGTTTTCCACAAAGTGCGGTGTATTGTTTATTTTATATAAAAAAACATTTGATTAAAAATATTTTCTGCCAATTTCCACAGGGTAATTTTTTTTCTCCCTCACTAGTGTGAATGAAGGTTAGAAAATCCAAACAAATTTCAATCATTTTCTCGCATTCCCCCCGCCTTTATCATTATTTTTTTTTACCTTTGCGAAGGGTCTCCTAAGTCCTTGTGTATGCTTTATGTTTTAATGCTGTATTGTGTGAATGCTATAGATATTATTGAAAAGATGGTACTTATATAAAATATTTGTTTCCCAGTTTTTGTACTAAGGTTTATAGTTATATATGTACACATACATACCTACATCCATACATACATATACACAGACTCACACAAACATTTATTTACACATAAATATACATACACACATACATACATACATACATACATACATACATACATACATGCATGCATGCATGCATGCATGCATCAATGCATACATACACACACACATACATACATACATACATACATACATACATACATACATACATACATACATACATACATACATACATACATACATACATACATACATACATACATACATACATGCATACATACATACGTACGTACGTACATATTGTAAAATATGTTTATGGCTTCGTGTCTAGAGAGTGACTTCCAATGGAGAAATTTGCCCGGTATCGAATAAGCTACCACAAGTAGGGATTTAGGAATGAGATAAAGTAGTAATCTGAGCTAATATATAGAACTCATAAGACGATCGCCAGTTACAAGTAAAACAGAATTTAATAAAAATTCAAACAATAAAAATCTCCACCAATAACAATATAAAAATGACCGTTAGAAAGATACACTTCTTCTTTCCTTATTACTAATTACTGAATTTAAATAAATACAATGATAATTAAGAAAATACAATGACAATTATATACTATCCGATGCTGTTTAAAATAGAGACTAAATCATCATGCGAGACCGAGTAATCAAATAACTCTGCCTGGCATTAAAAAACATAACCTGTTGACTGTCTCTGTCCCACAGGCCCTCTCAGACCATACTTCGGTTCCGTTGTTTCAGTACGTCTTCCGTTGCACCTTCTTTCGTTCCACCAATTCAAGATACTTTTTACTTCGTTCCAACCTGTCCTTTTCCTTCGTTCCAAGCTGTTCTTTTCCACGCCAGCTTTCCTTAGCAAACTGTTTGGGTTGGACTCTTTTCAGACTATCGCTCCTCGTTTCTTTTTCTGCTTCTGTGTCTGTCAAACCTCCAGATGAAACGTCTCTCCCTTGGATGACACTTAACTTTTTTCGAGAAATTTACTCTTTAAACTCGTCGGAGTCCAGGTCTTACTACCTTCCTCTCTTATACAGAATGATAGACTGAAGTTTCAGATTTTCTCAAGTATATTTAAACTCAAAATTTTCAGTTTAAACTACACCCCCTTCCGCAGCGTGACCAATCACATTTAAAATATTTCCCGCCTTTCCAGTATTAAACACTGCATTATTTCAATCAACAAATGTCTGCCACTGTGCTGACTACCAAAATCAGTTCTACGTAGAACAAGCTATAACCCAGCTCGGTAAGTTTAAACAAACTCAGCCCTTAATTAAAAACTAATAACTTCTGGCCTCGCCTGAACTAATCTGTCCTTAATGGCTTTAACAAGGTGATCATTTTTACATAAAACTCGTTATTGGTACATGTATGCAGCTAAGTATGTTCTACTATAATTAATTCTAACAAAGAAGATCGACCTAAAAATTTGGTCCTTTACATAACCCCCTTCTTAAGCGTAAAATCAGGGATTTTCACTCTCCAAATTTTCTTAGAGATCTAACTACTACAGTCTCGTGTCCTCAGATGAACCCTTCACCTCAGATGACCCTAGTTTACTTCAGCTATCAGCCCCTACATTCTCTTCGCTCTTAATATACCGTACCTGAATTTGGTATTGTTGTAGAAACATTGACCATCGCATCAATCGTCCATTGGTCAACTTAGCTTGAGCTAAATATGCGAGTGGTTGGTGATCAGTTTCCAAAATAAATGTACGACCATACAGGTAGCGTTGGAATATAGATATCCCAAAGACAATTGCCAAAGATTCCTTTTCAGAGACTTGAGTAATTTCATTCTGCAGTTAACAGTTTCCTACTACTGTCAGCTACTGGGAATAAAGTTCCATCATACTCCTATAATAATACTGCCCCTAAACCTCTACCACAAGCATCAGTAAGTAAAACAAAATCTCGAGTCATATCAGATAATTTCACTACTGCGTCTGACGCCAGTCTGTCCTTTAACGTCTAAAATGCTCGTTCACATGCGTCCGTTCATACAACTTTTGTCGCAGCTTTTGTCCGATTCAAATCGGTCAGTGGGCTTGCAATTGCGCTAAAGTTAGCAATGTAACATCGGTAGTACCCTGCTAGTCCTAGGAAGGATCGAACTTCCTTCTTAGTTGTCGGTCGTGCTACATTTCTGAGTTGGTCAACCTTTGAACTATTAGGTGTCAATGTGTCTTCGCTAAGGGTATGACCAAGATAGGTGAGTTTCCTAAACCCAATATGGCACTTAGATGGTCGTGTTGTCAGTCCCGTTTGTCGAAATCGCTCTAAAACGTTTTTCAATAAGATGATATGTTCGTCCCAAGTCTCCGTCGCTAACAGTAAATCGTCCATGAAGTTCGAGACTCTGGTCCCCCTTAATGGCTCAAGTAATTTCTTCATCACGCGCGTGAAGACCACCGGGACATTCTGGACCCCGAATGGCATGACTACCCACTGGTAGGTCCCGTCTGGTGTTGCGAAGGCAAGTTTTCCTCTGTCTTCTTTTCGAACTGGAATTTGCCAGTACCCCTTGGACAAATAGATCTTCGAAAAGTATTTCGCTTTTGTCGCACCTGCGAATATGGTCTTGGGTTCAGGTAGCAATTCTAACTGGAATCCAGTGATTCTATTTAATTTCCGCTAATCGACGCAAAATCTGTGAGTTCTGTCTTTCTTCTGTACCAACACAATGGGAGAACTATAAGCTGACTCTGATGGCTTTATAACTCCCAATTCTGTCATGATTTGAATTTTTTATGGACAGTTTATAATTTAGCATAAGGTAACGTATATGGCTTTAACTTCACCGGCTTCTAATCTAATAACTTTAATGTGAACTCCTCCAACTCCGTCTTGCCAAGCCATTCTGATAAGACGCTTGCATAACCTTGGAGTAACGACTATACTTCCTAACGTTGCTCTGACGTTAACGTACCGTCAAGTACAACGTCGACGTAAATTTCTTCCTTCGTCAAGGCACAACTAGGGAGTACTTCCGCCACTCCTCCGTTGTCGTCGGGTTCTTCAGTTACGACTGTAGCAACCACGAACTCTGGGTGTTTCACGTTCACGAAAACGTTTCAATAGATTTACGTGGTACAACTTATCCTTCTCCACTACCAGGATACGGTAGTTCTGTCCACCTTTCTCTCCGTCACTCCAAACTTTCCATTCCATGAGACTTGAAGCTTGTTGTGCTCTAACGGTAGCAACACACCTTGTAACCCACCTCGAAGTGACGTTCCTTAGTCCTTCTGTTGTAATAATTGGCTTGACGTCCCCTAGCGTCGCGGAGATTATCCTGAGCCAATTTAGCAACCTCTTCTAGCTTGTTGCGCAGGTCTACTAAAATATTGATATGTCGTACCCACTTCCTCAGACGCTTGCGCATCTGTCCAAATCTGTTTTAATATAGCCATAGGTCCCCTAACTGTCCTTGCCTAAACTAACTCAAAAAGGTGAAAAACCTAAACCAGCCTGTGGCACTTCTAGATACACAAAAAGTATCGCCGGAAGGTATCGATCACAATCCCTTGGTCGGCCTTCACATAGCTTCTTCAGAGCCTGTTTCAAAGTCCCATTGAAACGCTCCACCAAACCAGTGCACTACGTGTGATACGGGGTAGTTGTCAGGTGTCTGATGGATAGTAACTTATTTAACTCTTCCATCACCTGGCTCACAAAACTACGTCCCCTGGTCAGTTAGTATTTCATCTGGGACACCAACTCTCGATCACACGCCTAACAAGGCCTAGATCAGTCTCTGTGACTGAGTCAATGGTTTTCAAGGCCACGGCTTCCGGGTACCGGGTGGCGTAATCTACAATCGTTAGTATGTAAAGATTACCACTTTCTGCTGCCAGCTGTATCGGACCCACTAGGTCCATCGCCACCCTCGAGAAAGGTTCGTCAATTAGTAGAGTGGTTCCTAGTGGCACTGGTCTTAGGTGCCACCCGCTGCCACTTGTCACACGACAACCAGAACCTCCTAACATCACCATACACACATGGCCAGTAAAACTCCCTCACTAACCTCTACCTGGTCTTCGCCAAGCTCATGTGTCTTCCAAGTAGACCCTCGTGTGCCAGCCTAAGCACTTCCTGTCGCTTAGCTGTAGGCACCACAACCTGTTTAAACGTATCGGTTCCCTTCCTAGCATACGGATACGAAATACCACGTTTCGTCGCGAACTTTACTTCGCCATCATGCGATTTGCGTATGGACCGATCATTTGCAAACCTGCCTACCTTGTTGAGAAACAAATCTTCCTCTTGAAGTTTCTTCAACTCGCCAGGTAGCAAATCGTAGGTCTTAACGGATTTAACTCTGACCTTCGCTTCATAGCCTTGGTCTCAACAGACCCCACGTGCACCGGTCTACTCGTCGCAGGGTTAGGTTAGGATAGCACTTACCTACACCCTAATATCACGTTATGAGAAAGTCCCTACAAACACGCTGCTTGAATTCGCATCTTTACATACGGCGAATCAAGTTCTATGTTAACCACTGGGAGAGAATCTTTCGTCCGGTTATCAAACTGGACTTTGACCCAGACCCTCCAGATTTCGACCACAGATCTATTCTTAATTATTCAGCAAATAACTCCAAATTTTGATCCGACCAGCTCTGAATCTCATTGAAATGAGCCACAGATGCTCTGCAGACTGCATGGTGGCACCTTGACCCTGTTCTGTCTTTTAGTCATGTATTTATTTAACTATGATGGGTTATCCGCTTTTGAAATACGACTGGACCGAGCAACGTCTGCTCTGTAAAATTTGCAATTTCTCATTTGGTGTCACCCCTCTGAGATGGTGTCACCCGGTGCGGTCCGCACCCGCCTAGGTACGCCACTGCTTTGACCGTCTCGCCTGTATAATCCCCAGGCTTGACATAACCTATTATCTACCAAGGCTGGATAACTATACCCAGTATCATACAGTAAGGTTGCCCTCTCATCATTTACCGTAGCTACCGCGGTGTTAGATGAGCCCACTGTTCTCTTCTCCTTAACAGCAGTCGCACTTAACGAATTAACCATTGTCGGACGCTACTTTCTACAGTCTTTAACATGTCCTGGTTTGTTGTAACCGTAACACACCGGCTCACTCTTCCTCCCTGCGGTATCCTTCTCCACCAACTGAGTCTTCTCCGACCCTCGGTAATGTTCTCGGCTGAGATTTTCGGCCCCTAGCCTCCCACCATTCTCACCATTCAGTCTTTGGGGTGCCACCTCAGTGGTCTTCCTATGTTCACTAATGCCAATTCGGTCTTTGCCACCCCAGGTGGTCGAACGCGAGAGGGCTCTTTCATAGCGTTCGGCCATCACACTTACTTCATCCAAGGTCGAGAACTCACGCTGCAGCTAAGATCACGACTGTCTTTCCGATACGTACTAAAAAGTGCTCCTTCCTTATTTATTCGCGTATCCCATCATGGGTTAACACGGTACCCGCCATTTTCATCCATTTATCAAAGAGTACGCACACGCGGTTATGAAATTGCGCGTGCGTTTATATTGTTCTCTTCGTTAATTCCCTAAAGAGTTCTCGGAACAACTCTGCTGACAGCTCATAGTGCCGTATCAGCGCTTTCTTCAATGATTCGTAGTCGTCTACCTCGTTCGGTGGCATGTTATGGTAAACGCCCTTCGCAGCCCCACTGCAAAATTGCCGAAACGTGGAAAGCCCACTGGTCATTGGGTAGCTGATAAACCAATGCCAATTTCTCAAACTGAGACAAGAAGTTGTCAAGCAGCTCGTCTCGGTCATTGAACATGGGCATGGTGAAAAGTATAGAACGTCTGTTCCTCAGGTCCTCGACTTGAAGGACCCGAGTTGTCGTTCAAGTCTTCCTCCCTTCTGGACTCGGCTTCGAGTTTCAGTTTCTCCATGGCTAATATATGCTCACGTTCTCTAACCTTTTCTCAGGCCCGCAGTCTGGCTAATTCAAGCTCTTTTTCACGTCCAGCTGCTTGCGCTTGCTCTTGTCTATCCTTTTCACGTTCCTCTGCTAGTCTAACATTTTCACGTTCCTCTACTTGTTTATCTTATTCACGTTCAAATGCCTCTGTCTGTATGCTCTCTAATACTTCGTTCAGCGTATACTGCTAGCTGGACCCCTTCATATTCAAGCTCCTTCCATCCCAAAGAACTCTATTCCTTAACTAGTTGTCTGTCTGTCGAAATATTCATCTACCAACTGCGACTCAAGAATTTCGTTCCCTTACTTACCATCAAGGTTCACTGACCTACTAGAGATAATTTACAGTATGACCTTACTTCACTGCTAGAATGGCCTTATCCAATTAGCTCAAGATAACCTTACAACCCAAACAACAACAACAGCGGTACACAGCGGGACTACTTCCTTCACATTAGCGTAACCCCCTAATCTCAACAAGGCTTGATTTATTACTAAGGGAGTAGAACTAAATCGCCCTCTCAAGAGGAATTCCAAGATTACGGAAGTTCTTTAAAATGTCCTAATATTACACAAATAACAAGGACAATTGCATCAACCTCTTACACAAATTCCATAATAAATGAAATGGCTGTCAAGAAAAATTGTATGCATATAATATATGTATATATAAAATATAGACAGACAAATTCGACTCACTCGGAACGCTATTCCTTAAAAATACAATTGCAATTATAACTCTTTGTTCTATATATTTTTTTCAGATTCCTATTCGAATAAATATATGTATATCCCGGACCAGCCCCCACTTTCTGGTAAAATATGTTTAAGGCTTCGTGTCTAGAGGGTGACCTCCAACGGTGAAATTTGCCCGGTATCAAATAAGCTACTTCCAATAGGGATTTATGAATGGGATAAAGCAGTAATCTGAGCTAATATATAGAACACATAAGACGATCCCCCGTTACAAATAAAACAAAATTTAATAAAAACTCAAACAATAAAACTGTCCATGAATAACAATATAAATGAATATTCCTTCTTTCCTTATTACTAATTACGGAAATTCAAAATACAATGTCAATTAAGGAAATTCAAAATACAATGAAAATTATATAACTCTGCCTGGCATTAAAAACATAACATGTCGACTGTCTCTGTCCCACAATCCCTCTCAGACAGTACTTCGGTTCCGTTGTTTTAGTACGTCTTCCGTTCCACCTTCTCTCGTTCCACCAATTCAAGGTACTGCTTCTGTGTCTGTCAAACCTCCAGATGAAACGTCATTCCCTTGGATGACCTTTAACTTTTTTCGAGAAATTTACTCTTTAAACTCGTCGGAATCCAGGTCTTACTCCCTTCCTCTCTTATACGGAATGGTAGACTGAAGTTTCAAATTTTCTCCAGTATATTTAAACTCTCAAGATTTTTAGTTTAAACTTCCACAGTGTGACCAATCAGATTTAAAATAATTCCCGCCTTCCCAGAACTAGACACTGAATTATTTCAATGAACAAATGTCTGCAACTGTGCTGACTACCAAAATCAGTTCTACGTAGAACAAGCTTTAACCCAGTTCGGTAAGTTTAGCCAAACTTCTGGCCTCGTCTGAATTAATCTGTACTTTATGGCTTGAACAAGGTGGACATTTCCCCATCAATCTCGTTAATGGTACATGTATGCAGCTAAGTGTGCTCTACTATAATTAATTCTATCAAAGAAGATCGACCTAAGAATGTGTTCCTTTACATATATATATATATATATATATATATATATATATATATATATATATATATATATATATATATATATATATATATATATATATATATATATATATATATATATATATATATATATATATATATATATATTATATATATACATATACATATACATACATATATATATATATATATATATATCTATATATATAGAGAGAGAGAGAGAGAGAGAGAGAGAGAGAGAGAGAGAGAGAGAGAGAGAGAGAGAGAGAGAGAGAATACAAATCATATGGCGAATAAAAATCTTTTCAAGTACACTGGATCCAGCAAAAATGAAGTTAAATTTTATTGTTTTGTGTTTGCATTTGTTGTGAGTCGTCACCCTTTTTATATAATACATGCATATACACATACATTTCTATTTACGATGATATTTGAGTTTCATTATGTGAGGAGTAACATTTCTTTATTTTATATATGTTACTCCTCACATTTAGATGTATCCCAATTACCATTATGTTACTCAATGATTTATATGAGCGAAATATCAGAATTGGTGTAAAATTCAAACGGATAAAAAAAAATGTTATTGTATTTGTATTTATTTGGATCACTCTTTCTTAATATATCTGCATGTGCTGTGTGTTAATGTGCTACCCGTGGATTTTTCTGGGGATCTTCCTCATGCGTGTCCACTTCGCGTAGCGCCACGTAACTTCGCATCGCGACGTCTAAGTTCCATAATTCCTCCCTGTCCCATAAATAGAAAAGAAAAAGAAATATTATATATTACTTGATTATTGGATTATTGCATTTCAGTTGTTATTTATTATTTTTGGGTATCAGAAAATATTCTGCTCTCTATTACCAATTACGTTTTACGACTATTACTTGTACACAAATCTTCATTGTCGATATTATATAATCAATCAATTTCATAGAATTGTCTTTGCCAAAATTTTCGTTCAAATATAGTAACATATTTTTTCCGCTATCACTATTTTTTTTTATTAATTGTGTAATTATGGTATTTCTTTATTTTGATCTTTTATGCACAAATAGTTATTGCATGGTTCCTTGTGTAAAAAGCTTTTTACAAAAATGGAATTTTGACATTTGCATTATCATGTGACATCTCATTGCTACAGCACCTGTGAGCCATGTATGTATGTATGTATGCATGTATGTATGTATGTATGTATGTATGTATGTATGTATGTATGTATGTATGTATGTATGTATGTATGTATGTATGTATGTATGTATGTATGTATGTATGTATGTATGTATGTATGTATGTATGTATGTATGTATGTATGTATGTATGTATGTATGTATGTATGTATGTATGTATGTATGTATGTATGTATGTATGTATGTATGTGTGTGTATGTGTGTGTATTCACATGGCATATTGCGTATTGCTTTGAGAGTTTTAAGACGGTTTTAAATATTTGTATATTTAATTAGAGTCTGGCTTGGTGGAGCCAGTGCCCTTTCTCTTTGTAGATTTATATAGAGTCTGTTTTTTGTACATAGTAGGTTTTGTATCGACCATATGTTGTTTATTATTTCTTTATCTAATTTCTCTAATTTTTTTATTATCCATATCTTTAGACTTCAGCGTGTAGTTCATGTTTGAATAAAAATAGGTCTTTGCCACTTGGACTAGCTCCATTACGCTGAGTGGCATTAACGCCCAAGTCTCTATACACTTTTTTTATATATGTTATAGTTTTCTCCTTGTTTTCAAAGTATATTGCTAGAGCTTTCACTTTGTTTTTAATTGCATGGAGAGGCAGCCCAGGGTGGTTCATTCTCTTTTTCTTTTTTTTTGGGGGGGGAGGGGCACCAGACAGTTGCTCCTACTTAATAGAAAAAAAAACAGTAAAGTGTTTTCATGTATTTTTGTTTTCCCCCTGATGTGTTGCTATGTTAAACTTTATAAAAAGAATTTAGATCAAACATTTTATTATGTTCTCGATTTTTGATGGGGTATTCCTAGTGTATCTAAAGGTTCACTCATCCGATAGGCTTTCATTTACCCTATCAGAGTCGTTCCCCTTGTTCATATTCATGTGCCCTTGGCTAAGGTCTCCTACGTCCTATGTATGCTATATGTATCGTGCTATATAGTATATTTGTGAGGACATTCGCTATATACAAATCATTTCCCAGTTTTCATAGAAACAAAACTTATAACATATGTGTATATATTGTCACTTCATTCATATTTAAAATACACACATATTCTGAAAAAGGAGAAAAAAATTATTCATATTATTATTTAATTATGGAATTTAGATATTTGGACTCTTTTTTGAGGGTGAGACGGTGTATAATATATTTTGTTTTAAAAACCTAATGTTTTAACTGATTTTTCGTAGTGTATTGTCTCTCCCTTTATATAGATACTATATATTTAATTAGTAGATGCAGTGGATTACTTTCCAATACAGGGCGCAAACATTTATTTTATTAAATATGTTGCACCCTGCATTTTTCCTAAGGTTATTTCTAGGGTTATTTCAAGATTGCCAAAGTTTTGTTTGTTTACTACACATGGGGTTTTCGGAGGCTCTTTCGCAGGCCTGCCCACTTTGCGCATCGCCATGTGATATAGCCCTACGATGTCCTTTTCTCTTCCTTCTTCCATGTGCAGATTCCTGTCTATAAAGAGAAAATAATAGATATTATGTTGTTATTAGTACAATTGTTAGTTTGGTTAATCTTTTATTTTCTAATTGTTATATCTTTCCCACACTTTTTCATTATAGATATAATGCATTCCATTATTTTCATATAATTATCTTTTTTAAAATTTCCGTCTAAATATAAAAGCATGTTTTTCATAATATTCTCCGTTTTTGTAATTTCTGTGATTATAGCATTCCTTTCTACTTTTAATTTTTCACACTTAGTTATTACATGTATTTTATTGAAGTTCTATTTTTACATATGGGACACTTATGTATTTCCCTTATCATATGTCTTCTTAGGGCGACTTCCCCAGTTAGCCATATATTGTGCAAATATTTAATATTATACTTTGTATGTTTCCCCCAATTTTTCCATATTAACCCCCCCCCAGTTTACCTCCCATATTTCATTTTCTATCTTACTTCTGATATTCTTTTTACTTATATTTCTTATTTTCCTATATGTATCTTTCTTATTAATTTCCCAAATTTTCCTATCCTCTCTATATTTAAACATCATTTTTACACCTCTTAATTTCCTTGGTACTTCTAATAGTCTACTTAGATTGTTATTTTTATAAATATCTTGTCTATTTTTTATAATTAGCCTATACCAGCATATAGGCAGTGCTACCCAAGGCATATTGGATTTAGATTTAAGAGTTTTAAAATGGTTTAAAATATTATTATGCCTTATTAAAATTGGGTTGGGTAAATTTAGACCTCTAATTTTTTTACTTATATAGTGTCTCTTTTTTAATGTAATGGGTTCCATAACCCCATATGCATTTAATAATAGCTATGTTTATTTTCTCTAATTTTATTTTTATCTAAATCAGTTGATTTAAGAATATAATTCATATTGGAATATAAAAATATTTTGGCTACTTGTGTACGCTCCCTTATACATAACGGCGTCAGCGCCCAGATATCTGTGCATTTTTTTAATTTTTTTTTTTCAAATATTTGTTTCAAATGGTTCTTTCTGGTACAATTCTGGAACGAAAATAACGGTTGTAAGCTTATCTGGATTTGTAAAACGAAACCCTATATAATCGAAGTTTGTATATTGAACTAAAATTGTTCTACTAACTTAAATAATAATTACGTGCTTATTGGCAGTGGCTTCAATTAATTACGGGTCCATATTATTAAAATACCAGGAATAATCCCAGGATCACAGTTGTAATTCTATATAGGTGTGTGTGGATTGTAATTTAATTGATACTGGGCGAGAGACAAACGACTCGACAGGCCAAATAATGGAGAAGGATCTTTTAAAGCAGAATAGGTTCTTTACCCTAGTAGAAGAATCTGAACTCGAGGTAGAAGAAGAACAAAAAGAGTTCTCGAGAATTATGCCGATTACTTCCACGTCTTTACCAAAAGAAAGAAGGCAGAAAAGGAAACAGGCGGCAACACCAACTGAAACTTCCTGAGAAACATCGCCGCAAATAGAAACGAAAAAGGAAAGGAAAAAGAACAAAAGAAGGCAAAGGATCAGGGAAATGACGAAATTAAGGAGAAATCAGAAACAGAAACTGAATTGAAACTCTAATCGGAAAATGAAATTGGAAAATCAAGTATAGACGGAAAGGAAACTGGAACGGAACTAGAAATGAAGGAACAGGACGAAAATGAAACTGGAAAAACAACAAATGATTCCTCTAAAGTGGATGAGGGGAGGACGAGTTCCTCTCAAACTCACGAAAATACAAATATAAATTAACACATAATAATTAATTAATTAATAAGGAAATCTTTTATAGCAAAGAATAGGTCTTAATAACTAATAGTAATACTTGATAAAAAAAAAATTGTTTTAAAAATGTATCGGCAACCTGAAGGGAAGAATGAGGAAATGAACCTCAAAATAGCTTCTATTAATATCAATGGCATAAATAAGGAAAAAAATTGTAAATTATGTAAAGAAAGAGAGTATGATATTATTGTAATCCAACAAACTCACAACGGCTTTGATAGGGATTTAATTTTACAAGTAAAAAATGGTTTAAATGGGGTTTTAATACATAGCGAGGCAAAAATTGAGGATTGTAAAAGTGGAGTAGCAATTGTAATTAGAAACGATACAATCAAATGGATAAATGAGGGAGAATTTTTAAAGGGAAGACTACTACATATTGTAATAGAAAACACATACATAATAAATCTGTACTTCCCGGCTAATAAATATAAAAATTTTACTTTATTGATAATTTAGATAGATGTTTAAGTAAATATTCAATGGAAAATATTATTATAGGAGGGGACATAAACTGGGTGGGAGATCAAAATTACAACACGGGGTCTTTAACAACTAATGATAGGGTTATAAAAGAGGTAATGGAATGTTTTTAAAAATAAACATAAATTAAAAGATATTTTTAGATTATTAAACCTACCGAGATTGGAATTCACTTCTGAAGATGGGAATAAATTAGAAAGTCGTTTAGATAGGTTTTATGGTAATAACTTTAATTATAAAATGTATAAAGTGTCAAATATAACGAATATCAAATTATCAGATCATAAATTTAAACATTAACATTATAAATAGAAGTAAATGGGGGGAGGTTTTTGGAAATTAAATAAAAGAATTTTAGAAAATAAAGAATTTGTAAAAGAAATTTAAGATAAGATAAATATTTTTTTTAAAATAATGAGCAGAAAGATATATCAATTTGGGATACTTTAAAGAAAAAATTTTAAAAAAAACGGCCATACGATAATAAAAAAGGATAAATGAACTAAGGGATATGGAAGAACGGGAAACAGAATTACACTTGAATAGAAATATTAACGAGACAAAGAAGGAATTAGGAAAAAAGCTTAAATAAGTTAAAATAGAAAAAAAAAAAACGGACATGAAATAAGGGATGGTAAATTTTCAAGTCTTTATACAGCAGCGAAAAGTATTTATAGAAGATAATAACTAAGAAAGGGAGGGATGAAGTTAATAGAGGAAATTATGGATGAAGGAGGGCAAATGTTAATAAGGAGAAAGGATATTTTACAAAGGATTAAAAAATGCTATAAAGATTTGTATACAAAACAAAATGTAGAAACATTTCATCAGTACATAAAGACTTATGTGATGATTTCATCTCATTAAATGAAATTAATGACTCAAACAACTATCGATAGGAAAATTCCCAGGGAGAGATGGACTGACTACGGAATTCTATCATAAATTCCAAAGTTAGTTATCGCCGATTCTATAACTTTTATATAACAATATATTTTTGTCCAAAAATAAAATGACAGATTCAATGAGGAAAGGGGTTATAACTTGAATAAACAAGGGGAAAGGGGGTAGAAAGGACCTAAAAAATTGGAGGCCCATCTCCCTTCTAAACATAGACTATAAAATACTAAGTAAAATTCTAGCAAATAGGGTTAAAATTGTATGACTACGATTATCAATGAAAATCAAACTTGTGGGTCGGAAGGTAAGGATATACAAAATAATGTTTTAAATATTAAAACTAAAATTGAATATTTTAAACTAAATAACAAGACTGGTGCTATAGTGCTAGTGGATTTGAAAAATTATTTTGATAAGATTGAACATAACTACATAGAGAAAGTACTAGAGAAATTTGGTTTCGGAGAAAACTTCCGAAATTGGACCAAAATCCTGTATTACGATATAACTGCCAGAATACAGGTAAATGGAGCGATCACTGAAAAATTTGAAATACAAAGATCAGTGAGGCAAGGCTGCCCACTGTCTATGCTATTATACGTAATAGCAATATAAATCCTAAGTATTAAAATAAGGAATAATAATAAAATAGAAGGGATACACATACCTAATTTGAAAGACGAATTCAAAATGCTACAACAAGCGGATGATTATACAAACTTTATAAGAAACCCCAATTCTTTTAAACACTTGATGGAGGAATATGAAAATTTTGGTAAAGCATTGGGGTCAAAAATTAATCATGATAAAACAGAAATACTAAAAATAGGTAACTGGAGAGGGAATCACCCTGGATTTCCCCCTCAATATATCATGAAAACGGTAAAAGCCTTAGGAGTATATCTTGGGCAAAATGAAGATAAGGAAAACTATAATCAAATAATAAATAAAATCAAAAAGTCACTTGAAATCTGGGCACAATTGCCACTAAGTATAATGGAAAGAGTACGGATAGCAAAAACGTATTTATATTCCAATATAAATTATGTTTTAGAATCATTAGATTTTAACAATAAATTTTTAGAGAAATTGGATAATAAAAAAATAAATTACATATGGGATTTTAAAACTCACTACATTCAGAAAGAAACTTTGTATAGAGTTATGGAAAAAGGAGGATTAAATTTACCGTGTCCAGTTTTAAAAAAAGTTGCAAGTATTATAGAACGTTTTACAGTTATTAAACCTAAAACTATGAAACCATGAAAAGGAATTTATTTATATTGGTTTGGGTATACACTTAAAAATAAACAAGAAATATACAGAAATAATACAATTAGCAAAACGATTGAAGTTCCAAAAAGGGTACAATATATAAAAGAAATTATTTTAAAATAAAGAGATATTGATATTGTATGGGGGGGATAATACATATAAAATAATAAAAGAACTTACATTCTTTAAAAACAAAATATGTAAAATTGAAAATGAGATGTGGGGAGTAAATTGGACAAATATTTGGAAATTATGGGCTAATATAAATTTTTTAAAATGCAAAGTATAATTTATAAATTTTTACATAATGCATGGCTAACCGGAGATATAGCAAAAAGGAGAAAAATGATAAAGATTATACCTAAGTGTCCGTTATGTAAAAAAAAATGAATTTACTAAAAAGCATGTTATAATACATTGCGAAAAAATAAAAAACGAGAGGGAAGAAATCATTAACATTTTTAAAAAATATAGGGCATATAAAATAGAGAAGTTATCATACCTGGACACAAATTGTAACAAATTTGAATATATGAATAAAAAGTTTTATCTTGAATGCAATAAGTAAATGTGGCCCAATAATCAGCATAAGGAAATAGAAGAAAGTTTTTATTTAACTTTATTTTAAGTAAATATAATATAAACTACACTTTCTTTTACAGTTAACTCCACGCATGGAGGAAGTAAGGGACAAGGACAATGTAGGGCTATATCACATGGCGCCACGCGAAGTGAGCAGGCCTGCGGAAGAGCCTCAGAAAACACCCGGTGTGGACTTACACTAAAAAGTTTTTGCGGCCCTTTTATTAGAACTTTAGAAAAATGTGGGGAGGTAGGGTCCGAATTTAAAAACTTTGTGACCCTAGCTCCTAACAACAAATTCTTTACTTGATAAGGCAGACAGAACATTACGAACACACACTAAAACACTAGGATTTTAAATTTTAAATAAGTCGAAGTACACAGTCTGAGCTCTGAATTCAAAATTAAAATAAAAGAAATTTAATAAACAAAATGGGAATTAACAATTTATATGCATCTATGAATGGAATAAAAGTAAGAATGAAAGAAGGGGAGAATGTAATAGGAAGGATGAGATGCATATAATAAAGTAGAAAACTGGATGAATTTGGAATAGCAGGCTGTCCTAACAAGAAAACAATATATAGCAACATACAAAAGCACCATACACATAGCAAACACAGGACATAGGGAACCTCCAGCCAAGGTTAACTTATATACAAAGGGGAATGACTCCGATAAGGGAAATAAAGCCATATCGGAAAAATGAACCTTCGGAAGACGATAGGGCCAAAAAATACCCCATCAGAATTTAATGGAAATTAATATTTTTGGAGCAAAATAAATAAATAAAAGCATAGCAACACATCAGGGGGCAAACACAAACAAACCTTTTAGATTTTTTTTTCGGCTAAGTAGTGGGAAGGGCATCTGTCTGGTGCCCCCCTACACACACACACACACACACACACACACACACACAAAATGGAATTCAAGCCATTACATGGAAAAGAAAGTGTGTGTGTGTGTTGTGTATTTGTGTGTGATTTTGATTTTTAACGTAGATTTAACAATTTTTCAGTAATATCGCTATGATGTCTGCATGATGTCCCACCCATTAACATTATCCTGACACCAGGTCCACCAGTCCTAACACTAACCTCTAAATGATAAGCGCCAAGCGAGGCAGCTGTTAGTAAAAATTTTATGTCTTTCGTTTGACTCGACAGGGGATCGAACCCACAACCTTCCGAATCCAGGGCTGACTCTTTAACCATTAGAGCGTGCATGCTTGCTTACATGCATGCATACATACATACATACATACATACATACATACATACATACATACATACATACATACATACATACATACATACATACATACATGCATGCATGCATGCATGCATGCATGCATGCATGCATGCATGCATGCATGCATGCATGCATGCATACATACATACATACATACATACATACATACATACATACATACATACATACATACATACATACATACATACATACATACATACATACATACATACATACATACATACATACATACATACATACATACATGTGACCAATCTTTTTAAAATTATTTCACCACAGTCCACACGTAAGAATGTCTGAAAACGACACCTGCAAAATGTCTATCAATATTAGCAACGTCCTTATGAAAAAGATGAGACGATGCCGTTACTGACAACCATTGTGGTCAATGAGTTAAGCCTTAAATTTGTTTTACACTCCCCCTCCCAAAAAGTATATATATATATATATATATATATATATATATATATATATATATATATATATATATATATATATATATATATATATATATATATATATATATATATATATATATATGCACATATATTAAGGGTAGATGATAAGCTCTAGGTGTGTATCTTGTGTGTACATATAGAGAAGAAAACCAAAAAAATGTGATAAGGAGATAAGAAGTAAAATGGAAATCCGAGCACAAAAGCCACTATGTATAATGGAGAGGGTACAAGTAGCCAAACATATTTATATTCAAATATGAACTAAATGATAAAATCCTATGATTTTGAAAATAAAATTCTAGAGAAAATAGACAATCAGATAATTAAATACATATGAAATTTTAAACTGCACTACATTGAATAAGAGGGGGATTAGCATTTTCAAACCCAATTCTAATTAAAGAAGCCAATATAATTGTTTTAAAGAATTAAATTCTAAAGCAAGAACTCCATTGGAAGCACTTTATATAAACTGGTTCGGATTTTTAATTAGGAATAGGAGGGATATTTTTATAAACAACGCATTAACAAAGAAATTATTAGCCCCAAGAAAATTTAATTATATTAGGGACTTTTTACACAAATTCAGAGATGTTAAAGAAATATGGAAAATAGATAAGAAGAACACATATAGCTGGATTAGGGAAACTGTCATAAAAATATAAGGAATAAAGTTGAAAATGAAAAGGGGTGGGGTAACTGAGATGTAATGTGGACTAATTGGACAAATATAAAATCATTTTAAATAAAGAGTATAAAGTATAAATACCTACCCGCTGTTTGGCTAACGGGTGAAGCAGAAAAAGGAGACATATTATAAATAAATATACCTAAATGCCCAATATGCAAAGGAGAAAGCTAAACAAAAAATCATGTAATAACAGTATGCAAGAAAAATGAACAAAAACGAGTTAAGATAATACGACAAATTAAAAATAGGCAAATATTTCTTTAAAAAATGCTACTAAACTTGGATTTTACAACAGATAACAAAGCAGTGAGAGAAATAATTAGCTACATTGTGAAAGCAATGAAAACCTATGGTCAGGTACTAGTGATTGAAAAATAAATGTAAATTAAAAATCTACGTTACAACTATAAATATTAATAATATAGAACAATATCTAACACAGGTCATCCATTAAATCTAACATCTAATAAATACCATCTAATTACTATTTTGTCTTTTTGCGGGATAGGGAACCTACACACGGAAGAAGTAAGAGACTTAGACATCTTGGGGTTATGCCACAGGGCATCTGTCTGGTGCCCGCCCCTCCCCCCAACAAAAATTGTTTGATATTTCTGCGACACAAAGTTAAAATGTGAGGAAAAACAAACGACTAACTTGAAATATTTTCATCAAAAATATCATATTTAGATAATCAATTTTACCAGGACTTCCAGGTAGTGATAGAAAACTTCATATTGATTTTTTTTTTATAATGTATGTAGGGATGAAAAGCACATCAACAAACTAATCTTAATACTACCAAGCAAGATAATAATATACCGAATAAAAAGCAAACATAAAGACACTAATAATGTCAATCCTTGTTATGATAAAAATCCAATATTGCATAAGAACTGTTTCTTTTTTCTACAAAAAAGGTTTACGGCCTTCTCAGCTACATCTAATTTTAAAGGTTACTTCAGACACAACCTGCAGAAGTGCGAATTTGGGAGCCTGCATTACATCCATAAACCAGCGATGATGCCGCACGGGAAGAAAAAAATTCTTTTTTATTTTCATGACACTTTATCATTACATTTTCACATGTAAATGATAACCAGCATATCAATTTATGAAATTTGGTAGATATAAAGTCGGTGTGTGTGTGTGTCTGTGTGTGTGTGTGTGTGTGTGTGTGTGTGTGTGTGTGTGTGTGTGTGTGTTTTCCCCTCAGATCTTTCTAATTAATTTTACAAATATAATTAAACTTTCAATGCATACGTTCGGTACGCTCGATAACTTAACCGAACAAATCGAAACCAGCTAAATATATCTAAAGAATGTTTACTTAATAAATAAATAAATACAAAGCACACGTTCGGAATTCGGTATGTAAAATATAAACAAATTACCCCAAAAGAGCTTCTCACAAGTGGTTTCCTATTTATTTGCTATAAAACTTAAGTATTGAATCAACAGAGGTCAATAGTCTACCCAATGATATAGCTTTGATGTTTGCGCCGTTATCTTTCAGATAACGTTCTTGCCGCAAACGGAGACCTTAAAGGGCGAATACTACCATACCTGCTTTGTTTAAGACAATTATTTATTTAATTACCGTCGCACAGGTATCCGAGTAGGGGGTCAGGGTTGAGCGAACCAGGAGGAAACGGATTTCGTTAGTCTTAGTCGGCGTGATTAAAGGAATATAACACCTAGTAATCAGTTCCTGCTAGAACGACGGAAGGTAATACGAGCTTTGAAAAAGGGACAATAATCTTAAATAATTGAAGGAGAGGTTTTTAAGAGCTGATTTGTTTTCTTACCGTGATATTAATTTTGGTATTATATATTTTATCCCGCAAATGTGAAAGCCATTCTTCGACTTGTTCTCATAGATGTTTGGATCTATTTGACTCGTCATATTACGTTTCAAAGATGTCGCTTCAACGGTCCACGGATCATTCTGTTGCTAATATTTTGGGATTTAAAGGTGAGATTTTTTCAAATTTGCAAACCTAGGTTTCGAATTAGAAGCAAATTTATAGCTTTTAGAAAAGAAAATAACGATTTTCCACCAGCTAATATTCACGTCATTTTGCAAGCTAATGAATTTTCATCTATCTATCGATCTATCTATCTGGCTAGCTTTTTGTCTGTTGCTGGGCCTATTTACCCTGTTTGTATATTTTGTCTATTCAGTTTATTAGATTTATATCAGCCACTACAAAGGAAGAACTTTTTTCATTCTCGGATATAAAACTATATTATCTCATTATGTCATTCTTTCTTTTCCCTCTCAATGAGATATTATTGTTTTTCAAAGACGTATTACTTGTTCTGGCTTAGTTTAGTATTAATAATTTTAAATTCACGAATTTTGTTTTTACGATATCGCTGGATGTCTCAGCTGTGCTTTGGTTAATTCATAATTTACCTTTTTCTTTGCGGGAATCAATAGCAAACAGAATATAGGAAAAGTAGTAATAGTAGTAGTAGCAGCAGCAGTAGTAGTAGTAGCAGTAAGATGAAGAATAAGAAGTGTAAATATATATGGCGGATGGATGAATGGATGGACAGACGGATGCATGTTATATGAGGATTAGAGGTATACCAGAACAATCCTAGCAATAGAGTGCCATATCAGTATATTCTTAATGACCAAAGTGGCGGTTGATCCATGTATGTATGCAAAAAGTTAGAAATCTTCACGTTCCAAAAAACATTTATATTGACCAATATAAATTATTGTTAATAATAATAATAATAATAATAATAATAATAATAATAATAATAATAATAATAATAATAATGATAATAATAATAATAATAATAATAATAATAATAATAATGATAATAATAATGATAATAATAATAATAATAATAATAATAATAATAATAATAATAATAATAATAATAATAATAATAATAATAATAATAATAATAATAATAATAATAATAATTATTATTATTATTATTATTATTATTATTATTATTATTATTATTATTATTATTGCATTGAAAAGACAGTACATTTTGTGATTTGAAGATGTTTTGAGAATTGAATGTTTACTGATCATCATATTTGCATTTTATCATCAAGGGTATTTAGCTGATAAAAGAAACACTATCTTAAAAAACAAAAACTTTTTAATCCAAGAAGGGTGACAATGGATAATCATTTCTGGAGCAAGGTAACAATGAATCAGGATTGTTGTGAATTGCAAAGTACTGCATCACAACATTTTAATCGTCTTTCGATTTTGAAATATTTTGTTAATGCTTTTTTGAGCTGAATTTTTTGTTTTTAAATTTTGACAGCCGGTATTCTGTTTGACATCAAAACAAAGATCTAATTTGAATTTCTCTATTGATCATGAATAAAAAGCAGATCAGCCTCTAGTAAACAATACTGAGCTTGCTGAGCATGGCTGGTAACGTTGAACACTGTTCTTAATATATAGGGGAACCCATTCAAAGATTATCAAACCTAAGCAGTCTCTACTGGATTCCGGTATTGTCTGGCCGTCTTAATTCATTACTCCACGTGTTATATGTGCATTGAGCATATTACATAACTGTGGGAAAGTCGAGTAGAGAATAAGGAGTTAATCGCTGAATCTTACAAATAAACCAATTTATTTGAGTTTCACGTTCACAAAATTCTGTACCTCAGTTTTGCTGGAGCAGCTGTACCTCAGTTTGTGGAGCTTGGTCTCCAAGTTTGTGGTTTCAATAACTGGACGGGCCAGCCCAGGTTGTTTGCACTCAAAGTGTCCTTTGGATAGAGTCTTAGCCCCCATTTTCTTGGCATGATGTAACCAAATCATTTGTTGAAATGACTCAAGTCTAATAGATCATTAGTACGGGAGTTTGTATTTTTCAGCAAAAAATACTATCCAACGTAAACTATCAGCGCACATCATTAGGAATGTCACTAATTCAAATACGAATGCATAAAAACAACAATAAAACGTTTTGAAAGAAAAAGAGTCTTTAGTTTCGAAGTTTTTCAATATAATCTCTCAGTAAGAACATTTATTACATTTAGAACACTTACATTAATCACTTTTTGAAACGTTAAAAAGCTACAATATATAATAATGGACACCTGCAGCTCCCATTTTTGAATAAGGCTCACGTTTTAAACTCATACCGCAAGCTACCTAAGCTAGCTAATAATAATAATAATAATAATAATAATAATAATAATAATAATAATAATAATAATAATAATAATAATAATAATAATAATAATAATGTGGTGACAAAAGAGTTCGGCATATTTTAAATATCAACATTTATCTATCCATACCTATATGGTACCTACCAACCAGAGGCGTCACTACGGGGGATGCGGACCGCACCGGGTGACACCATCAGTGGGGGTGACTCCAAAATGACTGTTTATAAAATTTTATAATTTTGTGCAGGAAGGAGGTTCATTAAGTTGGCCCTATGAGTTACCGCACTAATATATATATATATATATATATATATATATATATATATATATATATATATATATATATATATATATATATATATATATATATATATATATATATATATATATATATATATATATATATATATATATTCAAATTTATATATATGTTGTGTATAGACGATGTAGAAACGCCTAACACTATAGCTGGAAGATATTTTCAAGAGGGAATGCGCCATGGTCGTAGACGCAGTCGAACAAATTATTCCCGCTACGCCATTGAGCAAATGGAGGCCTTGTTTGAGGAAAATCAGTACCCGGATATACACCAGAGGGAGGCACTTGCGCACAAGATAGGAGTCCAGGAGGCTAGGGTACAGGTGGGTGTTAAATAGCATTTCATATGACACTATAAGTTATAGCCATTCAGATCACTGTGGAAAAAAGTTTGTTTTTTTTTCTTTTTCTTTTCTGTAGAGGGTGTGTGTGATTTTGACTTTTAACGTAGTTTTAACAATGTTTCAGTCATATTGCTACGATGTCTGCAGTGTGGTAGTTTATAGTGATGTCTAGCATTGGGGAATCAAGCGGTAGACACGCTGCATTATGTCCTACCCAGTCACATTATCCTGACACCAGGCAGAGCAGTCCTAACACTAACCTTTAATGATGAGCTCCAAACGAGGCAATTGTATCATTTTATAAATTTTGGGTATACTTCAGCCGGAGTTTGAACCTGCGAACCTCCCGCTTCTGAGGCGAACGCTCTAACCACTAGGACACCGTAGCAGTTTATGGTCATCTTGACATAACAATATAGGGAATAAATCAATGAACCCATTTTACATTCTCTTTGCACGTGACCGCAGTCTCAGAAGTGACGGTAATTACTGCAAGAACTTGAAATGTTTTCGCTTAATGGGGTAAACTTATCAAATTAAACCAAGATCATTAAGACATTACTAGTGAAGAATAATCACATTAGATAATGTATTTATCTATTGACGAAAACGTTTGATCCTTTATCTCAGTTCGTTTATAAAAACAAACGGAAATATATATGGCCAATATTATCTCCCAGATGGCCACTTTTAATTTTACTGCCATATCTAATAAATAGTATTTTTCTTGAGTACGTTACTTTGAGTTACAAATCGTTACATCTATCTACTATTATTAAGGTGTTATAGTTGCTTACTAGACACGCGTGTATTCTAAATAAAATCACAGATGTGACGCATTGTGACTCGAATGTTTTCTTCTCCTGTTTAGAGTAATGTTCGTGAGTTGGAAGAAATATTTATTATTATCGTCGTCAAATTTAAAATGAATACACATCTTTATATATTTAAACGATATATAAGTCACATAATGAAAAAAACATTTAACGAACTTCTTCCTTTTCCGTAATGGAGCATCTACACAATGCCAGAAGTTAACGGTGGATTATATATGAGTTTCCGGTGCTGCTGATTTCAAACTGCTTGCGTATCATTTTTTATATGCCTTGTTTTACATATATACGCTATTATGAAGAGCTCGCTATACGAGTGGTTACTATTCGTGTTTTAAACTGCCTTGAGTCCTCGATTAAGGATAGATTAGTAACTGTCCGCTTTTTCGAAAGCTTATTATTTTCTTTCGAGGGTAACTAAGATAATTGACTATTGCTTGGTTGATTAAAAAAGACACGATACTCCCCACATGAGAGAAACGTTTATTAATATTTTATTTTACTCCTGATACGAGTACTCCACTACCTTGTTTCGTTATGGTTAAAATTGCTTGTGGTAATAATTAATAAATATTTTTTGCACATTGTGTTTATTTATGTCCTCTATAAGATTGTGAGCCTGTGACTCCAGAAGTCTGGATTTGTCCTTTTTGTGAAAGGAAATGAAATAGGATATATTTTGCTCTTCGCGCTTCCGTGTCTTTCCATTCTCTCTTCTTGTTTTCATTTATACACTGACGTATTTTGTAAATCCCATACTTGTCTCTGTTTTCGAATATTTCATTCGTTATTTCTTTACTCCTTCCTCCTTAAGTTAAAATTTTGCTGGTTGCTCATTGATGCATTCATTATTTGGTATGTGCCTGGAAATATTTGGTTGAAGTTTGATGTTTTCATTTTTCTGTCAATAATGGAGACATATTAAGAATTACTTTAATCAATTATCAATTATCTATAGAAAAGAACAAATCGTCAAGCTAATCTAAAAGCAGAAATCGATTTGTATGATACTTCAGTCTTTAAAAATGTCCTGAAACTTGCTAACTGTATTTACGTATTTTTATATAATTTTGACCTTGAAAGTTCCAAGGTGAACATATAGCTTTAAATAAATACAGAGTTTAGTTCATTATATAGTTGTGTAGTGCATCATGGGAAATATTGGTGCTGAAAAAAAAAGACTGTTCTTGTTCCGACCCAAAACATGCATTTGTCTCGATTTGTGGCGAGGGTAAACATTGATTATTGTGTATCAACTCTGCTTTAAAAAATGCGCTAAACTTTACAGAACACAAAATTCTAATGGCATGACAAAAATGTATATTAATACTTATAACAATGTTATATTCATCTATCGCCCCAGCTCATTTAACAAATTATGAATGTTTGTTGGCAGAGAGAGAGAGAGAGAGAGAGAGAGAGAGAGAGAGAGAGAGAGACAGAGAGACAGAGACAGAGAGACAGAGAGAGAGGGAGGGAGGGAGAGGGGGGAACACTTTCCAGGGGAGCTCAGTTGGGCTCGAATTAATACATATCCCTCAGCTCCGTTATTCCTACAAATATGTTGATCTCCCCTGATCATTCTTCTCCGTATCCTCCTTATATGTCGGAAATTTAATAAGTCAAATTTTTAATGGTTTCTGCTCCTCTATACGGCGTATTCGCCGTATTTTTATTTCGGATTATAAAGTTATGTCACGTTTGCCATTTCTATAGTGCCTCGCAATGTTATTGTAAAATGAAATATTGTAGATTTGTTTATGTTAGAACTGAATTCTTTCTACGGCAGGTATGGTTTCAAAATCGAAGAGCCAGATCTAACAAACGAAAGAAGGGACCAAGCAACAGGACACTCCAGCGATGCAACAATATATTAACAGCTCCCAAAATTCACTCCAATCAGAAGCAAACTACAGCAAGACAATCTCCGGCCTGTCATCAAAGTCCTACCCAAGGATCATTTCTAAACTGCTACCCTGTGGTTTCATATCCGTCACTCTACCCACATTTCCTTCCGGGACCATCGCATGCCATGCATCTTGAAGTGAAGCATCAGAACCATACACAGTTTTCGGTGCAACATCCGAGTTACTATGGAAATAACCATTTCCTTGGCGTTGAGTCTACATCTCAAATTCTGGCAAACCAGTCATCTCCTAAAATGAACAACAGGCGCCTTAATCTTGCAGGACCATTTTATGCTGATTTGTACTATTCCCAAGATACATGCGATGCCTCCATTACAGTGTCCTCTACACCTGAAAGTACATCCAAGCTTGAACTGTCTCTACCAAACAGATTTGAGACTGCAAGTCCTCTGCCAGAATTATCAAAGAAATCTGAGAACACTCGACTTGAAACTCCGAACTCCAATCACTCGTTTTCGCCTTCTTCGCTGGAAGCTTCGGGTGATTGGTCTAGATTGAACGATACTCCAGAAAGCACCGGTAGCGATAATAATGTGGCACTGAAAGATTCAAATAATGGAAAAAATAACGACACTGAAGAGAATACTTCCACAACCGGTAACAGTGACTCTGGAATTGGGCAAGATGTTGGAGATTAAAGATCTCAGACAAGTTTGGAGCGTTATGTCAAGTGGGATAATCTTTGATACTACAGTTCATACAAAGATAATCTGCTGCTATTTTCAAGCCCAAGCGAATCAATCGTTTGTTGAACATAAAGCTTAATCTGAAAACCATATTTACGCTAAAAAAAACAACCCAAACATGTCTACATTAAAAGAAAATGAGCGTCAAACAAATAGGGTTTGAAAAAAAAGGTCATCATTGATAGTGTTTCCGATATCGCAACAGTTACAAAATGAAATTTGGAGTACCTGTTTCCACGTGAGCCGGAAGCACAGATATATTATGTAAGTTGCAGCCCTTGACGGTTGGGTACTGCCTCCAAAAGTGGCTATGATTCAGCTGGAAAATCTTTGTAATCGTGAAAATGTAAGGTCCGCAATAAAGTATCCATATAATATTACATGGTTCGACAGGTATTAAACCATACCAGAAAGCTGTTTGTTATAAGTTAACATCCGGTAGTGCAATGTAATCTTGTTTGGGAGGATGTCTGGTCTTTCATTAAAAAAAGAAGACGACTGTATGTAGGGGAATAAGCACTGGTGACTCATAACAATGAAAAAGGAAAGTAACGTTCATGACTTGATCTTAGACACATTCATATTATTCTTTATTTTGTAAGAAAATGTTCAAATGTTTAAGATCCTGAATAAAACTGTATCCACACCTGTACTCGACAACAAAATTCTAACTGAACGAATCGATTTTTTTTTCACATGTGCATAGAGTTAGGACCAAATGTATTGCTTTTTAAATATCAATGAATGTAACTATTTGTATTCAAAGCGTAATGATACTATCCAATATTTACTCTGACTAAATTGATTTATATTATCTATTAATCTTTTAAACAGTTTCTTTACTAAGGTGCTATTATTTCGAATGACTAACGTTACAATACATTTCGATCCAAGAGCTCTTCTAGTTTCAGACTCGATTGTCTCTTTATATTCTACTTCCAACACTTGTGTTGTAAGAAGATGAATGCTTATTTGCAAAAACTACTTAACATATAACATTGTTTATCGTATTATGTTCTTATTGTAAACTAGATGTAAAGTGAAATTTGTCAATGTATATATAAAGATTCCTCAAACACTTTTTTGTTTTATTCATTTATGTTATTTTTCACACATAGCATTGTTCGAATCAGCAAGTATAAATTTCATGTATCGTATCGGCTCGTTCAAATTAACATACAGATTGAAGACAACAAGCTTTTTAAATTTTAACAAAAATAATTTATTTTCCTAGAAAACATGAAAAATGAAAATATGTTAAACAAGACTTACGGTATACAGAAACGATCCAAATTGTTCTAGAGATAAACACAAGTCCCGTAAAAAGTTATAAATACAGTCTGAAGTTCAGTTCCGGTCCAAAATGGCGGAAGATGACGTCAGACGAAGGCTAACAGAAAATTCCAGAATTTACGGTTTTAAGTAACAAAAGTTGTGTAACTCTAAACTGTTACAATAAACTCCAACTCTGACTTTACAATTCAGCGACTGTGTACGACTCTGTACGTCTTACAAAATACCTCAGCATATAAATGAAACTAATACGTTGTTTGAATTACACGCGCACGGAAGACGCATGCATTTTCACAATATTTCTGGACATTAGGAAAGCCTGACCAAGTATCAGCCAATCGCTTTCATAGCTATTCCTGAATATTTACTTGTAATGAATTTGTCATCATATACAGCACGTGCTCACATGAGTCACATTTACGACTCAAGTAAACAGATGTTTTTCAACAACATATTAGACTGATATTAATATAAACATATTAATAATTATATTTAATGAAATAAAAAAATTAAATTAAACGATTTATACAGAATTCATTTCTTAACACACACATTTAAACTACAGGGTTGTAATATATATATATATATATATATATATATATATATATATATATATATATATATATATATATATATATATATATATATATATATAACCGCTATTTACATAAGCAAATTCGATTAATAATCTATTTTTTGATGTAATAGTCACGGTTGGGTATTTTTTGAAGTGTAAATTTTATATCACTCAAAAACTAAATATGCAATCGTAACTCATTTACTCATAATAATTTTCAATTTTACTCCTTTCTGTCATCAAATTAGTGGATTCTAAAAGCAACACATTTCATCTTCAGAACTAGTAGGGTTTTTAATTAGCATCTTCACGTGGCGCCAGAATATCTAGACCTCGCATGCCAAGGGCCATCGATCTACTTTGTTCATTTTTAATGTTGAACTGTACTTGTTTTCAGATAGCATTGAAAACCGTATCTGGAAATTATCCTAAAATGCAAAAGTGCAAAAACGAATACAAAAAGTTCTTCTTACACGAGTTACAATAATTCCAAACGGTATTTTCTTCTTTTCACGCTAAGTTATGCATTCCGCTAATAGCCTATAAAGGTAAAGGTGCTTGTAATGTTAAAACTCTCTTCATGCTGTGTCCCTCGGCAATGATTACGCCTATTTTCGGTCATACACTTTTTAAGAATTATTGGGGTTTTTTGGTACTTTTTATAACATGTTATCCCTTTGACAAAGAGATATTTTTATGACTTATAGGTAAAATGTTATCAGTGAAAATTACGAAACTTGCGATGGAGCACCTGACTATTCTAAGTCGACCATATGTCCAGGATTTATGACACTTGTGACCAGTCCTCGCAGATGTTAAAAAAGTCTCAAACTTACAATAGTGAAATGTTGTTGTATTTTGGGGCTTAACGCCATTTTTCAGCACATGATAGGCTAAACATGGCGGCCAGTATTAATGGTGGAGGAAGAAACCGGGAAATCAGCGGAAAGAACCACCAACCCACGAGAAGCTACTGGCAAGTTTTCTCACATATCCGCCTAATCCTAATCTTAGACAATAGTGAAATGCATGAATAATGTTTACGTCAACGGAGAAAATACGGTATAAAATAATTTAAGCCCAAGTAAAAGAAACTCACTGTATAAGTTATACATGTTGATGGAACTGATGTAATTTTAGATACATCACCGGATACAATACGCAATAAGTATATCTAATAACACTAGCAATGTGGAGATGACTTAAACCGCACAGTTACAACGCAAGCACTGATGAGGGTCACAATGGGTTCGTTTTAGCAAATACACTTAACATCTATAGTAATCATTTCTCCGCTTTCTACACGCTTCAGGGTCCCTAACTCCCAAAATCGCCTCCATTTTAAGGAGATGCTTACTCATACGTCATAGGGCCATGACTGCATAATAACAGCTGTTAGAACCATAACATCGATTGAAAACGCAGTAATTTGTAAAGGTAACATACACTTTGGCTACAGAATTGAGTACTGCAAGTAAACGCTCAGTAAGCCATATTAAAAATTACCGGTTATCTATCTATCTATCTATCTATCTATCTATCTATCTATCTATCTATCTATCTATCTATCTATCTATATATCTATATATCTATCTATATATCTATCTTTCTATCTATCTATCTATCTATCTATCTATCTATCTATCTATCTATCTGGGGGAACACTTTCCAGGGGAGCTCAGTTGGGCTCGAATTAATACATATCCCTCAGCTCCGTTATTCCTACAAATATGTTGATCTCCCCTGATCATTCTTCTGCGTATCCTCCTTATATGTCGGAAATTTAATAAGTCAAATTTTTAATGGTTTCTGCTCCTCTATACGGCGTATTCGCCGTATTTTTATTTCGGATTATAAAGTTATGTCACGTTTGCCATTTCTATAGTGCCTCGCAATGTTATTGTAAAATGAAATATTGTAGATTTGTTTATTTTAGAACTGAATTCTTTCTACGGCAGGTATGGTTTCAAAATCGAAGAGCCAGATCTAACAAACGAAAGAAGGGACCAAGCAACAGGACACTTCAGCGATGCAACAATATATTAACAGCTCCCAAAATTCATTCCAATCAGAAGCAAACTACAGCAAGACAATCTCCGGCCTGTCATCAAAGTCCTACCCAAGGATCATTTCTAAACTGCTACCCTGTGGTTTCATATCCGTCACTCTACCCACATTTCCTTCCGGGACCATCGCATGCCATGCATCTTGAAGTGAAGCATCAGAACCATACACAGTTTTCGGTGCAACATCCGAGTTACTATGGAAATAACCATTTCCTTGGCGTTGAGTCTACATCTCAAATTCTGGCAAACCAGTCATCTCCTAAAATGAACAACAGGCGCCTTAATCTTGCAGGACCATTTTATGCTGATTTGTACTATTCCCAAGATACATGCGATGCCTCCATTACAGTGTCCTCTACACCTGAAAGTACATCCAAGCTTGAACTGTCTCTACCAAACAGATTTGAGACTGCAAGTCCTCTGCCAGAATTATCAAAGAAATCTGAGAACACTCGACTTGAAACTCCGAACTCCAATCACTCGTTTTCGCCTTCTTCGCTGGAAGCTTCGGGTGATTGGTCTAGATTGAACGATACTCCAGAAAGCACCGGTAGCGATAATAATGTGGCACTGAAAGATTCAAATAATGGAAAAAATAACGACACTGAAGAGAATACTTCCACAACCGGTAACAGTGACTCTGGAATTGGGCAAGATGTTGGAGATTAAAGATCTCAGACAAGTTTGGAGCGTTATGTCAAGTGGGATAATCTTTGATACTACAGTTCATACAAAGATAATCTGCTGCTATTTTCAAGCCCAAGCGAATCAATCGTTTGTTGAACATAAAGCTTAATCTGAAAACCATATTTACGCTAAAAAAAAAAACAACCCAAACATGTCTACATTAAAAGAACATGAGCGTCAAACAAATAGGGTTTGAAAAAAAAGGTCATCATTGATAGTGTTTCCGATATCGCAACAGTTACAAAATGAAATTTGGAGTACCTGTTTCCACGTGAGCCGGAAGCACAGATATATTATGTAAGTTGCAGCCCTTGACGGTTGGGTACTGCCTCCAAAAGTGGCTATGATTCAGCTGGAAAATCTTTGTAATCGTGAAAATGTAAGGTCCGCAATAAAGTATCCATATAATATTACATGGTTCGACAGGTATTAAACCATACCAGAAAGCTGTTTGTTATAAGTTAACATCCGGTAGTGCAATGTAATCTTGTTTGGGAGGATGTCTGGTCTTTCATTAAAAAAAGAAGACGACTGTATGCAGGGGCATAAGCACTGGTGACTCATAACAATGAAAAAGGAAAGTAACGTTCATGACTTGATCTTAGACATATTTATTCATATTATTCTTTATTTTGTAAGAAAATGTTCAAATGTTTAAGATCCTGAATAAAAATGTATCCACACCTGTACTCGACAACAAAATTGCCTTCTAACTGAACGAATCGATTATTTTTTTCACATGTGCATAGAGTTAGGACCAAATGTATTGCTTTTTAAATATCAATGAATGTAACTATTTGTATTCAAAGCGTAATGATACTATCCAATATTTACTCTGACTAAATTGATTTATATTATCTATTAATCTTTTAAACAGTTTCTTTACTAAGGTGCTATTATTTCGAATGACTAACGTTACAATACATTTCGATCCAAGAGCTCTTCTAGTTTCAGACTCGATTGTCTCTTTATATTCTAGTTCCAACACTTGTGTTGTAAGAAGATGAATGCTTATTTGCAAAAACTACTTAACATAACATTGTTTATCGTATTATGTTCTTATTGTAAACTAGATGTAAAGTGAAATTTGTCAATGTATATATAAAGATTCCTCAAACACTTTTTTGTTTTATTCATTTATGTTATTTTTCACACATAGCATTGTTCGAATCAGCAAGTATAAGTTTCATGTATCGTATCAGCTCGTTCAAATTAACATACAGATTGAAGACAACAAGCTTTTTAAATTTTAACAAAAATAATTTATTTTCCTAGAAAACATGAAAAATGAAAATATGTTAAACAAGACTTACGGTATACAGAAACGATCCAAATTGTTCTAGAGATAAACACAAGTCCCGTAAAAAGTTATAAATACAGTCTGAAGTTCAGTTCCGGTCCAAAATGGCGGAAGATGACGTCAGACGAAGGCTAACAGAAAATTCCAGAATTTACGGTTTTAAGTAACAAAAGTTGTGTAACTCTAAACTGTTACAATAAACTCCAACTCTGACTTTACAATTCAGCGACTGTGTACGACTCTGTACGTCTTACAAAATACCTCAGCATATAAATGAAACTAATACGTTGTTTGAATTACACGCGCACGGAAGACGCATGCATTTTCACAATATTTCTGGACATTAGGAAAGCCTGACCAAGTATCAGCCAATCGCTTTCATAGCTATTCCTGAATATTTACTTGTAATGAATTTGTCATCATATACAGCACGTGCTCACATGAGTCACATTTACGACTCAAGTAAACAGATGTTTTTCAACAACATATTAGACTGATATTAATATAAACATATTAATAATTATATTTAATGAAATAAAAAAATTAAATTAAAAGATTTATACAGAATTCATTTCTTAACACACATTTAAACTACAGGGTTGTAATATATATATATATATATATATATATATATATATATATATATATATATATATATATATATATATATATATATATATATATATATAACCGCTATTTACATAAGCAAATTCGATTAATAATCTATTTTTTGATGTAATAGTCACGGTTGGGTATTTTTTGAAGTGTAAATTTTATATCACTCAAAAACTAAATATGCAATCGTAACTCATTTACTCATAATAATTTTCAATTTTACTCCTTTCTGTCATCAAATTAGTGGATTCTAAAAGCAACACATTTCATCTTCAGAACTAGTAGGGTTTTTAATTAGCATCTTCACGTGGCGCCAGAATATCTAGACCTCGCATGCCAAGGGCCATCGATCTACTTTGTTCATTTTTAATGTTGAACTGTACTTGTTTTCAGATAGCATTGAAAACCGTATCTGGAAATTATCCTAAAATGCAAAAGTGCAAAAACGAATACAAAAAGTTCTTCTTACACGAGTTACAATAATTCCAAACGGTATTTTCTTCTTTTCACGCTAAGTTATGCATTCCGCTAATAGCCTATAAAGGTAAAGGTGCTTGTAATGTTAAAACTCTCTTCATGCTGTGTCCCTCGGCAATGATTACGCCTATTTTCGGTCATACACTTTTTAAGAATTATTGGGGTTTTTTGGTACTTTTTATAACATGTTATCCCTTTGACAAAGAGATATTTTTATGACTTATAGGTAAAATGTTATCAGTGAAAATTACGAAACTTGCGATGGAGCACCTGACTATTCTAAGTCGACCATATGTCCAGGATTTATGACACTTGTGACCAGTCCTCGCAGATGTTAAAAAAGTCTCAAACTTACAATAGTGAAATGTTGTTGTATTTTGGGGCTTAACGCCATTTTTCAGCACATGATAGGCTAAACATGGCGGCCAGTATTAATGGTGGAGGAAGAAACCGGGAAATCAGCGGAAAGAACCACCAACCCACGAGAAGCTACTGGCAAGTTTTCTCACATATCCGCCTAATCCTAATCTTAGACAATAGTGAAATGCATGAATAATGTTTACGTCAACGGAGAAAATACGGTATAAAATAATTTAAGCCCAAGTAAAAGAAACTCACTGTATAAGTTATACATGTTGATGGAACTGATGTAATTTTAGATACATCACCGGATACAATACGCAATAAGTATATCTAATAACACTAGCAATGTGGAGATGACTTAAACCGCACAGTTACAACGCAAGCACTGATGAGGGTCACAATGGGTTCGTTTTAGCAAATACACTTAACATCTATAGTAATCATTTCTCCGCTTTCTACACGCTTCAGGGTCCCTAACTCCCAAAATCGCCTCCATTTTAAGGAGATGCTTACTCATACGTCATAGGGCCATGACTGCATAATAACAGCTGTTAGAACCATAACATCGATTGAAAACGCAGTAATTTGTAAAGGTAACATACACTTTGGCTACAGAATTGAGTACTGCAAGTAAACGCTCAGTAAGCCATATTAAAAATTACCGGTTATCTATCTATCTATCTATCTATCTATCTATCTATCTATCTATCTATCTATCTATCTATCTATCTATCTATCTATCTATCTATCTATCTATATCTATCTATCTATCTATCTATATATCTATCTATCTATCTATCTATCTATCTATCTATCTATCTATCTATCTATCTATCTATCTATCTATCTATCTATCTGTTATCCATCCACACACACACACACACACACACATATATATATATATATATATATATATATATATATATATATATATATATATATATATATATATATATATATATATATATATATATATATATATATATATATATATATATATATATATCGGCCTATCTACTTTCTACCCTACTTAACCACCAACTTATGTATCTATAAATATATACAATACTTTTATGTCATCGATGCATCAACATATTTTGAGAGAATATGAAAACAAAAATGCTACCTATAAATAAAAATTTAAACAAAGAAAGTCAGGGCTCACGAGAATCATTCTTCCTGACCGAAGCGAGTACAACTTTACTCTGTACTCGTTCCTGAGTGAGCATATGCAGATTTGCACCCTGAGAAGAAATTGAAAAGCGTTTTCTATCCTTAACAACCGCTGTGGTTCAACATTGCCTAACATTCTGAGTGTATCAGTTGTAAATAACCTATCCCCAATTTACCCTATTTGTGGTCGGTCTTGAAAATGTTGCAGAGGATAGGACTTCATGACTCGTGGTACTACTTCAGTTCCCATAGCAAATTTATGCAAACATCATGATATTCAATAACTTAAAATTTATGTGTGTTCATGTTCAAACCTATCAGCATAGATGAAACCTGGATTTCAGCATCTGTGTAGAGAAAAAGATATGAGCCGCGGTATTTTCTGGACCTTTATGTGTTTGAACCACGTGCTTTCAATTCCGCACCAAACAGTCAGGTACTAATTTTATTAATGAGTGTTCCAAACTCAAGACTGTCAAAGGACAGAAATTCCATCAATATAACAATGTCTCTATAATTTTTTTTACTTACAACTAGAATAAGCTCTCAAAATATCATTTTTCCTAAAACACAACGTACATTATTAACCAATCCTGTCCAGCCAAATCCATATATACTATATTTGTGTTCACTCATTTCCAGTCTCGTTCCCATTTTGTTTTTCCTTATAATTAGTAGCGTGGGTACTTCAGTTACATGACGAATACTTTATATTAAAATGAGTACATATTACTTGCTTTCAGAACCGCTCCGGTGGACTGGTGGTTACAATGTTCGCCTCAGATGCGGGAGGTCGCGAGTTCTAATCCCGGCCGAGTTATTCCAAAGACTTAAAAAATGGTACTAACAGCTGCATCGCTAGGCACTCTCCATTAAGATGTTAGTGTTAGGGCTGGTTGGCCTGGTGTCCCGATAATGTGACTGGGTGGGACATAATGTCTGCGGCATGATGCCCCAGTACTAGACATCATTATAAACTATCATACTGCAGGCATCGTAGCGATATGACTGAAAAATAGTTAAAGCTAAGTTAAACATCTAAATCACACACACGCGCGCGCACGCGCTTACTATTTTGCAGCTTCACACTTAGCTCCATTTCTTAATGATGTTAACATTATATAGTGTTACCTTTTACAACTTTATCAGTCATATTGATATGGAGAAAGACTACATTTTTTTATGAACTACGCGAGTCAGCCCTCTACGAAGTTACGAGACTGAGAATGTCATTATTTTATTATCACTTTGTCCAGCATTCGTTGCCGGTAGCCACGGACATTTTTAAGACTGCAGTTTTATTGTTGCATTATTATGCCAAAGGTAAGATGCCAACATATATTTATAAGCATGTACCTACTTTTCACAATTAAGCTGTACCAACTTTAAGTGTCTCAGCCAATGAATTCCCACCAAATTTCGCACAATGCATATTGTTGTAATGTATTTATACAATAGATAATATTGATTGAAATCGAGCTGTAAAAAAGACCTCGAAATGTTCCAATTATTTGTGGCCAATCATCAATCTTCCTTCTTTTGACGTCTGCCTGTAGCTCTCTAGAAAGGAGGTTTGACCAAAATGAATTTTTTTTTAGTAAGAAAGATGGTAGAAATATAAACGGACATTCTTCTTGTCATAATGAAATACATACGTATATAAATATATGCCGGCATCGTTATTTTTAGTGTCGCAAGGAAATAATAAAGCTGAACAGTATTGAAAATACGAGCGATCTGTGGCAAGTGTAAAAATATCTGACCTGAAGAAAATCATAACATTTTCGCGTTCTCTGTGACTAAACGTCTGCCATAAATATGTCTGACAGTTCATTCAGAATGGAAAATTATGCTATTCAGATCACAGATGGGTATAACTGGAAACGCGAATGCAACTAGTAAATCAAGGGCTGTGTTATATCTAAGGAGCCATTTATTAGAACCTGCTATTTTCACGAGTTTGACCGGAGTATCAAGCTTGCATCATTTGCCTGTGGTTATTTAGTGTAAGCGTAATCAGTATTAACCGTACTGTGACGAGTATCATTAGGACAGGGACGAGGAACTCTTGTAACTCAGTCATCCCAGGGACGAGTGCTTGGAAAATGTGTTTATTGTGCCCTGAAAATGTAATTTAATTTTAAAAAAATTGACTCAGATGTGATGCAGATAACTCGATTTCTATACTTCACTATCTGTGATGTCAGAATCGATTTTTGTCCCCTTGATCTGTATGCACGCAATAACACTCAAGCAGAATAATTTCGAGTAAAGGGAATTTTATATAGGAATTGGATGGGTATTAGTTGTAATAAACATTTGAGAGAGAAAAAAATTGTCACAGTGTTTTCCTGAGTTCTGTATAGCGGGCTATCGTCGCAATGTTAAAATTTTGCGCTTCTCTTATAATATCTAACATTATTATAATTCCTAAAAAATTTTGCTAGGCTTTAATTTCCCATTGATATTATGTTTTGGAGGTTTGGTTGGGAGTGTTATACATTTATTTATTTGTTTATTTAAAATAATTTCAATTATGTTGTTTAAACAATATCGATTGTTTTCTTATCGATGTGATCGAAATAACCACGGAGGGGGAACCGCTCAGGTGGCCTAGTGGTTAGGGAGTCTTCCATGGATACGGGAGGTTGCGGGTTCGAACGTCGGTCTAGTCATACCAAAGTCTTTAAAAAAAATGGTACTTACAGCTGTCTTGCTTGGCGCTCGCATTACTAGGTTAGTGTTAGGACTGGTCGGCCTGTTGTCAAGATAATGTGACTGGGTGGAACATCATGCTACACATATGCGGCATGATGCCTCAATGATATACATTACTATAAACTGCCCCAATGCAGACATCGTAACGATGTGACTGAAACAAAGATAAGCTATTTTTAAACCATAGCCTAACTTGCAGTTAAACTCGGAAGTTTATCAGTAAAACTATATATCAAAGGTGTTAAACATATTTTAATTGTAATTTACAGCACTCAATGTTTTGTGCATAAACCTGAAAGATGTCATTATCCCAAAGAACATACTTCGGCCATCTAGAGTGTCTGACAAGTTCTTTTTACTAAATCCATAACAATTTATCAAGCCGGTGGAGTCTTACATTCCGTAGAATCCCAAAGAACATACTTTGGCCATCTAGAGTGTCTGACAAGTTCTTTTTACTAAATCCATAACAATTTATCAAGCCGGTGGAGTCTTACATTCCGTAGATAATTCCGTCTAGGAGACAATAAGTGATCACCATGCCACCTTATTTTTATACTGATGCTTTCAATTATAAACGAGCTACCTTATGTTATATAAAAGCAGAGTTTAAAAATTAACGCTAAAATTTCAGGTATCAATTGGACAACTAACTTTGAGAACTGTTGGACCACGGGCATTTTCATGTAAATTTATTCCTAAACTAATATCAAATTAACTGAAGTGAGTATTCCATACCTGATTGTAACTAAGTAACTGTAAGTAAAGTGTATAAATGGTGGTACGATACACTACTTAAATGAAGCAGGAAATCCGACCAAAACAAATTATTTATAAAAATAACAATCAAATCGATTCGAAAAAAGTATTTAAAATTGCAAGACTAAAATGTCAATAATACAAACAAAGACTAACTGAAGAAAAGTTCATGTGAAAGTATGTGAACATTGACAATTTTGGAATAAACTCAGAGACTATTGAAAACTTGTTACCCAGTGTGAAAAAGCAAACATCGTAATAACGATTTTACCACTTGTGTGTACAAATGCAGATTGTTCTAATTTTATTGCCGTTTTTAATCTGAAAACGTCAACTGTCATATGTTTTCTCATTTCTCACTTAAATTGCAAATAATGTTGACGATACTATTATCACTTACAGCAGGGGTACACACACATTTTCAGCATGCGATATAGTTATAAAATGACCAAGCCAAAATGATCTACTTACCACAACAATGCAAAACATATAAGCTGACGTCTATTTTTTAATGCTACGCCTTCTACTCACACTACCTTCGCGATCTACCGGTTGATCGCGATCAACGTATTGTGCACCCCTGACTTACAGTGTTGCAAAGTTCCAATTCTCTTGCCACCATCAAAGTTCTTTGATGACCGCCGAAGCTAGAAATCATCTTCCTGTAATTTGTGTCATAATAAAATCCAGTGTGTGTGTGTGTGTGTGTGTGTGTGTGTGTGTGTGTGTGTGTGTGTGTGTGTGTGTGTGTGTGTGTGTGTGTTACCGAGCTATCCTTATTTTCTGTTGAAGTATCAAAGAATAACCGTTATTTACTTCCGACAGATTGCGCCACCAAAACACCCAGTTAAATAACTCTCTTACCATGTGTTTTAAAACATCTGTCTTTGTTTCTACTACCTCTTCTCTAAGGAACAAATATTTATTGCCATAATCATATCTAAGGATAAAAAATGGTTGTATAAATTTAAGTGACAAGATATAGACATTTTATTTCAACTGTGAAATAAGAGTATATTTCTTTTTCTAATTTCAGAAGCTTTGAAACCTGATCGTGAAGCATTAAATGCCAGGTCAAATAAAAGATTGACATCAGTACATAAAAACCCACAGCACTAACATCGTTAGATTTTTTAAAATGCTACATTCAAAGAAAAAAAGGCAAATAATTGATAAACAATATAAAAACTGGTATACTACTGCACTGCTAGACTTGCACGTGAGTAGCCTAACTGTGGGTGAATAATGGTGGGAGAGACAAAATTTACAATAACGAAGTTATCATCAGAAGAGGACTTTGTGACATTTATTAAATAGAGAGTTGATGGCAATCTATTGTCCCTGATGATAATAGTTCAATTCGCATGGTAAAGGCTTGTAAAAAGTCGGAATGGGGTGTCGAAAGTGAACAGACGCATGCGTATTTCAATCTTATGCTGCTTATGATCCATCCTACTCATATTCCACACAAATGACAATGGACAACTTTTAAAAGAACACTTCTCTGGAGAGAGGAAGAGACAGACTGAAAACAAAAGGTAATGCAAGTATCATGGAGATGTGTAAAAAGAATTACTCGTACTACTACTCCTACTTACGAAAGCCTCTTCAAAGACTCATTGTAATAGCCCCCAATATATATATATATATATATATATATATATATATATATATATATATATATATATATATATATATATATATATATATATATATATATATATATATATATAATTGTTAAGAATGGACCGCATTTTCTGCATTTTGATTAAACATAAATGGTCACATAATACCAATCAAGAAGTTTTTTTATACATCGGTAAATTCTGCGGTCTACTTTTGGTTTCCACATTCTAAGTAATTGTATGTAAACTTTGATCAATAACAACATCTTAAACATAATAAGAACAAGCCCCATCCACCCACCTTTGTGATTTACGACCAAAATATGCAACCCCTTTATTAAAATCACCCGTTAAAGACAAAACAATATAATTGCACAGTCATTCTGCATTCCAATACTTAACCCATTTGCCAAAGAAAGCACATAGTATGCTTTACAAGCCAATCTTCAGAAATTATTACAATTTGCTTCGACAATGTTTCACTGGCTGTTTTTAAAATTCAGGCTCATATGTCAAGCAAGAGATCGCACTAAAAGTGGACACGAGGTAGCTTTTGAATGAAACGAAATATGTAGAAAGCAAGAACCATGAACGCTGACAACACGTGCCATGCGCAAACGAAATGTTAGAAAAAATAGAACACCCTGGATTAAACAGCATCAAATATTTTTTTACATATTAAAAAAATGATCGTAACTAGCTCTTAATATGACTGGCATGACCCACTCTGACACTACCTTACATTGCCTTTCGATGGTCGGGCTATCTATCCGTCTCAGTTAACAGGCTAATGAAAAGACTTCGAGCTACCTAAAAGTAAATCTTTTGTTAATGAAATATGCTGATATGATGACAGAAAGGAAGTAAATTATAATGATTAAACGATCATGGTTGGGTATTTATCGATGTGCAGCTACTTATATATATATATACCTCAAGAGACCTCAAGAGACCAAGAGACACATTCGTCCGCCTCCTATACGGGAGGTCGTGAGTTCAATCCCAAGCTGAGTCATATCAAAGACGTACAAAAATGGAATTAACGGCTGCCTCGCTAGGCGATCACCATTAAGAGGTTAGTGTTAGGACTGGTTGGCATGGTGTCAAGATGATGTGACTGAGTGGGACGCCATGCTACATGTTTGCTGCATAATTCCCCAGTGCTAGATATCACTTTAAACTGCCACACTGCAGATATCGTAGCGATATGACTCAAAAAGTGTTAAAGCTACATTAAAAATCTAAAATCACACATACACTCACACTTACTTTAAAATATATTTTCCATACACTCTCGATAAAGATAATGTGGTACGGGCCGAAATGCATCGTCGTAATTATTTTTTAACTAATGCATACATTTTCTAAATTGAAAACTAATTTTTATAGAATTAAAATATGATATACTGTCATGTAAAACATACACGATAAATTAATAATAATAAATAATAATAATTAATGATGCCGTTGTTAAGACAAATAAATAAATTAAATGCAAATCTGTTACTGACAAACTGCTGCCGTCCCCCAATCCAAACAGTTTTGTTACAATAATCAAATTTACTGCTTTTTAACCTTTAACAGTAAAGGTTTTAATTTCGAGATGAATAACACTTATACTGACTCCTGCTTCAGGACTATTTACAAGTTGACTACTAATGGACTGTTGAGGTCAAAGGTTAAATGGATTATCGGCCTTCGGTCTAAATTAATCAGTGGGTACATATAGTTTGCTCGTTGACTTAGTAAAACTCGTATTTAGATACACGCATCCACACCGTGAAAAGCGCAGTCGTTTTCACTTCTCAATCAATTTGTTTGCAATTAGGATATTTTTAATTGATTTATGAAGCATTTTAAATGTATTCCTACGAAAGTCACCTTGAACTTACCGGTAATACCTCGTCGAACGGAACACGGCTTTACCAGTATGATATCTACATAAACAGTGGTTATTATCAACGCTTTATCCGTCTATGTCGCGAACGTTACGGGTAGCTCATTGTTGTCGGTCAGACCACCGATAGATTCAATAGTGTCAAAGTACACGGTAAGTGCATCCCCTGAATATGGCACTTTTACTCTATAAAAGTGTACATAGAATGGAAATAAATTCAGTTAATCCAAGTTACACATACAATTGAAGATTTGAATCAACGGCATGTATTTACTTACCAAAGGATATATTCTCCTTGCAGCTGTGTTTCCTGCATTACAGGCAAGTAAAGATCTCTCTCACGCACACACACTCACACACACACACATGTGCGCGCGCAAGTCTAAACGGCTCTAAGTTTTGTGTTTACATTATATATTAATCACATTTGATTGTCTTCTATTATACTTACTAGGTTAAATGACCTAGGACTGGAATTTTTTTCTTCAAAATCATTTTTTTAATGAAACATAATTGGGATGAGCGAGGTTAAAAGAAAGTGTGAAGATTAAAATAAAAAAATTATTTAAAAAAATATGGATGGCTTCCCTCCCGCGAGTTTCGAAATCGCAGCTTATGTCTGGCAAAGCGTTACACTCAGGTAGAAAGACACGTTATTGTTAATTGTGTAAGCTATCAGCGATAATCGCTCCTTGCTTTAATTTTGACGGCAGCATTAAACCATTACGTTCTTCGTGACTGATCGTCGTTATATTTCAAAACACACACAATCATAACCAGGCCCGGCCCAAGGATGTGCGAGGCCCAAGGCAGTAAGCAATGACCGCAAGGCCTCAAGCAAACAATCAACAAAAAAAAAATTGCACTGCGGAGAAGCGCTGGGCCCAAGACGGTTACATCGTTCTCCTTGCCCTTGGGCCGAGCCTGATCGTAACAATTAAACTCGTTCCCAATATTACTTCACTCATAAATATTTACTTATTTTTTCGACAGACTGTGCATGGAGGCTACATGGTGTCCGTTCGTATTTTTCAATATGTTAACCAAAATGGAACATGTTTTGAACAGAACTCAGTCAAAAGACGGTGTTGTGACGGTCCTCCGAGAGATAGCTGCAAAACTGGCGACAAATGTGACACTTTCTTTGACATATGTGTCGGAGAGTAAGCGCTCTCTCTCTCTCTCTCTCTCTCTCTCTCTCTCTCTCTCTCTCTCTCTCTCTCTCTCTCTCTCTCTCTCTCTCTCTCTCTCTCTCTCTCTCTCTCTCTCTCTCTCTCTCTCTCTCTCTCTCTCTCTCTCTCTCAACAATTGCTGCAAATATCCCGTTCGGTCCCATACATCAAATTTTGCTCACGTTTGGTTGCTATTATTGTGGAATCTAATAATATTAATGAAGAAATTATTCAGTCATTCATTTACAACTCTCAAAAGTAGATTAGCTTTGTTTTCAAAGGTCTTTCACTGTATCTGAATTCATTTGTGATTTGAATCTTTACATTTTTTAAAATCGCCCAGTGTTATGCTTTCTCACAAGTAAATAATTTTTTTAAAAAAACTATAAAACAGGAGAAATTAAAGAAAATAAAAAATATCATTTTGGCATTTTTTAAGCAATCGGACTACTTGATAGCGGTTGAAAATGATATAACATTAGTGTGACATAACATTGTCGCAAGATTTCGATTTTCTATCAGTCTTTTTCTGTTTCATTGTTTAGTGGAGCGAATGCATGTCTTTCAGAGTGTTTCTTTTCAACGACGATGTGATCATAATTATTTTTAACGTTTAATTATCTACGTTCACACCAAGACAACATACATATGTCTTTTGTCATTTATATTTCCCACAGAATATATATATATATATATATATATATAATATATATATATATATATATATATATATATATATATATATATATATATATATATATATATATATATATATATATATATATATATATATATATATATATATATATATATATATATATGGTCCTGATGTAAACCAGCTGTTTTTAATCAATAAATTATATTTTTAAAATTGTAACTCTTCTTTTTGAAGCAGATATTACTGTTTTAGTATTTGTCTTCACAGTTATAAAATCATGTTAAGACATAAAGCGCGTCAAGACAATGTCTAAAACAGATCTGCTCCACCGGAAAAAAGGGAAGCTTAAAAAAATTTGTGTTGAGCTGTCACCCATAAATATTATCGACATTTGTGTAATTAAGAGTTGACCATCCTATAAAATTTAAATAGTAGTGTTACTTTCGTAGACTGATTTTTCTGACGGTCTATCAGTAAGTTACTAGAACGGTATTTTGTCACCCAACTAAGATTAACATCTAAAAATCGTTAATTACATCACAGCAAACGACCCTGTAAGAATAATGATCTTCTTTTAACAAAATAACGCCGTACACTTTGGCGTTTAGCCAATCATAAATCGCGTGCTTTCGCTGGCGTGCTAGAATCATTCAATGATAACAAAGCTGTGAGTCAACGAATATGAGTTCAGACTGCTTTGCAGACATTTACTACCAAATTAATATATTGTTCATAATACTAAAGTAAAATACATTGGCTTCGTTAATATATGTGTATCTTTTACGTACGTGCATGAGGAAATATCAGGTATATCTTAAGTATTGATGTTTGGTACAAAGGGCGTTGGGAAAGAAATAAAGTTTCTGTAATTCAGAAGAACCGTCTTGTGTCTTTAAGGGAAATGTTTTAATTTAATTGCTTTTCCTCTGAGTCTATTAGTTTATTATATGTATAATAATTTATTTTGCTGGTTAGGATTATCGACAACCAGTGTAAAGGAGCATTCTTTCAAACAAGACCAGCGAAGGACACAAATTACTTCGAAAACTTGACTGCCACGACTGCCATGTCTACAGACAATTGGGTCGCAGTGAGTGCAACAAAATGTTTTACTTTCGATTCATTTAGCATGCAAGTAACAATGCATATATCTATCCCATGCATACATACATGTATACAGTCTAATGATTTCCCCAGGAGTTTTTTTTATGAAATTGTGGTAAGCGCGTTGGAGGGTTATACAATGGTTTCAAAAAGCGAGTTATCTTCACAAAAGTGAAATCAAATCAATGAAGGATAAAAGAAAGTATATATTTTGAATAATATTCTGTATTCCCTTATTCATATCACGTTTTCAATATATAAAAAAATCCACTACATTTTTAAATATACATGTACATCTTTATCATCGTCAATTACCCGATATTTCTTTACCATTACTTTAAAAGTCAAATCTTATATCAATGTGTTTGTTACTTATGGTATAAAATTCGTCAAACTTAAATGATATATTATTCAAACGTTTAATGTGTTTTATTTAACTGCTCTAGCTACAATGTATTATTGTAGAAATGTTTTAAATTTCAATGAAGGAATTGTCCAAAACGTTTTATTTAGATTTTTCATATGGTAATATTTTTTTTCTCGGAAATATTACCCCTTTTTATCTCAATAGACAGATAAATAAAACCATTCAAAGCAGCACCCACTTAAATTAGGATTTTGCTTTATTTTATTATCAACCAGACTATTTCATTTTCTTGCTTAGATTATACTATGTTAATTTAAGTGCTTCTCGTATAACTTTTGTCGTCGCATGTACGTTGCTAAGAAATAATAATTATAACAATCACAACCTCAACAATAAGAACTACTTCTACTACTACACCTAATATAATCACTAAAATAAGAGACCTTAGTAGTGATCCGCAATCCACGCCTCCTCCCATCTCCATTTGACGCTAGAGGACACACGGTACTAATTATATTGAAAAATGGAAACCAGCCTAGAAATGGGTGAACCTTAAAAGGAGTATATACGGGTTTGGGTGACCAGGATTGGTTAATAATATAAATCATGTTGTAGGAAAAAGAATCTTTTGAGAATTTATCCTAGTTGAAAGTGAATAAAAATAGAGACATTGTTTTATTGATGGAATTTCAGTTCTTTACTAACCTTAAGTTTGGATCTCTCATTACTAAAATTGAGTTTGGAAAACTCATTACTAAAATTAGCACCTGCCTCTTTGGAGCGGAATTAAAAGCACGTTTCAAACATCTGCAGCTCCAGAAAATGCCGCAGCTCATATACTTCCTCTGCACAGAAGCTGATATTCAGGTTTCATCTATGTAGATAAATATAAGTTTGGTCATGAGCACTCCCAAATTTTAAGTTATTGAATTTTTAATATAATTGTGTTTGCATAGGTTTACTATTGGAAGTGAATTAGTACCGTGATTCCTAGAAGATAACCAAACGTTTGCAGGATAGAAGATTTACTATACGATCCAATGATTTCCGTCCTAAAATAGGAAAGATTTTATTCAGCGTTTAGCCATTATATTACCTTCGTTTCTTGAGATCTCTTTATTTGTTCATTGAAGAAATTTCGCTTTCTAAATCTGAATCCGAAAAGCGACCACTGATTTTCATTGCCTGGGCAACATGGTGCTAGTTGGGTGTTATGTAATTGTACCTTATTTTTGACGGTGGCGAGTCCATTTGACTAAACGAGCAATAAGGATTTTACAAAGATGAAAAGTAATTAGCGCCACACCTTATGAACTGGTAGAGGAAATAGCAGTCTATCAATCAAGGTAGGAACGATAACGACTCTGCTAGTAGGTAATTATCCCAGATAATTAATACTGGTGCATGATATTACCAGAATGCCGGTTTGCCATGGTATCCTTGTTTTCGGTGGCACGTACTATGGTGCCTTTTCACTGTTTTGGTACTTCAGAAGTTTCCGTTATTATGACGAACAGTTGTATTTCGTCCCAAAGAATATTCGACTATTGCAATTATTGACGTGTGTCACGTGTGCTAATGTGGAGTCAAATGGTATGCTGTGACAGATATTCTATTTTTTATTAGCTAGTAAATTGTATGCCTTTATATCAACATTTCCTATTTTTATTAGCTAGTAAATTGTTTGCTTTGATATCAACAATTCCTATTTTAATTAGCTAATAAATTGTATGCTTTGATATCAACATTTCCTGTTTTTATTAGCTAGTATATTGTATGCTTCGATATCAACATTAATGTTTTTATTAGCTAGTAAATTGTAGGCATCGATATCAACATTAATGTTTTTATTAGCTAGTAAATTGTAGGCATCGATATCAACATTGCCTATTTTGATTAACTAGTAAATTGTATGCTTCGATATCACCATATCCTATTTTAATTAGCTAATAAATTGTATGCTTCGATATCAATATTTCTGTGTTTATTAGCTAGTAAATTGTATGTTTAGATATCAACATTTCCTATTTTTATTAGCTAGTAAATTGTATGCTTAAATATTAACATTTCCTATTTTTAGCTAATAAGTTGTATACTTCGATATCAAGATTTCCTATTTTCATCAACAAACTCAGCATCATGTCTTTTACAAGATGTCAGCTAAAGTGTAAATTTTAGCTTCATTTTTTAATGTCAATTTATATAAGAATTAACATAGGCACAGTACATTCGTTGACAATAAGGTACTGGTTAGTTAATTTACTTACCTAAATTATTGTTGTTTGTATTCATTCATTCATTCATTCATTCATTCATTCATTCATTCATTCATTCATTCATTCATTCATTCATTCATTCATTCATTCATTCATTCATTCATTCATTCGTTCGGTCGTTCGTTCGTTTGTTCGTTCGTTTATTCATTCACTTATTCATTCATTCATTTATAGGATCGTATGTCTATTATTATTTTCGTGCTGGACGATGACTCCAATGGTACTGTACAAATGCATGACCATATAGACACCATGGCCAGAAAATTATCCCAAATAATCCCTGCCATTTCGGAATCAGAAAGTATTGAAAATATGCTGTCATTCCACACAATAACCATGTAGGTCTCTCTCTCTCTCTCTCTCTCTCTCTCTCTCTCTCTCTCTCTCTCTCTCTCTCTCTCTCTCTCACGCACACACACACACACATACATACATACATACATACATACATACATACATACATACATACATACATACATACATACATACATACATGCATGCATGCATGCATGCATGCATGCATGCATGCATGCATGCATGCATGCATGCATACATACATACATACATACATACATACATACATACATACATACATACATACATACATACATACATACATACATACATTCATACATACATACATACATACATACATACATACATACATACATACATACATACATACATACATACATACATACATACATACATACATACATACATACATACATACATACATACATACATACATACATACATACATACATACATACATACATACATATATATATATATATATATATATATATATATATATATATATATATATATATATATATATATATATATACAATCCTTGGTGTGAGACAGTGGAATAAATGGTACTTCGTTTATCTCTGCGACATATTGACTATATAAAACCTTTCCTTTTTGTATAAAATTTAATTAGTTATTAGCTATTTATTTATTTATTTATCTATCTATTTATTTATTTATTTATAACAATTAATATATAAGTTAATAACAGGAACTTTGTTCTACATATAATCTAGAACCAACCTTTTTAAAATAGAGATATACTTACAATATGACAGGCAACAATAAAGTTTATCTTATGGGTGATGTGTGGAATTCGCGGCCATCCAATATTTAGTAATCCGACAGGTGAAAGTATTGCATTTGATGATAATGGGGTTTATTGTTAGTAGCATTATGTTCCAAATTACATTTTTCATTTGTATAAATGTAAAGCTGTAATGAGATTGACACCACAAACTGACCATTTTAGTTCTGATTAATTATTCCAGATTAGTGAAAAAAAAAACAGCTACTTGATACATTATATCAATTCACTGCCACACCGTATATTCACGTTTCTTGAGTATATATTTATAATTCTTTGTAATAAAAAAATTTCTATAGACCCTGATTTCTTTCTTGGGAATCTGAAATGACTGTGTTTGTATATATATATATATATATATATATATATATATATATATATATATATATATATATATATATATATATATATATATATATATATATATATATATATATATATATATATATATATATATATCCATTTATTTCGGCCTTCATCAGTGGATTCTGAATGTAAACCTAAAACAAAATTGAATAATGTAATGATAGGATATTGACGGAATTGATTTCTGAGAACTTATGGAACGAGGACCCTCCCCCTATCAAAAAATAAGCAATCACCAATAAACTCTATCCCACACCTGTGACTTCTGGTTACTACTTCTGGGTCCTGTTTATAACGGGATGTGATGGGAAATTCAGAATGAATGACAGTTGTAGTGATTGGCGTGATTAGGCCTTATAAAAACTAAGATAACGTGTATTTGACGTATTAATTTTATTATTTAACAAGCGCCAACTCTCTTCTTTTTTGAAGAAAATGGGGAGCAATGAAATGTCTGAATTTTTTAAACATGAACTTGAATCAAGTTTTAAACTTACAATCCGTCCCCATTACACGCAACAATAGCTGATCAACGTTGAAACTTTCAAATAAATAATGAAAATTAGACTTACCGTTGTGACAATCTGAAGATATGAAATATTGCTGTCTCTCAACATTCGTTGTTTTAGATTCACCTAAACTTTGATTAAATATGTTGATCATTGATTATTGTACATGTACAAGTTATAAACTAATGAGAATTTTCATTAACACACAGACATACATACACATGGATACACAATCCTTATGATTTATCTCGACTTTTAAAAAGAAATGGTTAGGATAACTTATTTTCCGTCTGTCCGTACGTACGTCAATGAACATTTACTATTCTCGGCTCAAGAAAACATTGTTTATTTTTACTAAACTTGATAGGGATGTTGTTTAGGACATATCTTTCCTATATTTTCGCCCGTTGTGGCTTGCTTTACAATTTGGTTTGTCCCATAAAAGTCAGGAGGAAAAAATCGCTCTTGACGGCTCCTCAGAACAGCGCATCCAATTTGAAATCAAACTTGATTGAAACTTCCCAAATGACAGGACCTAAGGTGCGTCCGTTATCCGAAATCAGGTGGAAAATATTTTAGCAGCTTTTTTTTTAGAACGGCAGATCTAATTTTGATCCAGCTCAAGATGGGCAAACATTAGCAACGTCCCAACCAACAAATTCTATAACTCGTTGAATCGGTGAGGAATATCTGTGATGTATTTTCCAGGACGGCGAGCTAATACATACATACATACATACATACATACATACATACATACATACATACATACATACATACATACATACATACATACATACATACATACATACATACATACATACATACATACATACATACATACATACATACATACATACATACATACATACATACATACATACATACATACACACTCACACACACACATATATATATATATATATATATAGAGAGAGAGAGAGAGAGAAAGAGAGAGAGAGAGAGAGAGAGAGAGAGAGAGAGAGAGAGAGAGAGAGAGAGAGAGAGAGAGAGAGAGAGAGAGAGAGAGATAAATGGATCCAAATTAAAAGAGCTGTTAGGACATACGTTACTAATTGGTCAGTCCGTTTAACATAATTCCCAAAGAGAATTTGAAAGTCCTTCAGAAAAGGCCATCAGGCAAAAAGAATGTTCTTTGTTAAACTTTAACTTATTCGATTTTTTACGAAGAAACCAAATGTTTTAAATTAATCGAAATTTTGCTATGTTCTCTTGATTTTGAACCATATCGCAAGTATTTGATGGGAAAAGAAAAAGAAGACATAGTGGTCAAAAAAATTTACACTGGAACTGACAGACACACACCACACTATATAAGCAGGCATATAAGTATTTGGTGGGAATGAAGATTGATATGGGCAGTGGTACAGATCTATTGGACCCATACGAGATGGAATAAGACGCTCCCGCCGCAGGAGTCTCCCAGCTATGGGTAAAATAGTGTGATGATAGCACAGCATCGTTGGGCTGACGTCTTCCTGGATGAAGACAGCGGCCAGGTCGGAAGAGCATCAAGATGAGCTCAACGACCATGTGGTCAGGACCAGGGCGTGCCGCATGATTTCAGTAAATTTCGGCTGTGGTCATCCAGTCTGGAGAGAGATGTGCTCTTTATGGCTGTATGTTGCCTTTGACACACCACATGAAGACAACAAATAATTCTTCCATACCGGTTATGTCGCAGCTCGGATCAACAATACCCACGCCTTCCGCTGTACACCAGGACGGAGGTAACAGGTATGCTATTGGTGCCCCCACTACCAAGATCTGTGGGAGAGACAACGTCATCATCGGCACATGGAACGTTAGAACACTGAGGGTTATAGAAAAGTTGAAAGAACTTCTACATGAGTTGGAAAGGTACGACTGGAATATTAATGGTCTCTACGAAGTGCGCTGAAAAAAAAACTTTAGCGAAATAGCAATTGATGAAGGTCATAAGCTCTACTTCAGTGGAAGAGGGGACCAACTAAAGAATGGGTACCGTTAACTACACTCTTCAACATTTTCCTGGAAAGAATCAGGGAACACGCATTGCATGACCACAAGGGAACCTTTAGCATCGGAGGAAAACAATCAAAAACCTTGGCAGATGATATTGATGAATTAGCAGGAGATGAAAAAATGGCTGACTTGGTTGTGCTCCTCGACACAACCTTTACAGCATACGGTATGAAGATTAGCGCTGAAAACCCAAACTGTTGCGAAACAACACCAATCGCATTAGTGCAAAATTAAAGGTCAGTGGACAGAAGTTGGAAAGAGTCACATGTTTCAAGTACTTAGAAGTATTATTACACATGAGGGTTCCAGGCCATATCTGCTTTGCAGGATTACCCTGACAACAGAAGCAATAGTAAGGTTGAGACAAATATGGAAATATACCAACATTTCTCTTTGTTCCAAAATAAGGCTGATGCACTCGATTGTCTTATCCATCCTTCTGCATGCTTGTGAAACATGGGCGCTTATATCATATCTATAAAGAAGGACTCAATCTTCGAAATGAGATGCTACCGCACCATCTTGGGCGTATCATGTATTGACCATGTAATCAACAAAGAGCCATCGATCCTATGAAGACCTCTTGACCAATGTAAAATAGCGCAATCTGAAGCGGTACTGCCATGTCTCAAGATCGTATAAACTGGCAAAAACAATATTGCAAGGCACAGTGCGAGGGTGCAGAAGAAGAGGCAGACAGAAAATAAGGTGGGAAGACAACATTAAGAAGTGGACAGCCATGGGATTTGGAGATTCCCAAAAGGCAGTAGAGAACAAGGAAAGATGGAGAGATCTCTTGGGATAAAGGATTGATGATGATGATGATGATGATGATGATGATGATGATGATGATGATGATGATGATGATGATGATGATGATGATGATGATGATGATGACGATTATAATGACGACGATAATGAAAGATTGTGATCATGATAGTGGTGATATTTTCAGAGGTGACTATTGTGACAAAGACGGTGACGGTGATGGTTGACGATTATGACAATTTGAAGTAATTGACTTAAATTCTGTTATTATTTTTCTTCACAGATTAAATATTTACATACGAGTGTGGTGCGCAGACAATTATTATGGATATGGATGCGATGTATACTGCCAAGATATTGCACCCGTCTCAAAGTGTAATAATGCCGGTGTTCTTAAGTGTCTCAATGAAAACGGTAACTAAAAGCATTTTACTAATCAAATCAAAGTCAGAACTTCACTGTCCAAGGTAAAGATCTGACAGAAACTGCTTGTGGGTCATGTTCTGGTGACCTTTGAATTAGCAAATCGAAATGCTGCTTTTAGAAATATCAACCTGTATAAAATCGTTCCGCATTCATTGATTCGTTTCAACTATACCGCTCAATCTCCCAAACGCGAAGATGTAAGATTTCATCTTATTGGCTGATAAAATTGGCGATTATGGAAATAACATTTATCACCAAAGCTTGACCCGTAAGCAGTCGCTGTCAGATCTTCACGTAGGACAGTGGTGATCTAATTTTAATAAGACTGAGCAGCTGTTTATGGTACTATAGCTAAAGCAGTAGACTTAAAACGTAGTTTCAAAGGCTATAATTTAAATCACTATTTCTAAAGTAAAACAACAAAAACAAAATCCTTTTATAGAAATAAAAAATATACCAAACGCATTATGTTTTATTACGACTCATACTCTTCTTTTATAAGAAAAGTACAAAAGGGAGCAAGCCTTAAGTTTTGATTTATACAGAATTCTTTGTAAAGCCCAAAGTGACGGAGGAGCCTCAATCGTCTTCATGAACGCATTATGAACATTATAGTACACTCATACCATATACTGACAGACAAAAGTAATTGATGACTTTATTGATGAGAAATGTTCTTATAATAGTTTACATGTTGGTTTTCCCTTGCTCTATTTTTAGAAAGAATCCTGATTGGAGTATCCACCCTGACCAGAGGCAACTTTGAAAACTTACGTGTTGAAATCAAGCAACTTGCTGATTATGCTCTCTGCCAGAACAAAAATAAAACTAGTATAACGTCATTGATTCCGGACTTCAAAAGGTATGTTTGTCTCTCTGTCTTAATCTCTGTCGCTCACACACACAAATATAAGACAAACATTAGAGCAATACAGTTTTTTTTTTCACTCCACCCACCTCTCTCACCCCATCTCACAAATTTCAGACTGTTACATTTCAACTGCAGTTTCATGTCCTTAGAATCTTTAGATTCATTATTAATTGTACGCAGAAAAACACGTTATGTGACTCTGTAATTGGAAGCTGGACTGTTTAATTTTTACCGACTGTGCTGAATTTTGATCTACATATCCCTTGTCCCACGAGAACGGCTCCCGGTCGGATAAATTACCTTGGTGACTGCCCTTAGGTAACATCATGCGTGACTAATGACAATAGGAATCTTTGATGTAAAAAAGCAATAGCTAAAGGAAAATGACAATAAATAGAAGGAATACTACAGTGTAAATGTTTATACGAGAAAGATAACTCATTGTGATTTGGAAGTGAGAAAAGAAAATATTCTTAGTGTGCACGTGTTGATGTGTGCAACAGAGAAAATGGGCAATTATCTCCTTATAGCAGAGTACATGGAAATACCATTCATTTTAGGATGGCTGACAAATGGATATTGAGAGAAAAGATAAAGAATAGCAAGGTGCTGAATCAAATTCTAAAACTAAAATCACTATCGACTATCTTCAATGTTTAAGGGTCATAAACTTACTGTTTGCCTTGAAACAAATTCACCGTACTCTTCTCTGCTTCGCAGAATACTTCATGTCCCGTCTTGTCCGCGTGTTCCAGAGTCCGCTTTTATGCATTCTTTTTAATATGTCTACACTATTTTTGTCCAATATCTCAACGAGTTCCGATATATCAGCAAATTTCAGTTCCTATATGACTGCTTTCCGTTACATACCTCATATTTTGTTAAGATGTATCAACACGTTCCAATAATCGGTCATGCTTGCAAGTTTTGTTCCGATATGTACCAAACGTTCTGATATGTTCCAAACGTTCCGATATGTTCGTAACGTTTCTGTTCAAAATTGTATACATGTTCTGTTTGTCAGAAAGTTTCTTTTATCAGAATATATGCGAGATTTATAAAATTCCAAATCGGGTTGTTGAAGAATGTTTGCACGTTCATTTGTGTTTGCAAGCTTGAATTCCAGTATGTCCACGCGTTTTATTATGTTCACATATACTTCGCGTGTACATTAGGATTTCGGCGTTTGTCGGAGTATGTTTTTGGTTGAACAGAGGTGGATTGTATCTCTATCGACCATCAGATGAATGTTTTCTTGAGCCATGTTACCTTTTTCAGTCAAAAGTTAACTGGCAAACACATTATTGCTTCCATCATTAATGAACCTTTCAAAGATATCCGGAGATTAAGAAATTCTATGTTGGTGTTTGCACACAGACAAGGAAATGACAGTGAAGGGGTTACGTTATTACAGAAAATGTAACCCCGCGTCAGTGAATTTCTTTGTCTTGGAAAAACACATATATAGATTATTTTTCTCACCCAATATTTTCCAATTAAATTAAAATTACCTTGTACTTTTGCAATTTAGTTAACAGATTCAAAACACGATTTTATTCATCAAGTGTATGTATTGCTTCTCACTCTATCTAAAGTTCTTGTACATTATTTTTAAACAAAAATCTGAAAAATTATTTAAGTACAATCTATATATGTCATTCTTAGAAAAGAGAAAAATACTCAAGAAAAATGTAATAATTGTTAGGTGTCTGAAGTATTGCGCAACGAGCGTCTTGTACGATAGGTTACTGTTGTTGAAAATACAGTACTGCGCATTTATACGAAAATTTACCGTACTACAGAGAAGATAAAATTCGACATGTCAACCCTAAGTAAATAAATTCTATGTATGAGAAAATAGAAACATAAAACCATTTGATTATAGGGGCCTATTATGTTGGAAGTTCAATTTACAGAAAGAGAGATTCAAAGATCCGAGCCGTCAGTCAGTAATGCCGACGGTTATATATTTAAATATACAAAAATGTTAAAATTCGGTGAATAACAATTCCGTAACAATTGGCTCAAATTTCCAATTATACATCTTCCGCTAGACCCCTTAAAATCCTAGTACATCACTTGATTAGCAGTGTGAGATTGATTTTCACCTGACTTTGTATTTCTACTCATCTGTTGTATCCATTCTCTCTCTCTCTCTCTCTCTCTCTCTCTCTCTCTCTCTCTCTCTCTCTCTCTCTCTCTCTCTCTCTCTCTCTCTCTCTCTCTCTCTCTCTCTCTCTCTCTCTCATTTCTTCCGATTCTTTCTCCCCTTCTTCCTCGACTTTTCTCCAAATTCTTTCTCCTTTGTCTAGCTCTTTTTCCTCCACTTTCTCTCCAAAGACTACCCTTCTGTCGACTTCGATTATCTCGACTATAATCTCAATTTTATCTCCAACTCTTAAGACTTGGAACTCAATGGAACCAGAAGTTCTATATCCCCTAAAAAGCTTCAATTCGAAGCTATTATTTCCCTTAGAATCTACCTCTAAGTTTTGCCCCCAAGTTTCGAGTAGCTCCTCTCGAAGTAACCCTATTGATATGAAATCCCTCTAGGAGAATACGAAATTTTCTCCTACAAGTCCTGAATTAACATTCGGATCGAAATTGTAATCGCACATTCTATTCAATTCAGATTTGATATCTCTGTGAACATATCCAATTAAACTTATCGGGCAATGTCCCTCTCGCTGTCTGTCAACGTGGGGACGGAAAAAAATACGGTCCATTCACCCCGTGGACTTTCTTTTGATCTTTAGATTAACCTTTAACACAATAGATGTGATAACTGCAAGGTTTTGTTAAGTTGCAAGATCTATCGCTGTTGCCTGTTTAAATCTTCAGTCTCCGGCTGGTCGGGAAACCTTTCGTAAGATTTCAACACTAGCCCCGCAATAATTTTTAGACATCAAACATATGGCTGCAATAATATTCCCAAGACAGGCATATTATAGTTTTTATGACTTCATAACTTGAGTTTAGCAAACGGGACAAAGTAATTAATATATTGTATACGGATAACTTTTAACTTTTATCAGTTCTAACTGGAAAAAGTTCTTATGTTTTGCAACACTACGATACATTAGGATACTGGGTACATGTTAGCATTCAGTGCTAACAAGGCGTGTAGTGACTGATCATATTTCTAATATTCTTTGAAATTAATATTTTCTTTCGTGACAATATGGTAAATGTTGCTATTACTATTGCAATAAATGATACGCTACGATGAAATGTTATCGCGGAATAGCGCATGGACTGATGAAGGAACCACTTTGATGGATAAATTCAAGAATTTTCATTTATTTACAGTTTTTTTTTAACTGGCGCTGTTGGGGGTGTTTGACAAAGTTAGATGAAGGCATGTCTGATATAACACATTTCTTGTTGTTTCATTCAGAGTGGTATGTCTTGATAAATTTTTATTTTTCGTTTTTGTAGTCATTGATATGTATAGCCTGTGTACCTGTGTGTTCTGTTCCAGTTCGTTCCACAGCATCGTGAATTTTATCTTCTCTTTAGTTCAGTAGATTTTCAGGGCAGCGTCATTAACTAACAGGATCCAGTTCGTTTCACATGAATTATTTAAAACTAATTTGGTACTTTTAGCAACATTTAATGGTGCTGACCTGACAATTTACCATTAGGCCTACAGATAGGAAAAAATTAACCTTGCTGTATGGAACGAACTATAGTTTCTAGCATAATGCAAAATAGCTCGACTTCCTGTGCGTGTATGTATGTATGTATGTATGTATGTATGTATGTATGTATGTATGTATGTATGTATGTATGTATGTATGTATGTATGTATGTATGTATGTATGTATGTATGTATGTATGTATGTATGTATGTATGTATGTATGTACATGTATACATACATACATACATGTATGTATGTATGTATGTATGTATGTATGTATGTATGTATGTGTGTGTGTGTGTGTGCGTGCGTGCGTGCGTGCGTGCGTGCGTGCGTGCGTGCGTGCGTGCGTGCGTGCGTGCATGCATGCATGCATGCATGCATACATACATACATACATACATACATACATACATACATACATACATACATACATACATACATACATACATACATACATACATACATACATACATACATACATACATACATACATACATACAGTATCGGATTTACCATTGCACTTAGGTGTCCTTAATCCATGGGTCCCCGATGGCCAGAGGGAGAGGGCATCTGCTTGGCAAAAAATATCTACAATGATATTTTTTCAAAAGTCTATGGCTATTTTAAGTATACCTAAATTTCCTGAGTATATATGCCTGACTATCTGTATAGACCTACCTTCTTCAAAGCCCAGGTAAGGGGCCTCGTACGTTACCTAGCACGGGACCTCATTTGTCCTAAATCAGGCAAATCAGGCACTATATATACATATATATATATATATATATATATATATATTTATATATATATATTTATATATATATGTATATTTATATATGTATATTTATATATATATATATATATATATATATATATATATATATATATATATATATATATGTAAGTATATATATATATATATAAATAAGTATATATATATACTTACATACATACATACATATATATATATATACTTACATACATATATATATATATATATATATATATATATATATATATATATATATATATATATATATATATATATATATAAGTATATATATATATATATACTTACATACATATATTTATATATATACTTACATACATATACATATATATATATATATATATATATATATATATATATATATATATATACTTACATATATATATACTTATATATATATATATATATATATATATATATATATATATATATATACTTACATACATATACTTATATATCTATATATATATATATATATGTGTGTGTGTGTGTGTGTGTATGTGTGTGTATTTATAATCTTGATATTCTACTTTGCTAGTCAGACAGTATCATTTTCGCTGACATGTAATGGTGTACACATCCTGCCTCTTGAAATGGAGTCCAGTGTGAGGTTGTTGAACAGTTCCACCCTGATGAACTTCTTCCGTCAGCCTGTTGACTTTGGTTCCTCAATAAAACCACAGGGATATGGACAGGTAAGTTACATGACCCGCACTGTGTAAATTCATCCTTGGTATTGTTGGTGCGAGTGATTGTTTACATGGATAATCCAAATCAAAGATATGGGCGGGAAACGTCACAAAAGATTTTCTTAGCGACCTTCTTAGCGATTGCACCTACATCTTACCTGAATTTGAATTCCAATAGCGTAAGCATTACAGCTAAATGATCTACACACAAAACGCACTCTCTTCCTCAGTAACTGATTTACTTCATATTATGTTTTTAACTGCAGGTTTTATGTTCTATTTTGACTTAAAACTAAACTCATACAAATTAATAAGTCTGAAATATAATCACTTTAAAATTTGACCCTATTTTGCACTCACAGCATGGCGATCCCAATGTATTCGTGTCTGTAGAGATTATGGAGTACGCCAATCCGGCGGGAAGATCGTACGTTGGTGCCAATACAACGGGTTATAGACGGTGTTGTGATATGGAATCGGCTTCCAACTGTACTTTGAAAGATTTGTGTGATACAACGATATCAATATGCATTGGACGGCAAGTTTGTCTGTCTATCTAACTGTCTCGCTAGTAAACCTGCTAACTTCCTACGTACCAACTCGTCTACCCAACTTGTGGTCGAGATTTCTGCTGCCTTAACTTAATATATATCTATTATTCTTCACTTTTTTATCTATCTGATTCTTGTCTCTGTGCACATGTATGATGATTTAATGATGCATGTATAATTCTCACATCTAAATTAACTGATCCGATGTATGTTGGAAAGCTTGAAATTATGCAAAGCACCAGTGGGCGATGTTTTTATGTACTAAACGTGAACCAAAATTATTGCTTAAGCAAACAGCCTATTAAATTCCGTTAGAAATATCATTGGGCATTTGTGGTCGCATTGGTGAATGCAAAAGGTTTTCAGAATCAGAATTTAAGAACAAAAGATGCTCTCTCTCTCTCTCTCTCTCTCTCTCTCTCTCTCTCTCTCTCTCTCTCTCTCTCTCTCTCTCTCTCTCTCTCTCTCTCTCTCTCTCTCTCGCTCTTACACACACACTCTCTCTCACACACACACACGCACACACACGCACATACACACGTTTGTGTGTGTATTTTAAATGTATTCCATTAGTTTTCCATCTGTTTTGTTGGAACAAACTTATTGGAAATTACATCCTACTATGTGGGATGGCACTGTGAAAGTACGAATTTTGTCTACATTCAGGTTAGCGGAGTCAGAATGCATAGGAGCTTTCATGGAAACGCCTATCTACATTAACACGAATACTCTAACAAAATGTGGTTCTGTACTGCTGGACCGTACCACACAACAAACCTTCATACAACACCCGATGATAGGAGCCACGAGGCTCACAACTGTAAGTAGTATACAGACAATGACAAACATACATGCATGCATGCATGCATGCATGCATGCATACATACATACATACATACATACATACATACATACATACATACATACATACATACATACATACATACATACATACATACATACATACATAGTTCTAAAAATAGAATTAAAAATCGACTTCATATTCCATTACCTTGAGTCTTTTACAGTGTGCATATTTTTTAACTGGCTTTCATCTTGCAACATAGCAACTGTACCGCAAAGTTTATGTGGAAGCAACGTTTTGTCATAATTTCGAACTTTATCCATTCAGAAATATTTAAAGTAATAATTCGAAAAGCTGTTGCAAATTTAGAATAGGTTATGAAAGCTCCGCTGTACATATCTTTTACAAATTCCAATGAAAAAATTCTATCTTGGTAGGAAATCGCTCATTGCAAAGCAGTGCTAATTAAATCTCTATCACTATGGGCACCAATTGCAATTATTAAGATTACATTCAAAGATAACAGAAGGTCGCGTTTAAATATTTGAAGTTTCAATGCACGGCAATAAAACGATAAAGATTAATTAAGCCCACGCCTAAAGTGATTTCATGGAATGACTAAATTACAGCTAATACAAGGTGAACCACAAGTATATAATTTTTTAGCGACATTAGACGTTTGATTTGTTCGATGTTCAGTGTTTGCAATATTTCTACCAGATATTACTATAAAGCCTGACATTAAGACCTTAAGAAATATAATTTTCTAAATATGTTTGTAAAAAGACGTGTATTTATCAAACATGGGGTCCGACTAAATACTTTGCTTTTAACGACTTGCCCAGAATTCTGACTTTTTAATAATATTGACGTCTTCCTTAATGTAGTTCAAGGATAGGACCCAATCTACACCATGCTCGCATGTCTTTGTGAAACTTCTTCTTTTCAAATATCATTCATTTCTGTTCATCCTCTGTTTTTAATTTCGCAGAAAACAACGACTATTTTTGCAATAGTGCGTGACTTTGACCTCGAGGAAAAGGGATTTGATTTAATAGATGGTGTTACAAAGGACATCAACCTTACATTTAGCCCTAATCTTACAGCAGCAAGAATCTTAGAAGTGGATATGAACAATTATATTGTGTAAGAATTTTCACGAAGTTTCGTTTTATATGTGGAACTCACCCACAACACCACTCCTCCAGATAGTATATGTGTAGTATGGACCTTCTGGGTTCCCTGTTATAAAAGCTTTGCGAAACAGAACCCGTCCGGAAATCCAATAGTACACTCACGCCATCCAGCTATAGAACGAATATGGGTTAATTCCATTTACTGAGAAATCCACTTGCTCTCTTAATGTCTGTCTTTTTCTCGCTGTAAAGCACAACTCGATTCTGATCTCTTTTAAAAGCAAATGAAACTAAAAAGATAGGTTATTGTCAAGGTTAGGAAGTCTATGATGGGTTGAGCTCTAAAACAGATATTAATAATGAAAATAATTTATATTTAACACATACAGAATAACTTGGAATATTCATAAGCAGAAAAGGACACGAAAATACCTGTATTAAAAAAAAACAGAAATAGGTGCACAGGTATTTACTTTCGAACGTCCTGATTTACCACAAGAACTTTTAAAAAATTAAAGGAGTAAACAATTTTCAGTGACTTTTGTTTGTCTTTGAAAATGGAATCTTAAAACGAGCAAACCAACAAACGAAATTTAAAAGTAAAGTACTAAACTTTAAAAGAGTACAATGCAATATATATATATATATATATATATATATATATATATATATATATATATATATATATATATATATATATATATATATATATATATATATAGATGCAATAAACTGACGACGAACAGTACGAAACTAGTAACTAACTAGCCTAAGCGCTTTGGACTCTTAATGAGTCTTTTTCAAAGGCAAATACAAAACATAGTTATGACAAACAAATAAACACAAAAACGTTGTGTTTGTAAACCTCTACATTTCTATCTTCACATGTGCTAAAACTATAAATACAACCAGCTTGTATAGACTAGTTGCGGAAACTGAAAACGTTGTATAATTCCCTAAAAGTCTACAAGCCAAAGCGACATCTATTTTTACTTTGTGTACATATGTAACGCAGATTATATCCCGGATATTTGATTCTATACCGGTTATTCTTATAGTAAAAATTGAAGGATAATAAGAAGATTTAGAAAATGTTAAATTCTACTAGTGCATAGTTTTCATTTTCTAGTCTTCTTGGTTTAGACCGCTTGGTTTCAATGTTCTAAGGCGGCGTATCCAGTATGATTCCTTTTCCTTCCTGGTTTCGGAATTCCAGCTGTGGTTGTTAGCAATAGCGATAAGTATTATATCACTGAAAGTGTGGCCAGGGGAGGAGAAGTGTTCTGCGACCGGGCTTCTGTACAGCTTTTTTGTCATCCAATCAGATCTATGAAGGTTTATCCTTATGTGTAGCTTTTCAGTTTCTCCCACGTACTGAAGGCCACAGATCTTACATGTGATGAGATAAATCACATTCTCTGTTTTGCACGTTTTGTTTGGACCATGTATGTTTAGTTTTTCTTTAGTCACTGTGCTAGTGAATGTCTTGGTCTCTATCATATGTTGACAGGTTTTGCATCTTTTATCGCCACAGGGTCCAGACTGACTAGGTTGGTTTTAACTAGCGATTGTTGTTAGCTTGGCCCTGACTAGAATGTCCTTTAGGTTTTTTGGTCTCCGGTAAGCTACTACAGGTTTGTTCGGAAGTATTAGGTTTAGTATGTCTGACGATTGCACGGTTGGCCAGTGGTTTGCGATGATTTTACCTACTTTGGGATTGTCTGGGTGATAGGTCAGAATAAATGGTATCCTATCAACCTTTTCATTCGCCATATGATTTGTATTCTTTATATATATATATATATATATATATATATATATATATATATATATATATATATATATATATATATATATATATATATATATATATATATATATATATATATATATATATATACAACACACACAGCCATTTAAACATTTAAACATTTCACTGTAAGACAGTCATGAGTAAACTTTGTTAAAATAGTTTTAAGGACATTTTAAGATCTTTAGCTTTTTTATTCTTAATCCAATAAAATATGATTTTAATAAACTTATCATTTTTATAATGCTTTACTTACAAAAATGGCTAATTCATTTGGCATATATCTTATATTGGCTACATGGCTACTTAAATTTTCGTGATTTTTAGTTATCACAAAAGCCATGGAAATTAGTACTCCACGAAAAATAAGTGAATTATTAACAGGTCCTACGTGTAGAACTTCTTTCATATGCAGACTCAAGCTGAAGATAATATTTTGGTGTGCTCCCGGATACGAAGGAGAAAATTGCACAGCGTCGAAAGGAAACTTCACCTGTAATCCTGGTAAATTCAGTTACTGTATTCATTTCATCAGGCCATTGATATTTTGTCTTATTTGTGTAAACCACACTTATGTGCCTTTAAGCAAAAACGTAGGGCACCTGCTTACCGATTATCTCTATGTTCTTTAATTGATATCTGTTGTAACAATTTCTTGCTAAAATGAAAAAAAATATCCATTTTCTAAAGAATCGTGCGAATTTCACCAAATGGCTGATATGAATTAAAAAAATACATTAATGATATAATATATATATATATATATATATATATATATATATATATATATATATATATATATATATATATATATATATATATATATATATATATATATATATGCTCAGATGGAATATTATGGATCGAGTTGAAAGATGACAATATCCTGCGTTTATTGGTGAACATAAGGCTAAGGTTATTCAAGGATTTTTTATACATTCTTTCTGAAATGAGAACAATTATAATTTAGATTCTATGTGACGTAGTTAAAGCAATTAGTATATTTGCTATTTTCGTGACGAAATTGTCAATATGCAAACAAATGACGCGATTTCATTTGTCATCACGCGGTGTGTCTTGTTTCTCGGCAACCTGATGTGCTTCTAAATTAATATTGTTGATTTTGCATGATAATTTAAGAAATATTCAAAGTATCTTGCATATTATGCAATACCATTTTTATCATCATCATCGTCATCGTCTTCGTCCCTCTTCTTTTCCCCTGGGACATATGACCTTCACTTCAGCTATCCATTTGTCACGGTTCTAGACAGTCTATTTTGCCTTCCTCTGGGACGTGCGGATGGTATTAAGTTCTGTGTTCAAGGTTATTCGCTCAGTCATGGCTGGTCGTCTTTTTATTCTTTTGCCTTGAAGGTTCGAATCCAGGTCATGGCTAGTTATGTGGGGGCGTTCTCTCCGCAGGGTGTATCTAACCCATCTATACTTGCGTTCCTTAATTGTGTCGGATAAAGGTTTCTTTTGTGTCCATAGCCTTAATAGTATTGAATATCGATTTATGTTGTTCCCTTAGGCATAACTTTCGGTTGGGAATTCGGTCTTGCCATCTGATGCAGGGGATCTTTTAAAGATAGGTAATGACGAAAACCTGTGATCGTGTTCCAAGTTATTTGTGCGTCTCCGAATCTCTTCACTATACACTGATATTTGACTTTGGAGTTGAACAAAACAAGCTTTTTGTGGGGGAGAGATGTTATCATTCCTCGTGACTGGTCTGAGAGTGGTAAAGGCATGGCGTGCTTTGGCAATCCTGGTTCTGACGTCCTCATAAGTTCGTCCTGATTCGTCAAAATTGTGCCAAGATATTTTAACTTATCTCACATTCTCATAAGTTTTTCTCTAAAGGAATATTGAATATTCTCTAAAGGAATATTGAATAGCAGGCATTTTGTCTTGTCGGCATTGATCTTCAAGCCATGGTAGGCCTATGTACGCTCTCTGTCTTTCATTGCATGGTTTGTGTGTGTGTGTGTGTGTGTGTGTGTGTGTGTGTGTGTGTGTGTGTGTGTGTGTGTGTGAGTGAGTGTGTGTGTGTGTGTGTGTGTGTGTGTGTGTGTGTGTGTGAGAGAGAGAGAGAGAGAGAGAGAGAGAGAGAGAGAGAGAGAGAGAGCAGTCCGAATCTTCCTATTTCGGAGCCATGGTCCACTATGTTCCTTATGGTTGATCTGTTGCCATCTTCATCACCTAGTCCTATTACTAAGGAGAGGATCATTGGTGAATGTAAGCATCCTTGCCTGAAGCCAGTATCAGCAGAAAATGATGGGAACAAATCTATGTTGTTTATGATAAGCCTGGTAGAGTCTTTGTAGAGGCACTGGATAATCCTGACAGTCGTCTCGGGAAAGTTGTATTTTTTTCAAGATATTTCAAGATAGGGATTTGAATAGTGATTCTTTTCAACTTACATACAGGTGGGACCGCCATTCTTTGGACTGTTCCGTGATAATACAGAGTGTTGCTATTTGGTTTATGCATGACCTTCCAGACTCTGAATCCTGCTTGTTCTGTTCTCATTTTTGGAGTCTACTGCAGACCTGGTCCTCTCCAAACTCAACCTTGCTCGGTTGGGATAGATCTGAATACTGTCTAGTTCTGGCAATTACTATTGTTCCATTTTCTTGGGAATCTTGAAAATTTAACCCCTCTTCAGTTGTTTGCGGCTCTTCTTCTTTATCCTTTATTTCATGCAGGAGATCAGTTAATGTCATTGCTGTAAATGTGGCATTTACTTTTATTTCTTTTGATAGGATGTTGTATAGGCTCAGTCTTCTCACGAAACAACATTTGATTACAGAAAAAGCATCAGGAAAGAACGTTTAGTAAACACTAAATTGAATCCTTGTGAAAATAAAACATATAATGTTAATAAAACATATCGGATACCTATACATGTTTTGATTAACAGTTGATGAAAAAATGCAAATATAATGCTAAAAATGTATGCTTACTATTTTTTATATCTGTTTTAAAAATTCGAATATTTATAAACAAATAATTTACAGTATTCTTTGCATGCAATACAGTCATCGAACAATTTAAAATGTACTCAATATCACAAGCCATAGTTAAATTAATGTTATGTTCTAAGTTTAGTCAAAAACATTTTTATCACACCAAGAGTCATAGATTTGCCCACAAAACCGGACTGTCAACTAACCCGTTCACATACAGTAATGAAAAGTGACAAACTGTCAGGGCTTCAAACGATGCTGTGAAAGTTTATAAATGTACATAAAAGTTAAAGTAATAGAAACAAAACGTATATTTTAATACTTTTGTGAGCAACAAATAGATTCACCTTTGCACAGGATCTTACATGTCTTTATTTAAATGAAATTTATGAAACGAGTAAAATATTTTTTATAATGTGCCAGACTTGGAGTAAAAAATGAAACAAATTATCCGGACGACGTTGCAAAAGAATATCCGATCAAAATTAGCACAAATATAATATTCTGCTTATCCAATGTCATAGAGAGACAATATATATTAAAGAAAACATAAATAGCGTAGTGAAAATACGTTTTAGTACTCATGGATGCCTCTGACATCATGCCTTCGCCTTACATGAAGCCATTTGTACCGCTACCAGATGATATTATTTAAGAACAAAACTTCATATTTTATGGAATTAGTGAAGCCATTGAGCTTACAAAATTAATTACACGCTGCATTAATGGCTATAAAGCGAAGGCTGTTCGCACGTGGAATGAAGTCGATGTTCAAGCTTCATGACTTCATTAATCCTGTAAGATATGAAACTGAATTCTAATAATAACAAATACTTATAAGAACGATAATGAAAATAAGGAAATAAATAATAACGCTATATTTTAACTATTTTTTTTATCAATATTGTCAAACTGCATAGTAATTGCGCATGAATACATAAATAGTTCCTTTCTAGTGTTATGGTTACGCTCCGCGTTTATTACGTATTGCTGAAACTAGGGGAGGTATAAGGTGGATTTGCTTGTATTTGCAACAAGCACAATGAATAGAATGTAGCATATCTCTGTTATTTTCATATACTTTGACTGCACTGTCTTACTACGAAAATAACACGCTGCCTAATCAGATAGCTGATCGAAATGGATGCTCTAGTATGTTCCAGAAATGAATTTGAACCATCCGAAGTACACCCACTTTTTCAGCTATTGCAATATGGAAAATTATTTTTCATAGACGAGACCATACTTACAATTCCAAGCTGCATAGTCTGAAACCCAACTTACACCCATCATGTACAGAAATAAAGGTTACTGATATTTTATTACAATGAATAAAATACATACAAACTCCTTTTTTTAAAACTTAAATCATGCGCAAAGTACGGAACTGAAGAGTGAAACCTTTCAATTAATAACTTATTTATGCATCGCATAATGCAATTTTAACCATTCTAAAGGAATCTTTCTAAGGATTGATACACATATATAACCGTGTGAGTCACATGGAGAATTATTAAGTGATTACTTGAGAGCTACGTTTTGATTGAATGACCTGACGTTACGTGATATGCGATATATCCAAGCGACTGCAGTCGTGACCTTGTTGACTAGTACTGTCGTGGTGTTATTCTGCTGAATTGACCTTTTCTTCTTGCAAAAGCAATCTAAATTCCACAATCGTATCTTGCATAATGTAATAAAATAATTATATGCCTTAATTTAAGTAAATATGAACGTTTATGAAGCAGGAAGACCATAATATTAATCTCCGCTGTGCGTTGATCAGTGTGACATCTACTGATTCATACAACTTCATTCATATTTACTTTGACTAGTCAACAATCTCGTAATATGCAAATGATGGTCACGTGATAAACGCAGTTTCAGGGTGATCCAAGGACATAGTTGGCTTTATGGTTAAAATAACGTCGTAAATGCAGCTTTCCCAACACTCTTGCTAGTGAATTTGAGCTGGGCCTAAATTGGCATCCATTACCACCGATGTGCAATGCAGTTGTCAGCGAATCTCGCATGTCACTAGATGGCGACAGAGTACTAAGGCACATTTGCAAAGTGTATGAAACAGGGAGCCAAACGGTCCACAGTACACGTGTCATTTAAAAGACTAACGTTTTGACGAGTTCCAATAATAGATGTCAACACTTTCGCTCGGTTGTAGGGCATATTCTTATCGTTTTCTTTCTGACTCATAAATTCATATCTTCCTTCTGAAGAAAAAAATATGATTAGCTATTTGTCATTATTATCCGATCGGTGCCTTTGGTGCTTTGACGAATATTATATTTGGTTACGTCAGAGGTACCAAAACACCTAATTGACATTTCCTGTTTGAGTACAAGATTTTAATAGGCATCTGATATTAAATATATTTCTTATTAATTATTCTTGTGAAAGCAACGATCATTGTATATTCTTTTTATTTTTCAAACAAAATCAACAGATCTACATTTTACGTACCTATACAAGCTACAAATATCAAATGACATTTAAATCCACTCTTTAAATTGTTTAATGGAGCAAATTGTAGAGTTGAAAAAAATAAAAACATTTATGTTACTACAGGATGGACGGGAGACGGTTGTGAAGACAAAGATGAATGCGAATCTAACCCATGTCTGCATGGAATATGCCAAAACACCATTGGAAGTTTCGTATGCAACTGTGACGAGAGTTGGAGTGGTCCACTTTGTCAAACGTTCCATGACTGCTGGTTAAACCCCTGCCGCCACGGAATATGTAATGAGCTAGATAAAGGAGGTTACAACTGCGTCTGCGATCCTGGTTACACGGGGTACAACTGCTCAGTGAATATAGACGACTGTATAGCACATTCATGTATGAATGATGCAACATGTATTGATGGTGTGAACAATTTTACCTGTGCCTGTTTGCCCGGATTTGTGGGCAATTTATGTGAGAATAACATATGTAAAAACGTAAGCTGCAACGGTGAGCACGGAGAGTGTCAAATTCTAAGTAGTCATGATGCTAGAGGCTATGAGTGTATATGCAAAAGGGGATGGACGGGCCTCTTTTGCGAAAGAGATGAAAACGAGTGTTTAGAACGCACTTGTGAGAATAACGGTACTTGTACAAATTTGAACGGATCATTTTTCTGCAGTTGTTCACAGTTTTGGACAGGAGAACGATGCGAGGTAGATATCGATGAGTGCTCGTCATATCCGTGTAAAAACCAGGGTACTTGCCACAACCAAAAAGGAGCAAATTTCATGTGCAATTGTAACAGTGGATGGACTGGTCCAGAATGTAGTGTCAACCTGAACGAATGCAATCACAATCCAAACTTGTGTCTCCATGGAAAATGTGTGGATACTCTAGGTAGTTATAGATGCGACTGCGAGAATGGTTGGATAGGTGAAAACTGTAGTAAAGATAAAAACGAATGTCAAGATAACTTAAATATTTGTGGAAAAGGTAACTGTACAAATTATTCCGGTGGATATGATTGTAAATGCTACTCTGGATTTAGGGGCAGACACTGTTCAGAAGATGAAGACGAATGTTTGGCTGTCTCATGTATTCATGGAAAATGTACGAATTTTCCAGGTGGATATAGTTGTTTGTGTGAAAAGGGCTATAATGGTACCCATTGTGAGAATGACGTCAATGAATGTACGGAAAGTCCGTGCAAAAATAGTGCTTTCTGTACAAATCTCCCAGGGGACTTTAACTGTACGTGCTCTCTCGGATGGTCTGGAAGAAATTGTACAATACCAAATGCTGGGAAATGCGGTAAGTCTATAGACAGTAATTATTCTACGTCCATCCACATCAATCCTTGACATACGTAGGAGACTGCCGAAACATCTTTTGTGATTTATCGTTATGGACGATATATTTATATGATATCGCTGATATGCGATTTTTAAAACAAATTGCAGTCCTTGCATATAGTTTCTACTTCATGTTAGTGACATGAACAGTAATTTCCTGGATACTTAAAATTTATTTGTTTCTCATCACAAAAAAACTAGCTGGAAAAAGTACCTGGGTTCTAACTCATTACAAAGATAGATTTAAAAATATGAATGTACATAATCTTAGTTTTATCGCTGAATATTTAATGCTAACATTAAAATGTTTTGCTAGAAAATGATTACTGCAGAATATAAATGACGGATACATATTATAAAAATTACTGCAAACATTAAATAATGTTGCTGGTTTTCGTTTTCATTTAGATGAATTACGAGTGAAATTTGCTAATGTAATTCAACGCCCTTTAGAGAACAAAATCAACAACAGCATACAAGCCTTCATGAAAAAGTACACATGTCCCTATGATGATATGGATACGAAAGTCATCTCAATGAAGTAAGTTCCTTTCGGAAGACATTCCACCATCCACCTCAGAACTGATTGAAGACTGCGCGTTTAAAGGCGATGGCTATTAAACAACAAATTGTATAGTTACGAATCTAAGTCTAAAATATATTACAGAAATGATGTTAACCAAACATTTAAGCAGAACTCAACAAACTAATAGTTCCCTAGAAAACAAATTATCAAATCAAAAAAGAAAACGTTTAGAGTATTGTGAATTTAGCACAAAATAATCCTAAATATCGTGTTACAAGTCGTGTTACAAGTCCAAACGTGTGGAAGGTTCCAAATAAAGTCTTAAATGTTATTATGTACCAATAGTCTTTAGTATAATTATATATCCATAGCAAAATTCAGATTGTCTTTCAATAATTCACAAAACTCGATACATAATTCGTTAGTTCAGTCTGTGAGCATTTAGTAATTCCAATGAATGATTTAAATAAATAATTCCTCTCAAATAATATTTGAACAAAACATAAAATCTGATAACAAATTGATGACAGAGACTGATCTTAAAATAGGAATGAATTATTTGTTTATTAAATCCCTATTTTTACATATTTGATTTGAACTTGATGCGAGCAATTTATAATTAAAAATTCCTCAAATTGTCCACAAGGTTGTTTCTAGAACATTCTAAGCTCGTAAACAACGTTAGGCCTTGAACTAAAATTTCAACAAACATCTTGATTACTACTTAAAATCATGACAAAATACTCTATCCATGAGCATCAGTAATGGAAAAATGTATGCACATACATACATCTCTCTCTCTCTCTCTCTCTCTCTCTCTCTCTCTCTCTCTCTCTCTCTCTCTCTCTCTCTCTCTCTCTCTCTCTCTCTCTCTCTCTCTCTCTCTCTCTCTCAAAAATACATATTAAGTTATTTAGTATTTCCAGAGCATAGATTTACCCGTGTAATCATAAAGAAAACGTACTCAAGGAAACGTTTCAGTTGCTTTGTGCCATTTTTATTGAGGGTTGGGGATGGAGAAAGACAGACACACCGACAGAAACACAGAGACAGAGAGTATTTTTTTACATTTTCTTGCCATTTTTATTAATTTTCCTTCTTTCTTTCAGTGAAAATTTTATTAGATTTAAGACCACTTGTGGAGGTACCTGTGTAACTGAATCACAACTACAAACAGCATTAAAGTCTGTATCAACTACAGACGAATCGGCCATGTTTCCAATCGCACTTGCTGATAACGACCCACCATCCGCAAGAAACATTAATAGTGATCAGGTAGGACTAGAAATTTGTTATAAAACACGAATCCCTCCCTGACTATAATGTCTGAAAAGATGACCGAACGCATAACTTCCGCACGAACGAATATACGAACAGACAGATGGATGGGAGTAATACTGTATTGCCCAAACAAATTCGTGGTGGGCATACACTGTATATTCAAAATTATAGCCTCTGCATAGTATACATTAACTTAATCAGTTAGAAATTATGTGCTAGTGTGTGTGTGTGTGTGTGTGTGTGTGTGTGTGTGTGTGTGAGAGAGAGAGAGAGAGAGAGAGAGAGAGAGAGAGAGAGAGAGAGAGAGTATAGCTTTGGATAGATATCAGTGACAATAAAAATATGATATCATCGATGAAAGCGGTTGTATATACGTTTCTCACCGCTATTTTAACTTCAAAATAGCATATTCCGTCAAATAAGCATGTCAAGAGCCAGACAAAATATTCTTCCACCGACCGATGCAGTTTTTAAGCAACCTATCGATCAGCCCGCACGTTTCTTAGTGAACCATTTAATTTTCAGGGGGAGGGGGTAGAGAAGAGGGGAATTCCGGCCTCCAAATACCATGAGTACAAATCTTGCTCGAATTTAATGTGGACAAATAAGTGTACCTTCTCTATTATGTTTGGTGAATTATTAAGAAATATCTTCGCTGGAAAATAAATCCTAAACCCCACCCTCTCCAGAACATTTACTGGTTGGTCTATAACAAAGAAAAATTATTTAAATAACTTGACCAGTTGTAGCAGGCATTAAAGTGTAACACCCGTTCGATGAAACAATTTCATATACATTTTATAAACGGAAGGTAATTGCCAATTATAATTTAAGTGCATGAATACGTTCACTATTGATGTAAAGTATTAATACTATGAAAATAATGGTAGCTAAATTAAAGCAAATACTTTAGTAGTAAGAAAAGGCTGATTCTAGCGCAATCATCTCTTTTTACCCCCTCCCGATCTCATAACAAATACGAATTACCCCTCTCTCTATCTTAAAACCCCAACCCCTTCACAAAACCCAAAGGCAGATATAATCCTATAAATTTACTTGTGTACCTAGACAATGTAATAGATATTGCATAAGGTAATGAAATCAATAATCTCTCTACGAGCCAGCCGCATCTAACAGATGTCGCTTAATTAATATCAGCCTAGCTTTGTGTAAGGTAGTGTGAAAATCAATATACACATCATCCAAAGCCAGGTAATGTTTTAGTCATTACTGCAATGGTACGTGTCAGACTCAATCACGTGATTAGAACATTCTAGAGAACGCCCACGCAGATTTTTCAATATAAAAGGCAGGTAGAATTTTCTTCTTAGGCATTTTCAAGCGCACTCTTCACTGGGCTAGATCACGTAAGTGATATTATTTTATACCTCATTACCAACTATTAATGTTTCAATCGTTGATGTTAGAAAATTTCATTATCAGGATGACAGAGACTAAACTTTATTTTACCGCTGGCACAACGACGGGACTCAAACAAATCATTTATTTGAGGTTTGCTTAGAGGATCTTTTTTGTTGATAAAATATACTTTTGACTGGTCGAGATCAATGGTAAGTTTAGTATATTTTTGTTGACTGATCGGATCATGAAAGCTTTTAAATTCCGCTAGCAACTTTTGATACAATTGCTCGAGATAATTGAAATATCCGCTGTTATATTATCAGATCTGATGAGCGAAAGTTTTAGCTTGTCTCGAGTACCGCTAAAGCATATACCTGATGTTTCATTACTAATTTCAACAGTCAATTGTTTGCCGCCTATCATTAGATATTTGATCTTGCTATTTTTGCTATTTGTCACTATCAAATTTTTAAACATTATTTCTTAAGTTGAGATAAGATTTCATTCGGAAAAGATAATGTCAAGTATAGATCTATTATCATGACAGTACCCAAGTGCAAATGTATCTACCTCATTTTCGCAATAACGTTTGTCATCAAAATTGCTTAATCCACGTTTGATAATGACATCTGTTTTGAGTTTATGATGATTCATCCGTATAGCCATTGCTTTTAAAAAAAACCAACGCCGCCATCAAGCGCGTACTTGTAATCATCAAATTTCATATTTTTAACAAAATCGCGATGCAGACCTCTTGATTTTTCATTATTTTATTATTGTCTAACAATACGGCATATATTTTATTGCGTAATCCAATAAATTATTTGATAGTGCTCGAATTGATTTCATCTTTGAACTTACCAATAACCTTTTTATTTATGTCGTCATAAAATTTACTGTCACGACTGTAATTGGAAAGATCAAACAGATATCTATTAAAGTACATGTCTTGGTAAACGTCTTCACTTTTCGATTTCATATACGAGTCGGTAGCAGTAAACAATAATCTAAATGACAGCTACTACTTTTTAACAAAATTATAATGAAAATCATACATCAGCCACATTGATAAATATAACACAAAAGCTCCAACATAAATCGGCTTGTTTAGTTTTAGATTTGTTTTTCTTCTCTTTACCGCGACAAGATTTTCGTTAAATATTTTCATACTGACAAAATCATCGTCTGACACAAGTTTGTTTCTGCGATGGATAGCATTAACTAGTTCGATATTTACGCGTTTCCTAATTTTCTCCATCGTCTTACCAAAAACGGAATTGTTCATAAGCTTAAAGAAGTTTTCCTCAAAATCAGTTTTTGACACTGCTCTTCTCAAAGTGTTGGAGTTAATATGACCTTTTATCCAAGGCGATTGATTAAATTTTAGTACACGATGAACTTTTTTCAACACAAGACCAGCATCGATTGCTTGTTTTAAAACTTTGTAATAAAAAACATAATTTTCTGATCAAGGAAATTTGGTGCTAGTTTTTTTGACCATATAATTTTGTCTTGGTGATGCCAACGCTTGTTGTTCTTCAGATAATAAACTATAATCAATGACCATTGATTCTGCGCAGAAAGGATAATCATTATGCAAATGATGTAACGACGTTGGATAATCAAGATCAACTTCAACGATGTACAAAACATTGTCTGGTATTTTTTCTATCTCTGATAGAAATTGATCAGCCGTGATCCAACGAAATTCAACAAAAGGCATTGGTTCTGCCATTTTCTAACCGTACAAGTTATTACAATGTAGATAAATGATATATTTAATGGATTTTACTCTTTCAAGTATTTATTGTTTGCTTCAGCATATTTCTTTGTGATAAAGCTAATACCGTCTCAGATACCTTTTTAATAAACTTGATCATGTCAACGTCAGTCAGTAATTCTAACCTAACCTTACTAAACTTTAGAAGAGCATCCCACGACAGCCCCGGGAGCAGAATAATACCAATAAGGGTCTAGTCCATAATTGTCAAAACTCACTTCTCGAAAACTTTAGAATACGGCCGCCTGCAATACAACATCTGTTTGCAAATATAAATTATGATAATCACCAAACGTCTTGCTGTTAAATTTATTCCAAATATCTTGTGCGTATTTGTACTCGTCATCGGTTATATTTTCATTTTTAAGCTGCGAGTAAAATTTGTTTCCATCCGATAGCGATGTTTTATCAAATTTACTCCAGTCGTCGAGATACTAGTACGGAAATTCTCCTTTTTTAGTCAGTAGATTAAACTTAACTCCAAAACAGTTTCTCAGGTTATCAAACTTACTACCAGCTTTCACATAATTTTCTACAAGCTCATCTAACGATGCTGCCATAAACTGCAAGCTGTCAATAAAACGCAACTTACCCAACTGACATATACTTTTCAAAATTATTGAGAATGCATTTGATGACGTTGTCTATTTTTAAACGAGCTTTTATGTCAGGATCTCCTAAAGCTTCTAATATAATGTGGCTACAATATCCTCAAAAGTTGTGAAGAACAACCAGAGTAAATTCTGGAGCATGAAATTTTAAATTACATTGATCATGAACCGCTCCACGGTACTGTCTGGTGAAATGGCAATGGTCATGTATTTTTTTATCCTCAAAAGCTTTTTCACAAATATGACAAAATTCTGCTTCCTTATGATCGGAATCTTGTTGAAGTTTTAGTTTAATGATTAGAGTTGCTCTTTTCAAACGAGTAAATATGTGACCAACTTCGTTGATCAATTGCTTGAGAAGCCAGACAGCTGGATTTTTACCACGATATAATTGGCTTGGTTTAGATAATCTCGAATCAACGCAACAAACTATATATACGCTACTCCGCAAGGAACATGGTTTTTAGTTTTCCTTGTGCTCGATTATAAAGGATTATTTTCTACACCAAACACAGGTTGAAGTAAGCATTCGAAATCACCGTATAGTACTAAAGGAATTTTTAGTTTCTGATTGTGATGGATAAACTGTAACACTATCTTTTTTAGATGGCATCGTTATTCGTTGCACGTCACTATTTGGAACTGCTGTTTGATATATTTTATGTTGCTGAAGATAAATTCTGTTTGTATGCTTCTCAAGCATATTATTTATTTCTGCCATTTTTGGTGATCGACGGCGTTAGACGTGGCATCCACAGAGCAAGTTTGTTTATGATAAACTGTACATCAGCCCCTCCAGATATAAACAAACAATCGTTTTGATCTGCTCTATCTAAGATAAGCGTATGTTTAACTCCACGAAATACTTTATCGTGATCCCGACAAAAGTCGAAAATCATACTTAGCGGAAGCATCATTGTAATTTGACGTGATCCTGCTGTAAGTTCTCTTCGCCAAGCAAAACTTTCATTATAACGTGGATTTTTTATGCCAGGTGTATTAAGAAGCAAATTTAGCATTGCAGTACCGTCTGCAGCTGCTCCTGGTGGTGTTATATTAAGATTATTAAAAGCTACCGTAAGGAAAAATCTAATAAAGTCTGCATTAGCCGCTAAACCTGTTGCTGATAAATATAGAGCAGCAGCATTAGCAATAAGAAAATTTCTTACAGTTACAGCATCTGCAGCTGCATCAGCTCCTTGTACTATAGTACCTCTCTTTAAATTTTCGGTTGATTCAGCTATACCACGGCCAGTATCTTTAAACCACATCATGTTCTTTGCAGTTGGTCTCGAGTAATCATCTGAAAACGAAATAATATTTACAATTGTACTTGCAACTTGTAAATGACTTAAAATATCTTCTATAGTTTGATTGGCCAGCTTATATCTAGCACTTTTGAATAAACACCAGCCGTTATTTATAAGAGCTACTTCTGCTTCAACTGCAATTTCAACAGGAGGATTTTCTACTGTTATAATCTGACCACGAACTTCTAACATAGCCTTATATGGCAGTAGAAATACATCTTCGTCTCGAGTATTAAATGTTCTAAGACCAGCTTTCTTTGGTTCATTAGAATTTTCATCAAGATACTCAACATACTCAAATTTTATTAGTGTCATCAATGTCATGAACTTCTGTTAAATCGAGATAGTTTTTAATAGACATGTTTTACTTATTAGATTATATAACATTTTATTGCGGCACTGTTACTGTAGATATTAATTTTTGTAAGATCTGCTCGCCTTTTTGTGATAAACGTTTTTTCGTTGTTGTTTTCATAGTTCGTTGAGTTTCTTTTGTTGGAGCGATTTCTGACATAGCTTGTTTTATCTCAGATGCAGTCTGTAGTCCAAGTTGTTGATCCCCTTTTATTTTATGAGCTATTATTGTCCCACCGCAGTCCCAGCGGCAGATGCAGCTCCAGTTGCAAAAGCTTTACATGCGTCAAGAGGAATTGATGCAACTTTACGCGCTATTCCTGGAACATTTTCAATACCTTTTGTGAATTTATTTCCAAAAAATCTTCCTACTATTTTTCTTCGATAAAATTGTTTTCTCCGTTTTATTATGACTGATGCATAATTTTTATTGTTAAATCTTTTTGAAAATATGTTTACTGCTGTTCGCGCACGTGCAGGTAATATGTAACAACTTCATTATTTAAATCCAACTGTTTTCCAGACTGACCTGTCAACTGCATTATTATACTTGATATTTGATTTTCAACACTTAACGGATAATAAATAATATGACGAGGAGTACTTTGCATGAGAGAACCTGGTGAAACTTCTGAGGAGAAACTAAATTGTTTGACCCTTGCTACCTTTTGATTTGTAAGAGCCAGAAGCAATAGAGCAATTTACTAATATTGCATTTACTTTTGTTATATTTACTGGCAGTTCACTGTCATAAGTAATAGCCTGATCAAGAGCACTATAACTTTTTTCAGTAAATCTTATAAGATGTGCAATACTTTTTTCCTGTTTCAAAACTAACATATCGCTCAGTATTATCCTAGCACGTAACGTATTATAATTTGCTGCCAACTCGAAATTATCAGACACACCGCCAGCTTTTGTTAAGAGCTATTTTATTGTCTTGTTTAGATCAGTAATATTATACGTTCAATGTGAAATTTTTAATCTTTATGTTGTAGATATTGGAGTCGTAACCGGAGTAAATGAAATTTCATCATTAACATCAGTTTTCACGTTAGGCACAGCATTCCAACAAGTACAAGAAATTAATCAAATCTCGTATTGTTTTGCAGGATCTAGTTGTATTGGCGGAATATAATTTACTGACAAATTTGTGCTGACCATATCAGATTGACTTGAGTCTATCAATAACGTTGTTGACATTATTTTATATTAGATCATTTCACCAAATTAAGTCGCGGTGTAAAGTTTCATATTCGTCAGATGTTAGTATTCAGCTCGATCTTAGATGATCAAGTATATCAATAATTTCATTATCAATTTCAACACTAATATTCCCAGCTTCTTTCGATGATATTATTTGCATTAATCAACCTATCCTTTCAACAGTTGATGTAAATAGTTTTACACATACAGTTTTAACCGACCGAAGATTCTAATTTTCTTCAAACGCGTCATAAAATTTTTTATGTTTATATTCTCCAGATTTAAATTGCTCCGCTATAATCAATACATTCAAGACAATAATAGTATAATTATATCTTTTTAAAAAAATCTCCAAGATCTTCATGTATTTCAGGTTCTTTTATTTTAGATTTTTTAATTCTATCATAAGCTTCTAATCCTTCTTTATAGATATCTTTTAATTTTTCACTATCATATTCTTCTTGTGACAAGTTTTCAATATTATTAATATCTTCAATTTCTTTTAAATAAAATCATCGTATTCGGACTTTGTTACTACATCTTCTACTATTTGTTGCATTTCTTCAATTTGTTTCCTTCTTTCAGTTTCCTTTGGAGCTTTATATACTATATATGTTGATTCTTCAGGTCTTGTATCTCATAATTTTGCTTCTTTATCTAAACCACTACTACTATGACTACGATATTTGCTATTTCTTACATTATTAATAACTTCAATATAAAATCCAGCGATAATACCTTCTCGGTATAATTTAATGTTGTTATAGTATTTTTTTTTATTTTCTTGAATTATGTTGCTGAGATGATTATCAGTCTCTTTTTTATTTCTTTTTAATTTTTCAATTTTTTTGTCGGCATTAAAATCATCTTTGTTAACATCATATATTCTCACATCCTTAAAGTCATATTTCTTATTAAAATCTTTATACTCGTTATCTCTTATATTGCTATTTATATTTCCTAAATCATGTTCAAAAATTCTTTTCTTCTATTTCTATCTCTGTCTTTCTTTTACGTTCTTCTTGTTCTTCTAACCTTCTTTCCGTCGGTCCAACTATTGCTGCTTCCGCTAATCTATGTTGAAGTAAAATTGGATTATGTAATAACCGTCTTAGCTCAGCTTGTCTACCAGCAGGGTCAGCAATATGTTTTACCAGTTCTCTAGCTAACTTTACCTTTTCTTCAGCAGATTATCTAATAATTTTGCAGCAGCTGCTTCTTGTTGTTCTTTAACTGGTTTAACTGGTTTAAGTAAACATTTTTCCTGCAGATTCTTAAGTTCTTCTTCTGATAGTGGTTTAATTTCATGTTGTTGCTGATGTTTCTGCAAAAGTTACTTGTCCACGTCGTGCTTGCTGTACTTTTTGCTTAAGTGATACCTGAGATTGGGCAACTTTTTTTATATCTTCTATATGTTTTCTATATTTTGCTCGTTTGTCCATTTGTTATCTATAAATTTTATAAAATTGAAACGCCTTACGGCAAGTAAATGTCAATACAACAGCGAAACATTTTCGTTGGATCATTTGTAAGTTTATCAAATAAGAAAAAGTTATATTTATCCTTTGTAGCTCTATGATGAGGTTCGATAAATATATCGCTTGTTACGTCACCGCATTGCTCGTTCGCAATATTTCTAACGTCAACATTGTTTTGTCCTGGAAATAATATGAAACAACCAGTATTTTCGCCGAATAAATCTGTTCACATTATAAAAACCTTGAGCGAGATAAATAGGATTACAATTGTTATTTCGTGATAGCAAAAAATATTATCTAATTTTTTTCATCTCCGTGTTATTTATTGGAATCTCGTCAAAAACTACTATCTTGTGCTCAGATGAATCAAGTTGATTAACTGGAATAAGATCTTCTGGCTTCCTAATTATTCAAAACTAATCTTCACCAGCCTCAAGATCATCACCAAGTTTGTTATTATATTCGCTTAATATCTCATATTTATCTTGCTGTGGAGTGATTGTGTAAATAATAAACTCCATCGTAGTGCCCGATCCAGTTCGCCCAACAATAAGATAATGACAATCAGGAAGTTCATTGTTATGTTTGTGCAACACCATCCTGTCTGTGTCAAAGTTTATGATCGATGATTTTGCAATCGTTGTTATATAATTTTATATAAGGCAATAAAATAATGAGCTATTATACTAAATTTGAAACATTATCAGGAGATTCATCAACTGAAGGTTATCAAGGTGACTTATCCAAGTATGCAACTCTTGACCAGCTCAGAAATTAAATGAATAATTTATTAAATATCACAAGTGAAGTAGTGGTTTTCCAAGATAAAAGAGGAAAATCAAAGACGAGTAATGTACAACTGTCAGATGTACTTGTACGAAATCCTACTGCGGTTGCTAATAATATTGTTACTTTTAATAACCAAGGTAAGATACGAGGTTCTGGTAGGTCAGTTTGTGATTATGTAAAAAAGCCGGTGATTTTTTTTTACTGGGGACATTATTATGAACCAGAACAAGATGACAGGCATTGGAACCAAGCTGCAGATAATGATGCTTCAACGAAGAAATTCGTCGACGATCAAGAATCAAAGTACGTGTCTGTGCGCGGTGTTATTATGTATGCATTTCTCAACATGAATAATAATGGCATCAGTAATCTTTGAACACCAAAGTCTGATTTTGATGCTGCAACAAAGAAATATGTCGATGATAAGGAAGTTCCAATCAACAATGAAATAACCGCACTCAAAACTGATTTTACTAATCATTGTTAAGTATGTTTTTAACTTTTAGTAGAAACATGAACAGAACCAATAACGAATTTTTGGAAATCCACTAACTGTTGATATTACACTCGCTAATATTAACAAAAAACTCAACGATATTATCAGTGGAATTCCTGATATTCTTGAGAAAACGAATCTGATTAAAATTCCTCACAAGCAGATTAAAAATATTGTGTACAAAGTTGCATCTGAATTAGGAACATGGACACTACAAAATTGTATTATTAAACACACTGCAGAAGTTGTCGGTGTGTATAGGCTGTCTGTGTTTAGTTTAGCATATTTACCAAATTTCCATGTCGTAATTCGACTGATGATTTTTCTGTAATTGTGTCTGTAATGTTAAATAAAGATACTGAGGAAACTTTTTTGCTGATAGCATATGAAAGAAAAATTAACACAGTCTCTTATTGGTGGTGTCTAGAATTTGTAGCAGAAACACCACAATTCACTAGTTAATCAAACCTTGGGACTATTAATTAAATATTGTTACGGTCCTTTAGTTAAAGTACGTGCGTGTTAAGAAATAAATTTTGTATAAATCCTTTTATTTCATTAAATGTAATTATTAATATTGTTGAAAACATCGTGTTTACTAGAGTCGTGAATGTGACTCATGTGAAAATGTGCTGTGTATGATAACAAATTCATTACAAGTAAACATTCAGGAATAGCTATGAAAACGATTGGCTGATACTTAGTCAGGCTTTCCTAATGTCCAGAAGTATAACGAAATTGCATGCGTATTGCGAAAATGCACGTGTAATTCAAACAACGTATTAGCTTCGTTGATATACCGAGGTATTTTTGTAAGACTTTGAGAGTCACGGACATACAGTCGTATTCAAGAGTCATACACAGCCGTAAAGTTGTAAAGTCAGAGTTATAAACTTCTATTACCTTTAAAAGGTATTTTTGTGCTAGAAGACGTTGTCTGTTCGTATGTCTACGTAGAACAATATGTTTTGTTAGAGGAGCTAATTTTACTTCGTTTTTTCTGAATAGTTGTTTTCCTGGAGAACAAGATTACTGATTTGGATAAAGACATTTTCCCCAACATATTCCAGATTGTAACGGAACAATAGAAACGGTGCTTTATTGTGTAAATTCTGGACTTTTCTGTTTGCCATCGTCTGACGTGGTCATCAGCTATTTTGGACCGGAATTGAACTTCAGACTGTGTTTAGAACTTTTTACAGGACTTAGGTTTCTATTTTGAACAAACAATTTTGATAATTTATGTAAACCGTAAGTCTTGCTTAAATTATTTACATTATTTAATGTTTTCTAGGAAAATAAATTATTTTTGTTAAAATTTACACAATTTGTTGTCTTCATTCTTTATGTTGTGTTACTTTGAACAAGCCGATACGTGACATAAAAATATTATAATGAAAAAAGTGTAATTGATTTCAATCATAGTTCAAAAGATATTCCAGAACAAGATGTTGACGCATTAATACAATACTACAAATATTATCATTAAAAAAAAACTTTGGTGCGTGAACAAATGTTATAAATACTATAACAAAATACTTCGAGTAATATCATATCTATCGTTGTTAATGAGAAGCTCTGGAATAATTTCAAGTGGAGCATCATTAAATCCGTTTTTGCTAATCATATCTGGTGTTGGTGTTTCTCTTACAACAGCGTGTAAAAAAGTTGAACCTCGTATTGTAATCAAACAAAATGCTTGCCAAACAGCCAATATAACTTACAAAAAGATTGCTTGGTACAGATACGGTCTTATTTGCGAGGTGTAAAATATGATATATACGATTTAATACGCGAGATTCGTATTATTGACTGTATGCTAACAGATATTTTGCCAATGAGAGTCAGCAAATATGAAAATGATTATCAAAAAAATATGAAATATTATCTAAACTTAATGAATATTATCAATTACTTGATCTGGCCTGGTGAAGATGTCCCTTGAACGCGCAGCAGTGTAGTTATTAAAAGGGAATTTGACCGCCTTATATACCTACGTGAATATCTTCTGGAATGTTCTGATCTCACGGCTGACACATTTTCAGGTTTTAATTTTTGAGTTGTCGTTCTCTATGATGTTCTAATCAAGTGAATGAGTATGACTTATCTATACGTATCATTTCAGTTATGACTAAAACATTACCTGGCTTTGGATGAGGTGAATATTGATTTTCACACTAATGTGGCTGGCTCGTATAGAGATTATTGATTACATTACCTTATGCAACATATGTTACAAAGTCTAGGTACACAAGTAAAGTTATAGGATTATATCTGCTTTTGGGTTTTGTGTAGGGGTTGGGGATTTAGGATAGAGAGAGGGGTAATTCGTATTTGTTATGAGATCGGGAGGGGGTAAAAAGATATGCTTGCGCTAGAATTAGCTTTTCCTTACTACTACTAATCCCATATTTTTAAAAGTGAAATCAAGATTAGTAAAACAAAATAGAAAAAAGGTATTTGAAAGTAATCGTGATGATATTCTTAATATTTATATTAGTGCAGAGTGACACCGACTATGATAGTGTGCATTCGTGCAGCTGCGATCAGAATCATAATCTTCAGCCGCTGAGAAGTCTAAAAAAATATGTACCATATAATTATATTCTTCGAGCTGCTGTGATACATAACAACCTTATATTTCTGTTTTTGTGCTTCCATAGAAACCAAACATTAAACTTTTTTTGCAAACGTATAGCCATCATCTGAACTGTCGTATACCCCGCAATATTTTCTTAAGAGTTATTGCCATTTTCGACTCAGAATTGGATGCACAGTTTTGATATGAGCTAGCGTCTTGGTATCATGTTTAATGCTTGAATCAAATCTTGAATGTCACCTGAAGATGCTGATATTAGCCATCGCTATGACTTCTAGAGACTTTGGAAGAGTTATTGTCCTTTCCGACAAACAACTGGATGCCAAAATAACGACTACATCGAAGTGTCAAGAGTTTTCATTTATTCCTATGATACTTAATACGTACTAAGAGTATAATGAAAACGTCTTTCTGCGATTTTTATAAGAGATTGTGACCATTCTGAAATGCAAACAGGACATTTGTAACAACTTTATCTCTTTCCGATCTGAGACGAATGATTCTGACTAATAGAGATTGGGAGGTAACCTGATTTGTGAATTTCTGGTGGATGAAGATACAGCTAAACGTGATTGACATAGCTAGATGTGTGAAGAACCGACTTTCACAAGATGATAAGTATTGAAAGAAAAATAAAAACGTTGTTTTAGTATTCATTGAAATACGGGCACTTTCAATTGCTAATGTCATTCCAGAAGCTTTATAACAAAAAAAAGTGAGGAAATAATTTTCTGGTTATGCGCTGTATTACACCATCCGACTCGAATTGGGAGTTCGTGGGTTCGAACCTCAGCCGAGTCATACCAAAAATGATACTAACCGCTCCGGTGGCCTAGTGGTTAGAGCGCCCGCCTCGGATGCGGAAAGTCGCCCGCCTCCTTATTTAGTCTATATCTGATCTACGGGGCATACTGTATGTGAGAACAAAATTTACATTTTCTAAAGTGGATTTTGTTAGATAAACCACAGCTTTTTCCATCTTTACCTAGTTCTTATATATTTCCTATTTAATTTTGTTTCCTTTTAAGACATTTCCTCATAGCATAAGTGAGATAGAAAAAAAAATAAAATCTGTGTAAATTTACAACATACTGACTGCAGAAATTTTCCGATTTTCAGAGACACGTTAAATCTATCATACAATCAACTTTGAACAAAAGTACCCGGTAATAGTTGCATTCGTGTCAATAGTATTATTTGGGATACACGAGTTCACAAAGAGAAAAGCATATCAAACGTTTGATCTATATATACAGCGTTGTATGTCATGCTTTATCAAACAAGTTTACACATTTTTCAGGCATGGGTCCCTGTCCTAATCGGATGCTTGATTGTCTTTGCAATGGCTGTTGCTGTTGGTGTCATTCTATATAGAAGAAAAAAGATAAGGTAAGCTACGTGGTGTACTTGTATTATTATTATTATTATTATTATTATTATTATTATTATTATTATTATTATTATTATTAGCAGCAGCAGCAGCAGCGTTGTCGTCGTCATCATCATTATCATCATCATTATTGTTATTATTATTATTATTATTATTATTATTATTATTATTATTATTATTATTATTATTATTATTATTATTACTAATGTAGCAATAGCCGCAAGGTTTTAAAATATTTTCTCTCTAGTCCCGAAACACCTATCTACCTACTACCTTAATTGTTAAAAAAGAAAAGTGAATGTAGTTCATAAAAAAGTTATCTTCTCTGAGATAAGTACATATATGTCGTGTTCACATTACCGTTTTAGTGAAGTATCGCTTAGCATTTTTGTTTTTGTTTGTGTTTTTAAATTAATTTATATTCTTTTACACACACACACACACACACACACACACACACACACATACACACACAGATATATATCCTTCCACTAATCACTTCAGTCATGCAGTATTCTCACGTAGACACGTGATTTTCGGCAACACTAATAAGGAGCAGGTTTTTTTAAGAGTCTGCAAATTAAGAATATTGTGTATTCTGGACACGTTCTCAATAGAGAGGGGTCGAAGTGAAAACAATGACAAAAATCAAAACGACGGGACTCAAGCCATAAAAAATTTGTGCTGAAATAATCAAATAATCAATATACAATATGCGGTCAATCATAAAATACTGCTTTTCATATATGGTCTACTTAACTAATTCTCATTTTGAAGGAATTTTAAGATTTGTTTGTATTCAGTAATTAGTGACAGCATTTTCTTTTCTTTTATTAATTATTGCTGTTTATATTTTCCAGAAAGTCCCACGAACAAAAAGAGGAAAGAATCAATATTGCGGATGATTTACAGTTTGAAAATCCACTTTATGATAATAAAGTGACGAGTTTTTCGGAGAGCGAAGGCTGAAAGATAGCTTCTAAACTGTTCGATCAGTTAAAACTTCTGTAGTTATTCCATATCATTATTGCAAATTTGAGATGACTGTACACGTTGTTTCCATAGAATTGATACTATACAAGTTCCTTAGATTACCCTCCCCCATCAATAATTAAGAACATCGACATTAATCCAATATAATCATGATTCCATACGTTAATACTGTGGGAGGGGTGTAGCAGAAAAAATAAATATAAATATGTTTGTTGAATATAGTTGTACGTCCTTACTTCTTTTAAGATTTTAGCACACCAAATCACATTGCATCAGATGTAAAGCAAAAGCAAATTATTAACTTTTGAAATTAAAGAGAACTGACGTTGACGTTTATTCCTGTTTTGATGTTATTTACATAGCGATTAAACAAGTTATGTGTTAGGTTGTGTCATTCACTTGTGACACAGTTGTGGGTGTTGTTCAAATTTATACCTATTCCAAACAGGCATAAATAAGATATCACGCACACCATTTATTCTTGGGACATATTCTCCGATTTACTTAAGTGTCTGTTTCTATTGGAATTTGTTGAATTAAATTTCGTCAGTATAATGATCATAAATGTACGTATGATCGTTGCCCAGGTTCGCGTACAAGATTTGTGGATGCTAGGAAAAATTTTCAAGTAAGCCCTTATGAATTTCAAATTGTGACGGTGGTGGGTTCCCTGACCTTTGTGAGTTCCGGAAAGTTTGTACTAGTTGTCTTTCCCGGTCCACAGCCATGTGTTTGCCAAAAGAGGTTATGTAAATAAGATATTACGGCATACAATGTTTGTCAACGGAAATTTTGCCCAAAGAGGTTATGTAAGTAGGATATTACGGCATATGGTGGTTGTCAAAAGGTTATGCAGACAGGATATTACGGCAAATGCCAAAAGAACTTACGTAAGTAGGATATAACGGCATGCGATTGGTGCCAAAAGAAGTTAAAATATCTTGCCTTTCTGTCATCCGAGATAAAGTATTGTCGGTTGTTCTCACAACGCATTTCACAAATTCAATCTCTTGAGTACTTTATTTTTGAATTTGCTAATTATTTCAACGTGAAATAAAAAGACTGATACGATATGCTTTATTCTGATGAGAACAAAAGGTACAACTTGAAAAATTCCAGCTTTCCACTTTAAGATGGAGGCATTTTTCAGCAACTGTTCATACACCTTACGCATATTATGCCTTCTGTAGCTGTTGGAGCTTCGTGTTGTGTTTTTCTGAACACAATGCTTATAAGTATCTTGATGAGGTATCATGCAGTTAGATCTCGAGTAAAAAGCAGATACAATAAAGTCTCATTGAACTTATTCTATGCATCCACACAAAATGTCTACTAATTACTTTTTCCAAAATTCTCATTCTTAAACAAGGAAATATATATTTTTAAGATTCAATATGTAGATTCTGTCCTTAAAACCAAAGTAAATGCAAAGGTGTCTACTCTGTATCAGCGAGAAATCTCTATATTTGCTTAACATTCTATGACGTTTGAGTGTAATAATCAGTGTTGAGTGGAGTGCAGCGCACTATTTAATTTTCAAATCAGATAATTAGATACGTGTAAACGTTAAGTAGTTCTTTAACGGATATACAATATTTCAACTGAAAATTGTTTAAGTATTTTTTTTAAAGATACCTTCCACGCTACAGTCAAGTATAAATACGTGTTTGTTTGACTGCCCATCTCCCACCCTGATCTTCCTTTATCTTATAGGGTTCAAGCCGCTGGTAGCTGCATGAATTATATATTTTTTATACATCATAGCGCATTCTTTATGATGATATCGTTCTGATAATACACTGATTTTGCTTACTTCTTACAAAATCAGAAAAGTGCTAAATTCTTTTAACTTCACTATTACAGCATGTCACATAAAGCAAGCACTCGAACACAACCCTATTCTGAACCGAATGGTGATTTCAAAATACCAGACAAGTGGATGTTCAGTTATGCCGCATTAAGAAACTAAAGTACGTACCGTTCTTAACAGATGGTCTCTTTTCTGATTGGTTGATTCTGAAGATGTGACGAAATTGTAAATTTCATTCAACCACTTTTACACTGCTTCAAAGACTTTTAAATTCGTTCAATTCTGTCTCGATAAAAAGAATTGAAAAGCCATTTGAACGAGCTGCATATACATTTACATAGCTTTTAAATTTCGTGGTTATTCTGCTTTTTGTCAACCTCCGTACGGTCTTATGAAGCGTTTAGTATCAAAGCAAGGCCATTTCTAATATAAATGTTATACAAGGCCACTAATAACCTAGCCTGGTTCACCCTCAACCACAAATCTGTAATCGCACTGGCGTGTTCAAACGCCAAACTTCAACCAACCAGATGGCCAGGTTCTATATTTATAGTTGTGGATAAACTTAGTGTTCTGATCGCAAGAATATTTTAGTTTATTTAGGTCAGTCAGCAAATGTCTGTGCAACTGCGTCACATTCTGAACTAGGCGTTGTTAAAATTGTTTTTGTAGTATTTTGTGTAGTGTCAACAAGGGACGTCGGCATGGGCGCCTGCAGCTTGGGTCAAGGGGAAGTCATGTGACCCCCAAATCTCATATCATGCAAAAAAGGATGAAAATGTCACAAGTTTATGTTCAAAATGCTTTAAAAAATATTAGTTTTTTTTTTCAGAACTGCTTCTTATACTAACTCTCCCAGCCATGACTTACTGACACATTCCTCCCCCTCCTTTGCAAAAAAAGTCCTGCGGGCGCCGCCCATGAGTGTCGCTGTGTTTTGCTCAAAACTGTTCTCCAAGGGTGCTAGTTCAAAATTTGAAATATAGAGAATCTTTTTCTCTCTCCTGGAATAAAGATAAACACGTTTGTTCATTTTAACTGCTTACTTTAAAAACATCTCAGATATTATATAGCAGTGAAAAGATTTCAAGATGGCCAGGACGGTCCTCTTGAATGTAAGATTAGCACCGTTTTCAACTGGAAGCTTTTTAGGGGCCAGACAAAATCCGCTTCCATTGAGACCCACATCTTCAAGTCTTCAAGATTTGGAGACGGAATGAGACTTTAGACAGTCAAGGTCGACAGAAGTGCCGTCGTTGGAAAAAAGGTGGTGGAGGACGAGAAGATGGAACTTAGACGGAGGTCGGGAAGGAAAAGGATGTGATGTGATGCGATTATGATTTTAACGCAGCTTTAAATTTTTTATTTAGTAATATCACTACGATGTCTGCCATGTGGCAGTTTATAGTGATGTCTAGCACTGGTGCATCATGCCGCAGAAATGTAGCATGATGTCCCACCCAGTCACATTATCCTGACACCAGACCGACCAGTCCTAACACTAACCTCTTAATGCTGAGAGTCAAGCGAGGCAGCTGTTAGCGACTATAGAAAGAAGAAACATGTTTGCTCAGTCATTCTTGAGAAGTTGAAAATAGGTCTTTCATATGGTTGCTACGGATGCCAGTTACTCTAGACAATTTTAAGAGCATATCCTTACCAATTTTGAAATTAACTCTGCTGATCTGGAGAATGCTTCTCCGACTTCCTGAAGAGGCAGAAATACTGTCGCTTGGGAAAACACCTCAGACATAAGACTGTCATGTTTGATTAAAACTGGCTTTTGTATTCCAGAAAAGATATAAAAACAAAATAAGTTTTCCATATTGTTGTGAAGTTATACAACTAACTGTTATTTCATTGTGACAGTGGATATAATGTGTATATCTTAATGAACATTCCTACCAAGTCTGATCAACACAACTCAGCCATTCTAGATAATACATTTTCCAAAACATTGTTTAGGAACCTACACCATTGCTATAGGAAGCATCCAAGACAAAATTTCGGACAGTGACAGTACATTCTAAGAAACATTCCTACAAATTCCAATTGAAACAGGCTCAGCCACTCTAGAAATGTCAAAAAGTTTTCCAACAGGTTCTTGCTATGGAATCCACATTATTGCAAGAGTCGTCACAAGTACAAAAGTTTTGCAAATAGCATGTTACAAAGAAAACTGATGACAGATTATGTACGCCAGACAAAATCATAAGCTCACATTACCAAATGAATAGTTAACATAAAACACTATACTCAGTTGTATCTTTTGAATTAAAATAAGGCAAAAATGACAAAATGAAATTTTTTTAAACAAAATAAAATTTTAATTCACACATAATATACTGATAAAAGTTTCTTTCCTTTGGTACATATATAAAAATGTGCAAAGTGGTTTACAAAAAAAGTATATACCACCACACAAGTAAAACTTTCAATTAACTTCATGGTTTTACTTTCATCACAATATTTCATCAAAACTAGCACACCAATTCAAAATAAATTTTGTCAGTACATTTTCACCTCTTTCAAAAGTGTAAAGATACAAATCAAGTCCTTTAATAGAAGCTTTGGTAGCACAATAATTAATAGTTTGACACCCCTCTCACTGATTGTCACTAAATGGCAACCAACCATATATACCAATGTATAAGTAGTCAATTTCATAAGCAGTCAATTTCCAACTGCACAGACCCAGGTCTGCCATTGCATAACATACTATGTAATCAAGGTCTATATTATTTTATTGCTATACTTGAATTATACACAAGTATGATCTGTACCTAGTTTGGAGAATGAAGTCATTAGAGAAAACTGATAAAGCTGCATTTAAATATTTTGTTTATACACATATAGTATATAGTACGATAGACTTTTCAATCAACATTAGCAACAATGATGCTAACATCCTGGCACTTAAATGGTACAATCACTCAAAATTTATTTGGATTTCACTTAATCTTACATGTGCCTAAAAAATAAGCAACACAAACTAGTCTCATTAAAAATACATAAGGTTGTAAACAATCAAATATTTAATTTTCGATAATTTTAGCTGCATAAATCTTGATAATAACAAAGAATCAAGGTCTGAGGCAAAGACATTTATAAATAATATTGTAACTTTGACAAGTGCAGTGAAAAAGTGCAGTGACAAAATTTTATCTGCCAAAATATTCATATATGCTTTCTTTCTTGACAACATCTATCACTATTAGTACTTTAAGAATTGTAACCAGAAAATGTATTCTCTGTGATGGCTATTTATCCACATGCTATTTTATACTAGAGTCCAAAAATTGAAAGGATACTTGTTTATAATTCATTTTGTAATCTTTCTATAAATCTTTTATTTGATAGAAAACTGGTTACAATCATGCAAACCCTAGTAGTCTTTTCTCTCAAGCTTTCTCATTTAAAGCCGAGACAATCCTTTGCCAGTTTTTCTGAAGTTAATGAAATATGTATCATCATGATTCTGTAAACAAACTTGTTCCCATTGCCTTATACATGTACTACTACTAAAGTATTATATATGGCCATCTTATGTTGTCATAGTATAAGAAAAATGGTATTTCTTTTTCAATGTCTTAAGATTTAAAGCATGTTAAGCTGGTGCCACCAAACTAAAACCATGCAAAACTGATTTAATAAAAAGACACTCCTAAATCTGAAGATGGCATACAGTATTTTACAAAAAATATGTCAATAAGACTAGTTATGTTTTAACTACTTAATAAAAAACACTGTCAACACAAAGAAATTTTTGCTTGACAAGATCATTTTGATGCTGGACAAGTAACAGTTTTATTTGTCCAGTGGGAGAAAATTACATTTTTCACAACCTGCAGAATGACCATGCTCAAATAACTGATGTTAAAGTTTAAACTTTAAGTTTTACTTGCAGTTCAACATTTTATTATATACATTTGAATCAACCAACATGAGACATATAAAATTGAAAACACTATATATATATAAAAAATACAGACTTTTTACATGGACAGCAGAACTGGATTTGTTCAAAATTAGTTGATACAGATATTTATGTTACTACGTTTGCTTGGCTTTAGTGGTCCTCTTTTTGATTTTATTTGTCCCTGAATTTTCTTCAGCTTTACCTTCTGCTGCTGGCTTCCTACATGATCGTGGAAGGTAAGCAGATGTAATTTGGTTCAAACCAATCATAGGTATCACAGCCAAGCAAGCAAAACAAATCCACCATATGATGTCTCCAACTTGCTGTGTGAACCAACTGGAGTAAAAAGCTGTCAAAAGAGTGCAACTTGCAAGTGTAAGCACAATAGAGCCAGATGTTGCATGATACAATTTTATAGTGGATAGTTTCATTTTTAAAATGTTGCGAAGAGCTGGGTACTTGGCAATAGCACCACCCATCATCTGTAAAGGAACGTAACAAACTGTTGCCAGTCCTAGAGTTCCATGCCAAGTTGTGAAATGATTCTTGTTATTGAGGTTCTTATTGTAATATATGACAAGAAAGCCGATCAAGGCAAAGATAAATGCCCCGATGTTCATTAACTGATGGGTCAGTATCTTTGATGAATGACTGACATTCGAAAATAAGGAACTTTCTCGATTAAACACAAGCAGGCCTTCAAACATCAGACAGATGAACTGAAAGAAAACAAATATTTCCATTAAATACAATAAAATATCATAGTCACTTCTTGCAAACTATTAGCAGAGCAATGGAAAAAAAAATATTACTAGATCCAAGAAAAATGGGTATTGCATAATTATGTGAAAAAAGTGAAGTATGGAAACACAACAACAAGGTTTATCTACTTGTGATATATTTTCGACAATGCTGTGCATTTTGCTTTCCTGAATTCAAATGTAGATACAATTGAGCATTTTTAATGCACATGTAGCTGTAAGTAATTCCGAGTAAGAAATTCATAAAATCCTCGTCTGCCAAAATGACTAGTTGGAAATAGTTTTCAAAATACATGAATTTTCCAACAATATCCTCTATAAAAGATAGTGTACAATTTGACCCACATTTTACTTTAAAAAATAAACTTTATGAAGATTCTCTCCTAAACTGATTTTTGTTACATACAGGTTGTTAAAACATTGAGCAGTATTTTCTCCATAGCCATAAGCCACAGCTGGAATGGCACTATAATCTTTTTTCACCTGTCAGTGGCTGCCCGTAATGCAATTTCCTCATTTCTCATAAATACATATAAACTTGCTGAACCAATCATTGCAAGCCCAAGAACACTTTTCTTAGAACATTGATCCAATGTGCTGATTCAGTGAGCCAACCAGTTTCTGCTTGGAACATAATCTCACTTATCAGTCAATGTTGTAGTCACATCTGTTGATGTACAAGAGCATATTTCTGTTTCACTGATGAAATATTTTTAATCTTTAGATATGAGTGTATTTCATTGGCTGATTGATGACATATTTTAGTCTGTTAATGTACAACAGCATATTTCATTAGTTGATGGATGACAAATTTTAATCTGTTAATGTACAACAGCATATTTCATTGGTTGATGGATGACAAATTTTAGTCTGTTAATGTACAACAGAATATTTCATTGGTTGATGGATGACAAATTTTAGTCTGTTAATGTACAACAGCATATTTCATGGGTTGATGGATGACATATTTTAGTCTGTTAATGTACAACAGCATATTTCATTGGCTGATGGATGACATATTTTATTTTTTCTTAATGCATATTCATGGATGAGAAAATCTTACTGCCAGCAGCCATCTGTGAAAAGAGCGCAAAGTGGATTTTCACCTGTGGCATGTCATGATGTATTTTCTCAAAACAAGCAAAACTGAACAGCAAATATTGGGTTGTTACATGACGATAATTACTTTCAGCAAACATTACCAAAGATGTTATGGCTTATTTTAGACTAACTGCATCAAAAGCATTCCAGGCTAACCAAACTGAGTATGCACACTATCAAAGATAAATCTCACATGCTGTCATTTAGACATTTATTGTTGATGATTTTGTATATAAAATCTAAAGAGAAAGCGAAGATTAGATCTTTAGCAAAAACACCGATTCACTTATTTCCAAAAGAGCACACATGGCAGAAATATGTTCAGGTTTAATGTCCCAAATAAATTATAAAAGAAAACATTCACTTTAGCATAAGGATTTCAAATTCCATTATAAAAGGCTTGTGATTTTTGGCTGATAATGAACACAGGCACTCTAAAATCAGATTTGGTTATTTCTGCAATAAATATTCACTTTTTCCGTATGATATACTTGTCAATCAGTCAATCAGTCATCCTGGTGCCAGACTATTGCATGATTTTCAACAATTTTCATGTCAACTAAACAACCATAACCTGAATAGACGACAGTTATTTTAGTGGATAAGGAATTGTAGAAAATCTTGCTATAGTTAGATTCAACAAAGACTTGTTTATAGTACATAAAGTTAATATTTATTGTCAAAATTGACAATTCCATGATACATGTACCAATGATAATGATATTAGTTAATTTTTTGAATAAACAACAGGTAAGGAGAGTTCAAAGAATAATTTTATTTCTAAATGATTCCACTTTTTGACCTGGTAGTGGTCACTAGGCCACCCATTTCTGAAATAAACACTGCATTTGTATATGATGATCACAACTAAGGTTCCATGCTTTGGAGGCGATTCAGGTGAAATATCAGGTCACTTTGGCCTAAATAAACCCCAATAGTTTACTTCACCTTGCATTGATTCCATCCCCTTTCTTTACCTCATTTTGTTTCAATTCATTATTAATCAAAGTAAAACAGACATTATGTGTCATTATTGCTTTGATATATGGGGAAGGAAAACAAGTTGTATGGCTCAGTGTGTGTGTGTGTGTGTGTGTGTGTGTGTGTGTGTGTGTGTGTGTGTGTGTGTGTGTGTGTGTGTGTGTGACACACACACTCTGATGGTCCATTAGTAATGACCATTTTATTCAATATTTGTTCATTAAAAACAAAAGAGTATTTTCTACTATGCAGGGAAGCAGTTTTTTTATACTATAACCTATTTAAGAGGTTGACAAATACAGTAACTGTCATACAACCACTGTGGTAAAGTAAAATAAGGAAAATGTAGCATTCATATGAATTTTGAATAATATTTCAGCAATATTTTTATCATCTGACCTGAAAATATGCAAAACAGAGCAAAGTGATTATTCAAAACATGTAAACTTTGAACTTTTAATAGTTACTTCACAAGATTTTTTGACCAATTCACCCTATTCCAGCTGGACACTGCATTATTTGACTCCGGAAGACTTACTTGTATTAGTGCCATATTCTGACTGCATTCAATGTACTTAGGTGGGAGGGAACACTTTCGAAAATTTCTTAACTTAAGGTTATAGTGTGACTTTTTCATCTATTATTGTTTACTAATTAAAGATATGGATATATTTGTGAACCAGGTGTTTTGGGCTTGTGTTGTTCTTGAAACTGATGCAAGACATGTACACCTTCCATAGTTACTGTGCAGTATGTTAGTAGTCATCTAGGAAGAAGAGCTAGCCTCCCATAACAGTAAACACATGGGTTTGGGGCAAGCAGAATATCTCAAAAATGGCTTGGATCAGCGTCTTTAGTACACACTGTTTTGCAGAAATGTCATCATAGAAAAGGAGCATGACATGGAGTAAACTATGACATTTTGACATGAAAATGCAAGTATAAATTTGGGGTTGGAGTGGATAAACTTCTGCTATCAACTTCCATTGACTTGTCTGGTCAAGATAATATTCTTATGCTTTGTTTTAATATATGTATCCAAAAATGTGGACCCTTTTGACCTTACGTGTGTATTTGAGTTTTTATGGTACTTTTTTATATTAGGTCGCTGATTGCAGCATTAAATTTGTACATACATATGAGACACCTGAAGATGACTGATATTAAGGCTATATTATGTACTCTCTTACAAGTCTGGTCCAACATCAAAACACTATGACATTGTTCTGATGCTGTATAGTGCACCAAAATCAGGGTCTATGTCATTTGTTCAATTGGCTACATCTACACATACTGCACAGACCTGGATCTGCCAGTGCATTATGTGATATTAGATCTTGATCTGTAGTGTCTGCATTTTGAATTCACTTTTAAGCAAGTACAGATGGTATGCATGCTGAAAGACTATCTTACCGCCAAAGCCATACAAGCTGGGTGCCAAGAAAACAGACCTGCAACAAAAACAAAAAAATATTGTTCTTAACAAATGATCATCAGTTTAAGAGCAATTAATGTTTAACATGTATCAATACAACTTGGCATAAGTATCTTTAATTAAGAACTAATTTATGAATAAAAAAAATTCTTAAAATCAGAGAAACTATTTCCATATGAAAAAAGAAAAATTCCAGTGGTGTTGACAGTTCAACATAATGATTACTGAAACAGCACTAGCAATTTGGTGGGTCTTTTTCATTCTGGATAAATATGATTATGTAATATTTATGTGCAAACTACAGTGAATTCAGACTAGGGCATCTTTGGATTATATTATTATGATTAATTGGAAGATTGTCAGCACATCATGAACTAGAGGCCATTTGTACATTAGTACATTCTAGACTACACTCACATCAACACCTTCAGCAGTGGATCTTATTTTAAAAACCATTGGAATTTAATTAGAGCAAAGGTCTGGTAATATAAATTTCTGGACTACATGTATTTGGGATTTAATTCACAATACTCTAAGTTCTTTTTAAATTTGTACTTTGTATTCTGCGCAAATAAATTATTTGTTGAACTTTACTGAAGTAGTTGGTTTTCTCTTTTCTATTAATTTGTTTAAAACTGTCAATTTGTAATATTTGATAGTGTGAACAAAGAAAAGAAAGACCTTCATCATATCAGATGTGCACTACTGATGCTTGCATGCTAAATACCACAAAAATAAAGCAATGTTTGCTGCTTACCAAATACAACAATGAGCAAGAGATGTAAATGACATCATGGTTATGATAAAGCAATTATTTGATTTTGAAATTTAATCTGTGAAAGACTAAATATACAAAATAACAAAGCTAAAAATCATTCATAAAACAACAAGCAGAAACCAATTTCCATATTTGTTTGCTGGCATAGTTGTGTGTTCATGCTAATTCAGCCTTAAAAGTTATTTTGACCTTTTTAATTATAAACATAACCCAGTGAATTATTAACATAACTCTTTCAATTATAAACATAACCCAGTGAATTATTAACATAACCCTTTTAATTGTAAACATAACCCAGTGAATTATTAACATAACCCTTTTAATGGTAAATATAACCCAGTGAATTATTAACATAACCCTTTTAATGGTAAATAAAACCCAGTGAATTATTAACATAACCCTTTTAATTATAAACATAACCAAGTGAATTATTAACATAACCCTTTTAATGGTAAACATAACCCAATGAATTATTAACATAACCCTTTTAATGGCAAACATAACCCAGTGAATTATTAACATACCCTTTTAATGGTAAACATAACCCAGTGAATTATTAACATAACCCTTTTAATGGTAAACATAACCCAATGAATTATTAACATAACCCTTTTAATTATTTACCCATGGATAGCCATCTACATAAAATAAGTGACTGACAGCCAGTGAAACCCCAAGGATAGTGTCTTAATTATGTAATATCTCAGTTTGTAACCTTAGTCTTGCACATGTATACTGTATATACTTGCTTATAAGTTCAGTTAAATGACCAACTGCAAAGACCATGATCTGCCATCAGATAATATGACATCAGATTTGGGTCTATATATTGTGCTAGCAGTAATCAGTAGAACAACACACAACTTGATGTGCCAGTGCATAATGTGATGGGGTGATTTCTATGTTCTTTGCAGAACAACCTGGCTTACAAGCAGTCCATACACTACAGTATACATGTATAATACAGGCTGTCACACTTGCATACATCTCAGACCATGACCTACTGTTGACTCTTCTGGTAACACTACCTGACCATGTCTACCTCCATAAATGGAAGGATCTGACTGAATAACTGGATGGAAAGATAAAGAGATGGTTGTTGATGTTGTTGTTATGTTTCCTAACATTTAAATTTGGTCAGTTTTCATTTCCCTATAAATAGCCTTAACCTCTTTGTAGCCTCAGCATCATGGTAGTTGTCTCTGGCTGTCTAACATCAAGGCCAATTTAAGTACACATAGATATAGCATATAAACAACTATGCAGACAGTATTACTAGGATAAAGAATATCAGTGGTAACTGTTTTGTGAAACATGTTTGATGACAATGGGATACAAATCAAAGACTACCATTTTTTTTTACATATGTGTTGGTTATAGTTTCTAATAGGATTTGACAGATAAATTAAATTTTTAACACAATAATACTCAAATTCATGTTTTTTTTATATACATGTACATTATTTACCACATTTTGGATTATACTAACAAATGTAAGTTGTTGATGTACAAGTGTATTTCAGACTAGTTGTCTGCATTTAATCAAAATTTCCATTTTTCTCTGTAAATCCTAGTCACTGACAACAGGTCACCTCAAACATTTCACTTGTATGCAAAATTTCAATTATTTTCAGCTCCCTCCCAAACTAAACATCCAATGTCAAAAATATTACCTTGGTCCTGTGGGCTTTGAGAGAAACAGTACTGTATTATGAAAATGGTGACAAATTATGAAAATTGGTGACAACTTTTTAAATCCAGCACCAACCCTGTGTAAATCAACTTGAAAAATGGATTCCACTTTTATGGCTTTCAGTCCACCACCTGTGCCTTCTAACAATAAAAATTTATCTAAGAGAATTCAAAAAATGTGTCTGTAACCAACTGTGATGGAGGTGTGGTGCCAGGATTATCAAGGAGTACATGTCAACTCCAGATGATCCAATACAAAGCAATAAATTACATACAACAAAGTCAACACCTGTACAACAAAGTCAACACCTGTCAATTGTGAAGGCCATCTGAACTTATGGAAAATAACATCATTAACACACTTCACATTTTTATTCACATATGCTACCACCATTTTGATCCCTTTCTTCTTGACAAATATGGTATGGTAATCATGTGACCTGACTCTTGCATAACATCATAGGACACTATAAGATGACAAACTGGTTAAGTGATTTGTTACAATGAAACAGTGATATTCATGGGTGCATTTAAAAAAAATAAACTGTACTTAATAACAATCACAATATTTTCCAAAATCAAATGGCATGCAGAACTAGTAATGTATGGTCATATAGTGTACTGTGTAAGATAAAATAAAGGCGGAAGTTTCCTGGCTTATATTGTGAGATAGAATAGTGAAGATCAACTGTTACCATGCATATTACTAAGACAAAGAAATGCAGTTATTTTTAACAAACAATGTTCATATTTATTTTACAAAAAAGATATTTTTTTGTATCATGTCTCCAAGATTTTCATCTTGAAAGAATATTTCCGTACAATTATCTTTGGGATACAATAGCAGTAACAAAATTAAAATTTCATAGCAAATGTATTATGCCAAATCTTTAGGGTACAAAAACTTGCCATGCAAAAAAAGTGCTTGTTCCAAAGACAGCTGACAAACCAATCTTCAATGGTATGGTCAAATATTATATTTGTGGTGTAGGTTACGGGCAGATGATACTGTATGAAAAAAAAAGAGTTGTCCAAAGACGTTTCATTTTCAGCAACTTAAAATGAAACATGTGCTTAGTGGAACATGACTTCTGTTGAATGGCAACACTTTAAATTGAGGATACACGAAAACAATGGGGGGGGCATCTGTCTTCCTAGACCAACAAGTAGGTCTCTGCTTTTTTTTTATATCTGACAGCTGACAGATATATATATATATATATATATATATATATATATATATATATATATATATATATATATATATATAAGAAAAAGCAGAGACCTACTTGTTGGTCTAATTCCCCCCCCCCCGTCTCAAACTACAATTTATAGTCACACACACCCCTCTCAAGAATAATGCCAGATCCCTTCAAAACTTACTGGATCCCGGCCATGCTGTATAGATGATGAAAGCTGCAAGTCCTGTCGCTACTACATGAGCTACCATTTTCATATGCAAACAACCACAACGACAATGTCCACACGTCACCACCAGCTGGGAGTAGATTTCGTCAAACAACTTTAGCCGAGTTTTCCAAATTAAGTACGGCAGGCTTAACTAAAACCCAACACAACGCAGAGTTTGTATTCATCGTGTTTCTATTTTTCTTTTCACTTTTGTTTTCGTAAAAAAAAAAATTTAAAAAATCAAACGCCAGCCACCTACTAAAGCAATCATTTGATTTCCAGTTTAAAAAGTATTGTCTTATTTTAATCGAATCGAATTGAGATTATATACCCAATTCAAACGATCAGAAAGAGACATAGCCATATATCGATAAAAAAAAAATGTGTTCCATAGAGTATATCTAGTTCTGTTTATTGTTGGGGTAGGTGGGATGTTGTTGTTTTTTAAACACTTAATGAGACAAGTGGTAACAATGTAATGTTACGAGTGAATGCATGTCTTTACGTCAATGGTGAAATATTTCCGTATGTCTACTCAGAAAAAGTAGATTTTATTTTTAGAATATATATATATATATATATATATATATATATATATATATATATATATATATATATATATATATATATATATATATATAGGGCAAAAACCTTCAATTTACAAAGATATGTATTCCGATATGTGTTGTTTTAATTTTCATGACAAAAGTTTTTTTTTAAAAAAATATAGTTTTACAAATAGTTGTATCTGTCACAAATTAATTTTGAATATTTACAATAATCATTTAATCATAAATTTGACATGTGCCAAGTATGCCAGTATGGTGTCCAAATGGGATACTGGGAAAGATATTCGGGCCAAATTTAAATTTTAAGAAAATTCTCGGATTAAAACTCTTAATTGTTTTATTATCATATATTAAATGTGTTAAGTACATGTATCCCTTCACAACACTGTGAAACATCCTTTGAAGAGAGTATTTGTTTCCTGCTTTAATAACCCTATATTTCCAGTTCACTAAATATGTTCTTTTTTTGTTTAAGCTTAATCACCCCACTTTAGTCACAGTTATTTGATTACAATGTATGAAAAATTAGCATACATATAACAAATTCATTTACTAAAAGGTATTGATAATTTAATGTCGTGGGTATGGGGATGCGATTTTCTACTGAACATAGGTATTTTATTTTATTTTATCTGGAGAGAGAGAGAGAGAGAGAGAGAGAGAGAGAGAGAGAGAGAGAGAGAGAGAGAGAGAGAGAGAGAGAGAGAGAGAGAGACTTGGCGGAAATATGGAAATATGGTTTTTATGAACATACTTGAGGTAAGGGAAGGTATTCTTCCTCAGTAAAAAATAACAAGAAAGTTGTTCAAAAAAAAGATATCCCGACTGTGACTATAAATAATAGATGAGGGATTTGATACTTGTAGCGATTTCAAGACCAGCGAGAAACAATTGGAAGCTCCATTAATACGCTTTATACTAGTCACAAACCTTAGAAGTGTAAATGATAAACAAACTTTAAAATGTAGCTATACCATTAATAAAAATTTCAGAGATTCAATCAAGAGAAATATAGAGTACAGATTTCACGGTGGCAACATTCAAGACTTATATAAATGTTTAAATTACATTGAGCTACACTAAAAACATACATCATTCCAACATCGTACAATTAATTTGGGTAAATCTACGGTTTGAATTTATGATCAGAAAAAAAAAAATGAATCGGTATACGGAGAATTATACCACAGAACAAGATTTATTAACTTACTGCACTGAGGTGAAATGAATGATGTCATTAAATATTTCTTAGACGATTTGTTTACCAAATTAGGCCAGAAATTAAATTGTTTACCAAATTAGGCCAGGAATTAAATGAAAATACCAAATAAGTGTTCTAAAAGATAGGATATTTAGCACTGCGTTTACAGAAATCGATTGCTGGAAGGAAGTTAATCCATTGTTTTGCCTCTGTCGGTTCAGAACAAACAAAGTTATGTCAAAGTGTCAATGTAAAAAATACAGATGATAAATGTCCTTTATTGATATAGGGTCAGCTTGAAATGACAAAATTCCTCAGACAAAATGCAGTTTGGTTGGATACATTAAATGGTGAGAAGTAATTTGATATCTCTGTCAATGTGTCTGAAATTTTTGGGGAAAAAAAGGCACCGTTGCTACGCCATTAGGCGTTCCTCAGTCTCGCCACTTTGTTAAAACTATAATGAAGATACGTCTTCCACAGCTCTCTCACTTGGACACAAACAATTTACTTTAATCGGGCTGAGTAACCGAGACTGAGAAAGAAGGATTTATTCACGCGATCTATAAAATTGGAGTAAAAGATCTGTCCAGAGTGGTGTCATCACATTAAATATGCATCATAGACAGAACTATATCTGCAAAAAGTGCTTGAAGTTTTTCAAATTATCAGAATCCAAAAGACTTTGTTACAGCTTAAACAACTCATAGATGTAATGCCCGAATAAGGAGCAATTGTTAAATGTACAAATGATCAGAATCAATTGAATGTTATGTGTGGTAGTTATTGTGGTTTAAAAATATCATAGCTACGAAGCGTCAGTGCTACACACCAAAGAAGTGTAAGACAAAATGTTAAGGAGGGACAACAACTATCTTGGACAATGCCAAAAGCCAAACACATTCCATCAGGATTTCTCCTTTACCTCATGTCAACTCATCAATGTTAAAAAAGTTATTTCCAAAGGTACTGACTGCATTCAGATAACGATTCACACCTGTTCATCAAGGAGCTGCTGAAAAAATCAAACTAGACAGAAAAAATTACGAATTTTTTTTTTTGTTGTTTTGTTTCGTTTTGCTTTGTGGGTTTTGGAGATGGGTTGAGTTCGTTTCTTTTTATTCTTGTTTCTTTTTGGGTAGGGTGGGTTTTTATGGGATTTCTTTTTCAGGTGTCAATGTGATTAAAACATCTTAGTGTAAGCATAGTTTTGGCAGTAAAAATGCAAGCTTCATTGGTTAAATGGTTGGAGATGGTGCCATGAGATGTTGTGACAGCAGATTCAATCTTGTGCCCATCTTCCGAATAGTCTGAATACGTGGATGTATGACCACGATAAAAAATTTTGAATTCATTGAACTTAATATGATCAAAGAAATGATTCAACGGGCAAAAATAGGAATCATGGACTATCATATATACGGTCTCTGATTGAACTAGAATAATTTTTGAGGGGATAGTCTTCGTCTTTCTTGATAGATGTAGAAGTATGGTGATTTTTCTTTGAGCTATATATACGAGTTTTATATTTATTGCATAAACGCGTAAAAGTTAGGTACAGGAACAAATACGATATAAAATTAACAAGCTTGGAGACTTTACATAATCACAGATATCGGCCATCCTGCCCTAATCTAATTAATCTTGAACGTCACAGCATTGTTTTACCTAATTTAGTTAAATCTGAATTTCATCGTTATCGAGGGCATATTATAATCGACATCTATCTTAAAAACTGTATAAAATGTGGTTATTTTTAATTTATATTGTGTTTTTGACATCTATGATTGTGGGTAGAGTTTTAGCCTACCAGATTTTTGTCATATTTTAAAATCTGTTTACTTCGATTTGAGTTCAATGCCTAACCTTATTAATGAACTTATGATGTTCCGGAAGAGAACTTGTTCACAATTTGATAGATTTTCCATTTGGAAATTACATTGTCTTAGATCAAATGAAATTAGTATATATAGGATAAATTAAACAATTATAATGATCTGTTTTATGTTCAGTCTGTGGAATCATTTACAATTGTATACATATATAATTTGAGGGAAATCATTTTTTTAAATTAATCGTTGTAATTACAAAGTGCTCATTGACACCTTGGACTAAAAAAACTACTTTGGTATTATTGTGAACTCACTCAAAGTCATTCTGGATTATATAATAGTGATGCATCATGGCCATTGGCACATTATGACATTCAAGACTATTAGTACATACATGATGGAATTTGTTCATAAGATTCTAAACTGTTTGATATGTGATAGAACATTAAGGATTATTTGGGATTTAATACACAAAACTGTAAGTTCCTCTTAAATTTTTACTTTGTCACTTAAAAAATACATCATTTATTGATTTTACTAAACTAGCTGGTTTCTTTTTTTTTTGTTACTTAGTTGAGAACCATAGGTTCATTACAGAAATTATATTTTTAATATTGCATTTCTTTTATCGGTACCACGCATGCCTGGTTTTGAGGTTTTGTATCACTGTTCTCTAGGATTCATATTTGGTCTCGTGCACTAGGAAATAAAAGTCGGCTGAATTCTCTTTGTATTTCAGTAAAGCTGTTAACTTGATCTGAGACAAAAAGTAAATGCAACCGAAGCCAGGACATTAGTCTCTTTTGTGATTGAGTACACATCATAAGATAAATGAAAACAGCTTAGTATTGGACGGCAGATTTATTTTTAGACTAGGTATGTTTGACAGCATGTGTATAAGTTCTTCGTTCCAAGTTAGCAGTGGTGCTACTGGTATTTGATTACCAATACAACATTTTTGCTGACACGCTGTTTATTGCATTGACTATAACCGACTATATATTTGCTTGGAACAATTATATTACTTCAACGTGTTTGAAAGCAGTTTCCGTCTTTCAATTTATGATTTATGGCGATCAAACGATGGGTAGTTTAAGCTGTCCAAACTGGACTATAACTTTTATATTCAATATTGATAGACAACATGATGGATGCGTAGATGGGTGGGAGGGACGGAGGGAAAAATGGACAGATACTGAAATAAATAACAGGATATAAACGGAAAGAGAAAATAACATGAAAAAGATGATGAATAGATAGATATAATGGAAAACAGATATATACATACATAAGAAAGACAAGGAAAGGAACAACAATAAAAAGTAACATGCAGATGCTGAAAGGACAGACAGACAAAGAAATAGATAAAGACGTAGTAATAATATGCATGCATATATAAGCTTGCAGACGGTGATTGATGGATAGGATGATTAACTGACTGGCTGATCTATTATTAATAGTCAGATTCATTGCGTTTAGCATGTGCAATATCTTTAAGGGCACATATATAATAGCGACTTTTAAAGGTACCACGATAAAACCAGGTCGCGGGGTCATAGGTTGGACATAGTTAAATCCAAAGGAAAAGATACCTTCCGTAACGTAGATACTGTTTTGAAATATTCAAAGTATTATCTGGAGGAGAAGGAGACAGAGGAGAATAAATGGTACCAATACATGTTTACTGATTTTATTTACAAACCAAATTAAAATACATCTTTGTTTTAGGAGATAAACAATCTAGATACATTTTATGACGTATCTCAACATTTCAATGTAGCATGTTTCCATCTCATGAAAGAACGCAATGCAAGATCAGCTGTGTGTGCATTTGTGTTTCATTCTGACATCTAAACCGCTTGCATATGAAGAAATGCAATATTTGTACAGTACAATTAATTAGACACGTATTTTGATTTATATTGACATTAAGAAAGATGTGAATTTTCTCTTCCTTAAATCTGAGCATTTTCTATTCCTTATATCTGCATATATATATATATATATATATATATATATATATATATATATATATATATATATATATATATATATATATATATAGATATATATATATATATACCATATTATTCCTATTCCTTATGTGTACCCATAAACATGCATTCCTCGTTTAATTCCTTTAAAATTTTAATATCTCTGGATTATTGAATATAACGCAAATGAAAGTTAAACGGTTTATTTGGACCTAACAATACGTAAATATATATGTAATATTGAACATAACTGAGGTGAACATCAAATGACTTGTTTTAACATAATACAATGATTATATCTAAGACATGATCTCCCCCAAACAATCCTCACACAAGATAATTTTATCGTAAATATTTAATTGAATTTCTTTTTGACCACTGTCAGTTTAAATTACTATGCATTGTTATTATGTCCATTCCTATTCAAGCAAAACTTTCTCCTTCTTCAACTGTTTTAATATTTTGCTCCATGTTGTTTAGTTTCAATGTGTCTTGTACAAAATCTCCCTGAGCGCGTTCGACCTCCACGAATGTTATTTTAGGTTTCACTTCAATTTGGGAAATATCTTTATTTATTTCAGAGGTATTTGGTCTAGGAGCATTGCCTTCGATCGATTGATTGTCATGTCGGAGAGAGACGATGTGATCTTTACTATAATCATTTGTTTTGCCTCATTTTCCTTCTCTATTTCTAGTCATTACCACATCTTCATCAGAACTGTCCAATTGCTTTATGGGTGCCATTATATGTCTTTTTGTTCTCTTTTTCCTCTTGACATCTAGTTCTACTATATCATCTATTGTCTGTGTATGTTCCCTTTCGACTTCCTGCGAAGGTTGTTTCTTTTTCTTCTTCATCTTCTGCTTCTTTTCTGATCTATATGCCACATCGTCACTTGATACGACTTCTGATTCACTGATGTCATTGGCCAAATCACTTAATGATGTTGAACCTTTTGCTTTGTCATTATCCATCTCCTCTCCATTTAGCTCGATTTCACGCTCTTCCTTTCTTACGATGTCTTGTTTTCTCTGTAAAAAATCATGTCTTTTCTCTTTCTGCATTTCCTTTCCCACTTCAGCTGACTCATTTTGTGTCTTCTCTTCAAATATGCCACTTCTATGCTTTCTTTTCTTCTTTTTCTTCATCACGGGTTTCATATTGATACCGTCAATAGACTCACATTGCAGCTTCTTTTCATTGTCATTTTCATGCTTCTCTGTATTGTTCTTATTTTCCATTTTCTCTTCTAAAATAAACGACGACCCAACGTTTAACTCGTCCTTAATTTCCGTCTTGTCCTTCAGATTTGTATTGAAATCTGCTATCACGTCTACGTCAATAATAGATTCACCTTGAGAAACATCTTTAGAGTCCATAGGATGCTTCTTTTGTTTCCTTTTATTTTCCTCGCCGTTAACCTCATCGTCAACGCATTCATCTTTCAACTCCTTGCCTACATCCTTATTATGTTTCTTTTTCTTCTTTTTCCTTTTATCCTTCTTCGTATCAACATCTTCGACAGATTCGCTTTGTAACAAATCCTCTTCATCCTTTCTGTGCAATTTTATCTTTCTCTCTTCTTTCCTATCATTGTCTTGCACAAACTCTTTCTGCAACAAATCACCCATCTCCGTTTCATGTTGTCGTTTCTTTTTCTTCTTCTTTTTCTCAGATTTCCTATTGAGGCTTTGTACAGTTTCTTCATCTTGTCTATCTTCACCATGTCGTCTATGCTTTTTCTTTCTCTTTTTCTTCGTCTCCGCTTTAATATCCGAGGACTCACATGATCCTTCTGTAGGCTCGCCATTAACAATATTGTTACTAGAATTTCTAGTCTCATCAATATTTGTAATATCCTCAGTTGACGGATTGTATTCATTCTTTTTCAACGAGTTTGCAGTATATTCTCTTTCTGTGAAGTCGCCAGTTGATATGCCCACAGATGTTCTTTCTTGTATCTTTTTCTTGCTCCTTTTTTCCCTTTTAGTTATGACAGCATCTGGTGTGCTAATTATTTCAAATAAGTTCATGGCTTCTGTTTCACCAGTTTGGTCTTCGTTTGATGAAATCGCTGCAAAAAAATACTTTAAAGGTTACCACAATTAATATACTGATTATAAACTCGACTGTAAAGAATAATTTGATACTGGAAAGAATAAAGTAGAATTGAAAATGGAAATTTACAACCAGGCAAAAGAAATGACCGGGTAATACGTATGTCTGCTGAAATAAATAGTGGTTGAATCTATTTTTGACCAAATAACCAAACATATGTGGAAGAAACGTCCAAAACGATTGTTTAAAATCTACTATAAATAATATATATTTTTGTGTGTGATTTCTTGTGCTTGTTCCAAGGGATATATATATATATATATATATATATATATATATATATATATATATATATATATATATATATAGAGAGAGAGAGAGAGAGAGAGAGAGAGAGAGAGAGGGAGGGAGATAGATAGATAGATAGATAGATAGATAGATAGATAGATAGATAGATAGATAGATAGATAGATAGATAGATAGATAGATAGATAGATAGATAGATAGATGGTATTCATTCGAACTAATACATGCCGTGAATCAAGCAATGTTTAAGAAAATGAAAACGACAAGATCAAATAGTGTTTAAAACAATTAAAATCCATTTTTATAAAAGTGTTTTTTGCAAAGAAACCAATAATTGTAACAGGCAAGTATGAGAATCATGGACAAAATTAATTTCAGCTAACAGCAAACACCATCAAAACCGTAAATAGTTTCCTTGAATTGCACTTCTTGTTTGTAATTGTTGCTTAAGACGGATAAAGCGCATATCGTGTAGTGTTTCTCGAGTGCAGTCTGGCAGCTATACCTTCACGATCTAGTGAGAAAAGAAACCAACAATTTTTATGGAGAACAACTTACTACCTTGTCCTTCATCGGTTTGAACATCTTCAGGTTTATGCTTTCGTTTTTTCTTTTTCTTCCACGAGTCTCCAACTTCTTTCATCCAATCCAACTGTGGCGTTATTGGGGGCAGTGGTCCCCATCTTTGCCTTGCAAACGACGATTTGGCGGCCATGGGCTTGGGCACAGCCATCTCTGGTAAAGGTGGTAATATTGAGGGTGGGTTCTGTAAAAAAAAAAAAGTAGTATATCGCTGTGATACCCATTTTTACATTTTTGTATTTAATGCTCTTCAACGATCTCTGACAAGTTAGCAAAGTTTTTGAAATAATAGAAGGGAAAATCAAATTAGAAGAACAAGTAGGTTTATATCTTTTAATCAATTCAGACGTTTTATATTTGTGCTTCAGTAAACATAGCCAATCATAGCCAGTCAATAGCCAATCATAGCCAATGATAGCAGATCATTGTACGTATCTCAGACAATGTCATTATTGTACCCAAAATCTATCACTACCCTTCACTAAATATATATATATATATATATATATATATATATATATATAGAGAGAGAGAGAGAGAGAGAGAGAGAGAGAGAGAGAGAGAGAGAGAGAGAGAGAGAGAGAGAGAGAGAGAGAGATTTGCCATTAGCCACCTGATTACATGGTCGCATAGCAGGAGGTCAGAGGTTTTCATTTAGGTGCAGCTTCATACCTTCATACCATAACAAGTCTTTAAGTAACTATTGTGTGTGTTTGTGTGCTTGTGTGTGTGGATGTATAGAACAAACCTGCACATCAGCATAATTCTAACTATACACTACTGCGTAAGTTGAGGATCACAAAAAGCATGTACAAACAAAATTAAAGACAAGATTTGTATAATATAACAATAGGAAGATCTTCGTTATAAGTAGCACACTTTTAACGTATCCAATTCTTGAATATCGCCAGGAAACTGAACCTTAGAGTACATTGCCTGTATTAATCGCCTCTTAAGGCATGCTGGAGGGCGCATCGGGCCTATTCTGTATCCCCGAGCGCACATGGGTTCGTTCAGGAGAAGTATATATGACTAGGAAAAAGAAAATCTTACATCGCTATCATCATTCTATTATTTTGTTGGTTTGTTTTACTCTGGATATGATAGCCATTAAATAGTACCTCTGGTCACCTCTATTTATGACTAACTACATAGCAATAGGAAGTCAATCACTGAAAATTCAATGTCACCACAAATATCGGTACAGGAGATGTACAGATAAAATACTTAACAGTCAGATCGGCATCATTGTTACTTAGTACCAACTATGCACGATAGGAAGTCTTTTATTGAAAACCAAAATCCTTTTAGAAGAATCAGCGAGAAGATTTTGGGGTCATGTTGAAGTCAGATCGGCATCATTTTCATCTAGCAAGATGTAAAATATCGTTAAGTCAATTAGTGAAAGCTCCAAGATATGGTTATGTTAATGGCCATTCTGTATGCCAGAACTTAAAGTTTTAAAGAATGTTTCATGGCAATCTTTCCAGTAGCTAAGGATGAGTAACGATAACAAACTTGTTAGACGTTCGACTAAGGAAGACCGTCAGGCCATACCATAAGCTCTTCTGCTAACTGACCATCAGAGCTCAAATCTGGATTAAACACCTGAATAGTACGAATCGTGTATAACAATATTATAACTTGACCACTTTTATCATTCAAATTCATACAACAATAATAATAATAATAATAATAATAATAATAATAATAATAATAATAATAATAATAATAATAATAATAATAATAATAATTGTAGGAGGTAGTGTTGCTGCTGCAGTTGTTGTTGTTAGTGGGAGGGTGATGGTGATTATGTCAAAGTCTGTTGAAGGAACAACTTACCTGATTATAAAGATATATATTACTGCAGACGATTAAAGTAATTTTCAGAAACTTGTGATATTTCTGAAGCAATAGATAGCTGCTCATAATGTTAATATTAATCTTTAAAATATAATTGGGCTTAAAAGTGAGATAGTTTTATATGTCCTTAGAACTAAGAAGTTTATCTGATTGTTATAAATAAAACTCTGATTATAGCAATATTCATGATGAAAACACAAAGTAAATACTAAGAAAAAAAATTCTTAACCATTTTAGACGTGCTTGACTCTGATACATTCCCTGCGATCTGGTCCTCAATGTCTTCCTGCAACAAAAATTATATTCATAATAGACGTTTGAGCCTGGATGTCGACCAGATGATTCAGACAAGTATTTTCTGATGACAGACATTCGTTCAATGTTTTTACTAATACATGTACATGTTTAGGCGAAATTCGTAGAAGTTCCCGATATAAATCGATATTTATGAGAACACATGAACATGCAATCAAAACATGCATAAAAGTTTCTAATGCTGATGAACTAAGACAATATGAGTCTGTTTCAACATGGAATCGTGTATAACAATATTACAACTTGACCACTTTTATCATTCCGCGATTTCCATGTCCAATGAGCAAGGGTATAAAAGCGCTTTCGATTTTATTGTCCTTTCATTATAAACTACTATTTTGTCTAAAACATTAGGCAATAGGTTTCGAATTTTGCTTTCTTCTTTCTTTATTATAATATATTGCTTCATTAAAATTGCACGTCTTTGTTCATGCCTGTGTACTTGTAACTATTTTACCAATTCAGGAAAGGGAACAATTTGAGAAACCTAACTCGCTATTCAGTTCATGACCCTCACTGTATCATGCTGGATTTCTAAATGTTCTTGACATAATAGTAATTAAATGCAGTGGGCATTACAACATCTTCATAATGACAATTGTTGTTAAAAACAAAGGCCTTCTTCATAATCTTCAAAAACCCGTCTCAAACTCACAGTTTTGTACCTGGAAAATCTTAAAATAGTGAATCTAGCAATAACTGTATGTATCAAAAACTGCATACATACGGATCGTGTCTGTCTCCTTTTCCTCTTGAAGGGGCATATAATTAAACACAATATTGCAAAAGTGAGCAGCAGCACGCATCCTACAACAGCACCTATTATCAAACCAAGGTCTGGATCTATAAAAATGACAAATATATTTGCAATAATATAAATAATTAATAAGAGCAATGAATAAGAACTGAAGTTTGATTGGTGTTAATCAAAAGATTGTATGCATTTACGAACAGATCACTATTTTGATAGATATTTTCATCATGACACTCCCAAATATTCATTTTAGTGCTTTGTAAACACAAACTTATTGATAATCTAATTCCATCGATTTTCAAATAGCAGTTAAAAATCAGAAATTAATATAAGTTTGAAGATTAATTCGAATAGCACGTTAAGACTAACCACTCGATAAAATTTCACAAAACCACTTTGACAATGAGCTAAACATTATCAGCTTCTAGGTTAAAGCCTCTCAGCATCGCTCATTTCTCATTGGTACCAATAACAAGGGTAGGTAAATAGCCTCAATAGCACCTGTAGTGTGGCGAATTTTGAAGACTTATTGAAACTTAATATTGAATAAATTATGCATTGAAGTTATCATAGTCAAGCCGGAAAGGTCTTGAGAAAGTTCAATTCGTAGGACGACTCTGTTGATACGTTAAAGTTTTATGCAATTTACTTCCTTAATTCAACAGTGACAGAATTGACGTATTGCATGTAATTAAATATTCAATGTTGAGTACTTCATATGGATATATGATGTAGTTCAAAAGAATGTTAAAATATGCAGCATTTCTTACGGATTTATGAATTAACCATAATATGCAGATGAATTGATTTCTTGTGTAGGATGATATTGATCGTGAGTTAATGACAATTGTATATTTATATATGATTTCGCAATGCTTGTTATTGGTTATTGTAGCTAGAGCTAGTGAATACTATTCCATAAGCAATTGAACAATTACTTTATCGAACAGAATTGACTAGTCATATCTAAATAAGACGTGTAGTAATGTATGCTCGGCAGCATTTTTTTAGAGCATGTGGTAATTTATAATCAATTACCGTGAGGAGAGGGCAATGAACTGCCGAGTTAGGATCATTCGTACTAAACATAACTGTTGTACTTTACCGCGAATACATAATTCTGTAAGGACATTTATTCGTTAATATCACATTATGTCAGAATCTATGCAGCGTAAATCGCTAATCTGAATACGAACAAAGAGAGTTTATGAATATATATATATATATATATATATATATATATATATATATATATATATATATATATATATATATATATATATATATATATATATATATATATATATATACATATATATATATATATACATACATATATATATATATATATATATATATATATATATATATATATATATATATATATAAAAGTGGTGAAATTTGTCTATCTTGAGCCATACTCTTGTATTTAAGAGGACAGTTTTATACCGAGGTGTCAGAGGGTAATCAGCATCTAAGAGAGGTCTGAAAGAATCAGAGTAAAATAGAGGACCGACGTGTACACAGTAGACGTGGAAAACAAAACACGAGGAGTCAGACGCCAGGGGATGCTCTCAGGCGTCGAATTGTGCTCTCTAATTCACCACTCGTAACATGGTGTAAATTACACATTGCGATTGAGTTTTATGAATGTAAATTTGTTGAATTTAAAGTGAAATTTGATTATGTGTTAATTTATTAAATTTATTTTTATTTATTGGTAAAGAGGGCTCGTAGTTGTCTATTCCTTTCAATATCCTTGCCCAGTTATCTGTTAACGTTCTATCTCTCAGTCCACAAAGAGCAAAAACGCCCTGGGAGGTCATCCCCTACTTAACGATCGCCAAATCAATTAATGAGGCTTTATTATTTTAAAGCCTCAATGTTACCTCTAACGGAGGTAGGTAAATAGCCTTAAATGGTACCTCTAACGCGGGTACATAAATAACCTTAAATTGCATTCCACTTCAATTAAATATTATTTACCACATTTTAAGATTTGCAATCTGTCTCAAAAACTTTGCAGCTAAGTATAGAGACATTGGCTTGTTCGAATGGACAAACAGGAATACAAATTTCTCTGCTTTCCCTAAAGAAGGGCTGACATAATTATGAAAATATTCCTTAACTAAATTACGATACAAACCTTTAGAGGTTTTTGTAGGAAAATATGCTGTAGTATCGTTTTCGTTGCTGGAAGATACACTTAGATCAATATTGTACGTGTGACTTATGCTTGCAGACAGTTTTATAGTCGAAGCTGCAGACAAATTCACTAAGTCGGAAGATTCCTCAGATGAGATAATTTTTGTTATATTAGAAAGAGATTGCGTTGACTTCTGGACGGCATATGTGTAATATCTACTATTTGTAGACGACTGTGTAGACACAATTGACGTCGAATCTAAGGTGGACATATCCTCTGATGAAACCATTTGCATTTTGAATGTTTCTGTGTCCAGTCCTAAGCTGATATATGATGAAGTAGAAAATGCAAAAATAGTTTCTAACATCACGGAAGTCAAAGAAGTGAAAGAAGGTATTGCTGAAAGTGTTTCATTTAATTCAATTGATGACGTCTCTGTCATTATTGGTATGTTTCCACTTGTTTCAGTGCTACTTATGTTGACTGTATATACAGACAAAGAATTCGACGTAACAGATGCACTCCAATCACTAATTGGTGTGTATGTTATTCTTGAGGAGGATTGTGTAGACAGCATTTCCGTCAATTCCAAGATGGAAATTTCCTCTGATAACACCGTTTGCATTTTATATGGATATGAGTCCGATCCGAAGTACATAGATTCCATATTTCCTGAAGTAGTAGATGCAGGTGTAGCTTCTAATGCCAAGGACGTTGATGAAGTCAAAGTAACTTTTTCTGAAAATGTTTCATTCAATACAATGGAATAAGTTTCTGTCTCCAACGAAAGGTATCCACTTGTTTCAGTGTTAGTTATATTGAGTGTCAATATAGACAAAGAATCCAACATTGTAGATGCACTCCAGGATGTAATTTGTGTGTATATCATACTTGAAGACATAATTTCCGTCAAATCGAAGGATGAGGTTTCCTCTGATAACACCGTTTGCAGTCTGGATGTTGTGTTCACTCCTAGGTGGATAGTTTCCTTATTAGATGAAGCAGAAAGTGCAAATGTAGTTTCTAACTCAGCTGGTGTGGGTGTGTTCAAAGAAAATAGTTCTGAATGAGTTTTAATGAATAACGAGGACGAAGTATCGGTTGCCATTGGTGAGAGTCCGCTTGTTTCAGTGCTAGTTATGCTTACTGTAAATATAGACAAAGAATCCGACCATGCAGATGCACCCCAACTAGTAACAGGTGTGTATGTCATTTTTGAAAACAACTGTGTCGTCAGCATTAAGGTCGAATCCAATGTTGAAATTTCTTCTGATGACACCGTTTGCATTTTTAATGTCTCCGTATCTGTTGAAGCAGAAAGTGCAGATGTTGCTAAGATGACTGATGTTAATAGATTCATAGCAAATGTTTCTGAAAGTGTTTCATTTAATACAATGGATGACGTCTCTGCCCCTACTGGTCCGTTTCCACTTGTTTCAGCACTAGTTATGCTGACGGTATAAACAGACAAAGAATCCGACGAAACTGAAGCACTCCAGTCAGTAATTGGTGTGTATGTCATACTTGATGACGTCTTTGTTTCTATTGGTGTGTATCCACTTGTTTCGGGGTTATTTGTGTAAATTCTATATATCGACAAAGAATCCAACCATGTCGATGCATTCCAATCTGTAATTGGTGTATATGTCATGCTTGATGACGTCTCTGTTTCTATTGGTGTGTATCCACTTGTTTCGGGGTTATTTGTGTAAATCCTATATATCGACAAAGAATTCAACCATGCAGACACATTCCAATCAGTAATTGGTGTGTACGTCATACTTAATGACGTCTCTGTTTCTATTGGTGTGTATCCACTTGTTTCGGTGTTATTTGTGTTAATCGTATATATCGATAAAGAATCCAACCATGTAGATGTATTCCAATCTGTAATTGATGTGTATGTCATACTTGATGACGTCTCTGTTTCTATTGGTGTGTATCCACTTGTTTCGGGGTTATTTGTGTTAATCGTATACATCGACAAAGAATCCAACCATGTAGATGCATTCCAAGATGTAATTGGTGTGTATGTCATACTTGATGACGTCTCTGTTTCTATTGGTGTGTATCCACTTGTTTCGGTGTTATTTGTGTAAATCGTATATATCGACAAAGAATCCAACCATGTCGATGCATTCCAATCAGTAATTGGTGTGTACGTCATACTTGATGATGTCTCTGTTTCTATTAGTGTGTATCCAATTGTTTCGGGGTTATTTGTGTTAATCGTATATATCGACAAAGACTCCAACCATGTAGATGCATTCCAATCAGTAATTGGTGTGTATGTCATACTTGATGACGTCTCTGTTTCTATTGGTGTGTATCCACTTGTTTCGGGGTTATTTGTGTTAATCGTATATATCGACAAAGAATCCAACCATGTCGATGCATTCCAATCTGTAATTGGTGTGTATGTCATACTTGATGACGTCTCTGTTTCTATTGGTGTGTATCCACTTGTTTCGGGGTTATTTGTGTTAATCGTATATATCGACAAAGAATCCAACCATGTAGACACATTCCAATCAGTAATTGGTGTGTATGTCATACTTGATGACGTCTCTGTTTCTATTGGTGTGTATCCACTTGTTTCGGGGTTATTTGTGTTAATCGTATATATCGACAAAGAATCCAACCATGTAGACACATTCCAATCAGTAATTGGTGTGTATGTCATACTTGATGACGTCTCTGTTTCTATTGGTGTGTATCCACTTGTTTCGGGGTTATTTGTGTTAATCGTATATATCGACAAAGAATCCAACCATGTCGATGCATTCCAATCTGTAATTGGTGTGAATGTCATACTTGATGACGTCTCTGTTTCTATTGGTGTGTATCCACTTGTTTCGGGGTTATTTGTGTTAATCGTATATATCGACAAAGAATCCAACCATGTCGATGCATTCCAATCTGTAATTGGTGTGAATGTCATACTTGATGACGTCTCTGTTTCTATTGGTGTGTATCCACTTGTTTCGGGGTTATTTGTGTTAATCGTATATATCGACAAAGAATCCAACCATGTAGATGCATTCCAATCTGTAATTGGTGTGTACGTCATACTTGATGACGTCTCTGTCTCTATTGGTGTGTATCCACTTGTTTCGGGGTTATTTGTGTTAATCGTATATATCGACAAAGAATCCAACCATGTAGATGCATTCCAAGATGTAATTGGTGTGTATGTCATACTTAATGACGTCTCTGTTTCTATTGGTGTGTGTCCACTTGTTTCGGGGTTATTTGTGTTAATCGTATATATCGACAAAGAATCCAACCATGTAGATGCATTCCAATCTGTAATTGATGTGTATGTCATACTTGATGACGTCTCTGTTTCTATTGGTGTGTATCCACTTGTTTCGGGGTTATTTGTGTTAATCGTATATATCGACAAAGAATCCAACCATGTAGATGCATTCCAATCTGTAATTGATGTGTATGTCATACTTGATGACGTCTCTGTTTCTATTGGTGTGTATCCACTTGTTTCGGGGTTATTTGTGTTAATCGTATATATCGACAAAGAATCCAACCATGTCGATGCATTCCAATCTGTAATTGGTGTGTATGTCATACTTAAAGACAACTGTGTAGACAGCATTAACGTCGATTCAATGGTGACAGTTTTTTCTGATGACAACGATTTTATTTTAGATGTCCCTGTGCATAATCCAAGGTGGGTAGAATTTATGGGCAGACTTGAGCACGTTCTTACTGGCACTGTGGATGGTACATGAAATAGTCATGATTATCGTTAGGAATTTTATTAGTAGATGCTATTCTTTCTCACACTTATTGATACATGTAAATATAAATGTATATGTAAATATAAATCAACTTTGTCTGTTTTATTTTTTTGTGCATTTTTATCCATTTACCGTGACGTTCACTATGGCATCCCATTTAAGTGTAGTTGATTCCTACCGCTCTGAGTCTTAATTAATTAGGAATCCTAATTGACTGTGATCGAACTCTGAAACTTGGGTAATAATTCATTTCGTTGACATTAGTTTTCAGGAGGAAATGTTAAAATACTGTAGATCTCGATACTTGCCCTTCTTTTAATTATGCTAATTAGTTTTGTTTTACATTATTCTCATTTATTTAATATAACATTACTTGATATAAAGTCTTTTGGCATTAACTTCTATTTATGAAACTATATATATATATATATATATATATATATATATATATATATATATTCCAATCTGTTTTTGAACGATGACCCTTCAGAGAAAAAGAAAGTAATAGGAAAGATTTGTTCCTACCTTTTGCTATCTCTCCTAAGAGTAATATTATCGATAGAAATGTCGAAGATACATCGAAAGTCCCCATTTTCTGATGCACAACATCGAAATTGTAGCTATGAAGTGAATTCGAAAAACGACAATGTTTGATGCACTCTACTACCAATCCTTGCATAATCTAAATTAGTCTGGAACCCTTTTATTGCCTTTAAATAATCTGACTGAACATCCATTGAATCACACTTGCATGAATGAATTTTAGATGAAACAAAGGAGATGTGTTATTTAAAATGATAAATATACTCTCGGAATATGCCATTATACGAATGTCTTAACACTCCCAGAAGGAGTTAGATATATCTCCTCCGTAAAAGTGTTTAAAATATTCATAAAAATACTCACGATTAAAACACTTAAGAATTATCGCCTGTACTCATTTCGTACTCAGAGGGTTATAGTTCTTTGAGCCTGCTTTTAATAAGATTAGATTGTAAATGTAAATAAGAAGTGAAAGAAAAACAAACAACTTTAAAACAGGTCTCAGCTTAACTACAATGCATTCAACAGATTTTATCAGCAAAATTTCACTAAACTATCTACTCAAACGAAACTGTTAAACTATATTCAATGATATCAAACAATTTGTCAGAATCCCAAAGTCCACCAATCCCTGTAGTTTGTTCAAGTTGGTTCTTAAAAAAAATGAATTGATTAAATGTTACCAACCTTTCAAGAACATAAGAGTTACTTTGAACTATTAGCAATTAATATTTATAACATACTTTGCTCAGTGTCATTCAAAGATAATGCTATGATTGAGAACGAAACAATATCGCTTAAACTGCGCAATACCCTTAAATCGTGTTTATTTTTCAGAATTAAGAAACGCATAATGTGTTGTGCCTTGTGATCTATTTCATCTTTTAAAATGTTACATTAAAGTAGTGTTACTATTCTATTCGGCTTGGGGAATGTAGAACGTTTACAAAGTCAAGCTAATATATATATATATATATATATATATATATATATATATATATATATATATATATATATATATATATATATATATATATACATACATACATACATACATACATACATACATACATACATACATACATACATACATACATACTCACACACACGAATATCATTCATTATATGATGTAATATTAAGCCGCCATGTTAAGCTTAAAAGTCTTGTATTTTCCAAGCTTTTATCAAGCTATGCAAAACAAATTTTCCTTTTCATATAGCTTCGAAAGAAATATTCCCCTTTTCATACAGCTAAGCAAGAAACATTCCACTTTTCATAAAGCTATGCAGGAAACATTCCTCCTTTCCATACAGCTATGCAAGAAACATTCCACTTTCCATACAGCTATGCAATAAAAAAAACTTTTCATACAGCTATGCAAGAAACATTCCACTTTTCATAAAACTATGCAAGGAACATTATCCTTTCTATACAGCTATGCAATAAGCATTCCCCTTTTCATACAGCTATGAAAGAAACATTCCCCTTTCCATACAGCTATGCAAGAAGCATTCCCCTTTTCATACAGCTATGCAAGAAACATTCCCCTTTTTCCTTTTCATTTACCTATGCAAGGAACATTCACCTTTCCATACAGCTATGCAAGAAACATTCCCCTTTCCATACAGCTATGCAAGAAGCATTCCCCTTTTCATATACCTATGCAAGAAACATTCCCCTTTCCAAACAGCTATGCAAGAAACATTCTCCTTTTTATACAGCTATGCAACAAACATTCCCCTTTTCATACAGCTAAGAAAAAACATACCCCTTTTCATGCAGCTATGCAATAAACATTTCCCTTTCCATACAACTATGCAATAAACATACCCCTTTTCATACAGCTATGCATGAAACATTCCCCTTTTCATAAACCTATGCAAAAAACATCCCCCTTTAAATACAGCTATGCTAGAAACATTCCTTTTTTCATAAAGCTTTGAAAGAAACATTTCCCTTTTCATACAGCTATACAAGAAACATTCCCCTTCTCATACAGCTATGCAAGAAACATTCCCCTTTTCATAAAACTATGCAAGAAATATTCCCCTTTTCATGCAGCTATGCAAGAAACATTCCCCTTTCTATACAGCTATACAAGAAACATTCCCCTTCTCATGCAGCTATGCAAGACAATTCCCCTTTTCATACAGCTATGCAAGAAACATTCCCCTTTTCACACAGCTATGGAAGAAACATTCCCCTTTTTCATATACCTATGCAAGAAACATTCCCCTTTACATACAGCTATGCAAGAAACATTTCCCTATTCATACAGCTATGCAAGAAACATTTCCGTTTCTATAGAGCTATGCAAGAAACATTCCCCTTTCCATACAGCTATGCAAGAAACATCCCACTTTACATACAGCTATGCAAGAAACATTCCATTTTCACACAGCTATGCATGAAACATTCCCCTTTTTCATATACCTATGCAACAAACATTTCCATTTCCATAGAGCTATGCAGCAAACATTTCCCTATTCAAACAGCTATGCAATAAACATTCCCTTTCCATACAGCTATGCAATAAACATTCCCCTTTCCATACAGCTATGCAAGAATCATTCCACTTTCCATACAGCTATGCAAGAAACATTCTATTTTCACACTGTTATGCAAGAATCATTCCCCTTTTCATACAGCTATGCAAGACACATTCCCCATTTCATACAGCTAAGAAAAAACATTACACTTTTCAAACAGCTATGCAAGAAACATTCCCCTTTTACATATACAAATGCAAGAAACATTTACCTTTCCATACAACTATGCAAGAAACATTTCCCTATTCATGCATCTATGCAAGAAACATTCCCATTTCCAAACAGCTATGCAAGAAACATATCCCTTTTCATACAGCTATGCAAAAAACATTTCACATCTCATACAACTATGCACGACTCATTCCCCTTTTCATACAACTATGCAAGAAACATTCCGCATTCCATACAAGTATGAAACAAAAATTCATCTTTTCAAACAGCTATGAAGGAAACATTCACCTTGTCATACAGCTATGCAAAAAACATTCCCCTTTCCATACAGCTATGCAACAAACATTCGATTTTCACACAGCTATGCAAATATCATTCCCCTTTTCATACAGCTATGCAAGAAACATTCCCCTTTTCATACAGCTAAGACAAAACATTCCCCTTTTCATACAGCTATGCAAGAAACATTCCCATTTTACATATACCTATGCAAGAAATGTTTCCCTTTCCATACAGATATGCAAGAAACATTTCCCTATTCATACAGCTAAGCAAGAAACATTCCCATTTCCATACAGCTATGCAAGAAACATATCCCTTTTTCATACAGCTATGCAATAAACATTCCCCTTTCCATACAGCTATGCAAGAAAAATACCCCTTTTTCATATACCTATGCAAGAAACATTTCCCTTTCCATACAGCTATAAAAGACACATTTCCTATTCATATAGCTATGCAAAAAACATTTCCATTTCCAAACAGCTATGCAAAAAACATATCCCTTTTCATACAGCCATGCAGTAAACATTCCCCTTTTCATACAGCTATCCAAGAAGAATTCCCCTTTCCATATATCTATGCAAGAAACATGCTCCTTTCCATACAACTATGCAAGAAACATTCCCCTTTTCATACAGCTATGCAAGAAACATTCCCCTTTCCATACAGCTATGCAAGAAACATTCCCTTTTCCATACAGCTAGGCACGAAACATTCCCCTTTCCATACAGCTATGCAGGAAACATTCTCCTTCCCATACAGCTATGCAAGGCATTCCCCTTTTCATGCAGCTATGCAAGAAACATTTCCCTTTCCATACAGCTATGCAAGAAACATTCCCCTTTCCATACAGCTATGCACAAATCATTCCCCTTTTCATACAGCTATAGAAACATTCCCCTTTTTCATATAACTTTGCAAGAAACATTTCCAGTTCCATACAGCTATGCAAGAAACATTTCCCTTTCCATACAGCTATGCAGGAAACATTCCTCTTTCCATACAGCTATGAAAGAAACATTCATTTTTCATACACCTACGCAAGAAATATTCCCCTTTTTATACATCTATGCAAGAAACATTCCCTTTCCATACAGCTATGAAAGAAACATTTCCCTTTCCCTACAGCTGTGCAAGAAACATTTCCCATTTCCATACAGCTATGCAAGAAACATTTCCCTTTCCATACAGCTATGCAAGAAACATTCCACTTTTCATACAGCTATGCAAGAAACGTTCCATTTTCACACAGCTATGCACAAATCATTCCCCTTTTCATACAGCTATGCAAGAAACATTCCCCTTTTTCATATATCTTTGCAAGAAACATTTCCATTTCCCTGCAGCTATGCAAGAAACATTTCCCTCTTCATACAGCTATGCAAGAAACATTCCCCTTTCCATACAGCTAAGCAAGAAACATTCTTCTTTCCATACAGCTATGCAAGAAACATTCCATTTTCACACAGCTATGCAAGAATCATTCCCTTTTTCATACAGCTATGCAGGAAGCATTCCCCTTATCATGCAGCTAAGAAAAAACATTCCCATTTTCATACAGCTATGCAAGAAACATTCCCCTTTTTCATATACATATGCAAGACACATTTCTCTTTCCATACAGCTATGCAAGAAACATTTCCCTATTCATACAGCTATGCAAGAAACATTCCCATTTCCATACATCTATGCTACAAACATTTCCCTTTTCATACAGCTATGCAATAAATATTCCCCTTTCCATACAGCTATGCAAGAAACATTCCCCTTTCCATACAGCTATGCAAGAAATATTCACCTTTCCAAACAGCTATGCAAGAAACATTCCCCTTTTCATACATCTATGCAATATACATTCCCCTTTCCATACAGCTATGAAAGAAACATTTCCCTTTCCATACAGCTATGAAAGATACATTTCCCTTTCCATACAGCTATGAAAGTAACATTTCCAGTTCCATACAGCTATGAAAGAAACATTTCCCTTTCCCTACAGCTGTGCAAGAAACATTTCCCTTTCCATACAGCTATGCAAAAACATTCCCCTTTCCATACAGCTATGCAAGAAACATTCCACTTTCCATACAGCTATGCACAAATCATTCCCCTTTTCATACAGCTATAGAAACATTCCCCTTTTTCATATAACTTTGCAAGAAACATTTCCAGTTCCATACAGCTATGCAAGAAACATTTCCCTTTCCATACAGCTATGCAGGAAACATTCCTCTTTCCATACAGCTATGAAAGAAACAATCACCTTGTCATACAGAAATGCAAGAAACATTCATTTTTCATACACCTTTGCAAGAAACATTCCCCTTTTCATACATCTATGCAATATACATTCCTCTTTCCATACAGCAATGAACGAAACATTTCTCTTTCCATACAGCTATGAAAGAGACATTCCCCTTTTCATACAGCTATGCAAGAAACATTCCCCTTTTTCATATACCTATGCAAGAAACATTCCCCTTTCCATACAGCTATGCAAGAAACATTTCACTATTCATACAGCTATGCAAAAACATTCCCCTTTCCATACAGCTATGCAAGAAACATTCTCCTTTCTATACAGCTATGCAAGAAACTTTTCACTATTCATACAGCTATGCAAAAAACATTCCCTTTCCATACAGCTATGCAAGAAACATTCCCCTTTCCATACAGCTATGCAAGAAACATTCCCTTTTCCATACAGCTATGCAAGAAACATTCCCCTTTCCATACAGCTATGCAAGAAACATTCCCGTTTCCATACAGCTATGAAAGAAACATTTCCCTTTCCATACAGCTATGAAAGAAACATTTCCAATTCCATACAGCTATGAAAGAAACATTTCCCTTTCCATACAGCTGTGCAAGAAACATTTCCCTTTCCAAATGCTATGCAAGAAACATTCCCCTTTCCATACAGCTATGCAAGAAACCTTTCACTATTCATACAGCTATGCAAAAAAATTCCCCTTTCCATACAGCTATGCAAGAAACATTCCCATTTCCATACAGCTATGCAAGAAACATTCCCCTTTCCATACAGCTATGCAAGAAACATTCCACTTTACATACAGCTATGCAAGAAACGTTCCATTTTCACACAGCTATTCACAAATCATTCCCCTTTTCATACAGCTATAGAAACATTCCCCTTTTTCATATAACTTTGCAAGAAACATTTCCATTTCCATACAGCTATGCAAGAAACATTTCCCTTTCCATACAGCTATGCAAGAAACATTCCCCTTTCCATACAGCTATGCAAGAAACATTCCCCTTTCCATACATCTATGCAAGAAACAGTCCCCTTTCCACACAGCTATGCAAGAAACATTCCCCTTTCCATACATCTATGCAGGAATCATTCCCCTTTTCATACAGCTATTCAAGAAACATTCCCTTCTTCAAACAGCTATAAAGTTCAATTTTTGCGCTAGCAAGAACATTATTAAATGTTAAAGATGGATCACTGTAACTTAAATAGTGTTTTGTCTCGTTCAGTTTTATTTGTTCTGTTCGTTTCTAAACTAATCATGTATAGTACAATAGGGAGGACAAGGACACCAAATGTAAGCGTCGATTAATGATGTTTTCAAATCTACGTTAAAAAAAGCTCTTGTATGTACACATTAAAGGAATATATATACAACAGACATAAAGGAAAGTGCTATCCTTGGATTCTATAATACAACATAATATTTAATACAAATAATACTATCATACAATTATGTTTAATAATTTTATAATTATTGTTTAAAAAATTAATATTATTATTTGTATTAAATATTAATTCTGCCTACTATTATCAATTATTCTTCTATAGAATATATGGATAGTACTTTCCGTTCTGTCTGGTGTATATTTATAATTCTATATAATTATGGCTGTATACCTTGATTTCTATTTAATAGGAATACGGAACGGCTGTGAAGGTAACACCAATCCAGCGACATCATATTTTGCAGATGCGTGTTTAATCATGATGGAATATGGGATGGTGCGTGCAGGCAAGGCGATGGGTACCAAATGGGAACCATTTGCCTGTGGACCGGAGTTCGAATTTCCGTAGAGTACAAATTAAAAATTCTCTTAACTGTATGATAATATTATTTGTATTAAATGTTAATTCTGCCTACTATTATTAAGCATTCTTCTATTGAGTCCAGGGATAACACTTTCCTTTCTATCTGGTTTATATTTATTATTTTATATAATTAAGCCCGTATACCTTGATTTCTTTCATAGGAATTAGGAACCACTGTGTAGATACACGAACATTACTAATCATGCCGTCATGCGAGTGTCTGCCACACACGAATAACACCGATTCAAGCGCCATCATTTTGTGGTGATACGTACTTAGTCGTGACGGAAAATTGGCTGGTACGTGCAGGTAAAAGTGATGAGTACCGATTACCCGCAGACCTGGGTTCGATCCTCCGTAGAATACGAATTAAAAATTCTCTAACCTTTATGATGTTATTTTTTGCATTTAATATATAAATGTGGGTGGTCTCAAATAAATGTGTTGAAACTAATAATATTCGTTTATACCAATTGTGTTTCCTTTCTGTTAGTTTATGTGTGTGAAATGTGTATCATTTTAAAGGTGGTTGTCATCATTAGGGACAGCAGTTTCCGTTTGCTGTTTCCATCAATACATGCATACAATTATACTTCCTGACAAAATGTAATTGTATACATCTTTTAGTTAAAGAAATTTATTATCTGCATGGTATAAATAATATCAGCCAGTGCTGCTCTTTTCAACACCATAACTAGCGAACATAATCCATTCTTATATGTTCTAAACTATCATTGAAAACTTACGATTTGTTTGCAAAACAGCCATTAAAATAAAGATATAAATTTTCTCTCCTGTTTTCTTAACTTTGTTACCGATTAACACATCAGATTCAGAAAAGGTTAATAAAATGTTTAATGCATAATACAAAACAAAAACAAAAACAAAAAACAAAACAAAACATTGATACATCTTTCCCTGTTCTCTACTGCCTTTTGGGTATCGCCAAATCACATGCCTGTCCACTCTTTAATGTAGTCTTCCCACCTCTTTTTCTGTCTGACTTTTCTTCTGCACCCTCGCACTGTGCCTTGCAATATTGCTTTTGCCAGTCAAGATATTAGGACATTACCGTACCACTTCAGTTTGCGCTTTTCTACAGTGGTCAGGTGGTCTTCATAGGATCCGATGGCTTGTTGGATACTGTTGTGGACTTCTTCGTTGGTTACATGGTCAATGTATGAGATGCCCAAGATCTTGCGGTAGCATCTCATTTCATAGTTTTGAATTCTTCTTTGTAGCTATAATGTTAGCGTCAGAAAGATAGATATGACAGTCAAGCCTGATTTTGGAACCAATTGCAATGTTCGTATCTTTCCATACTGATCTCATCCTTGTTATTGTTGCTGTTGTCTAGGCAATCCTGCAAAGTAGTTTTGGTTTGTAGCCCTCGTCTGTGATAATTGATTCCAAGTACTTAAAGTTTGTGACTTTCCAGCTTCTATCCACTGAGCTTTATTTATGCGATTATGCAACTGGTGTTGTTTGTCATCAGTATAGTTTTTTCAGCGCTAATCTCCATGCCATATGCTGTGGAGGTTGTGTCAAGGCATCCAACCAAGTCAGTCAGTTCTTTTCATCTCCTTCTAAACCATCAATATCATCTGCAAAGCGAAGGTCCGTGACTGTCCTTCCTCCAATGCTGACAGTGCCTTTGTGTTCATGCAAGGCATCCTCCATGATCCTTTCCAGGAAAATGTTGAAGTGTGTAGGCAATAGTATACATACCTGTCTGACTCCAACGGTTGTTTGAAACCAATCTCCTCTGCAGCCGTTTCAAAGGACAGCCCTGGTGGCTTTGTCATAGAGATGCTCAACAACCTGCACCAGGTTTGAGCTGATGTTGTACTTCCTCATAGTTGCCCATAAGGCTGAATGTTATACTCTATCAAAGGCCTTTATGAAACCTGTGGTCTCCTTCCTGCTTGCGGCCTTCGTCTGTTGAGAATCATCTTCAGCATGACTTTGCTCAGGTGACTGATCAAACTGATGGTTCTGTAGTTTTGGCACAGCTGTAGGTTTCCTTTCTTGGGGAGCACGATAACCAAGGACTGAGTCCATGTGGTGGGCAATTTTCCTGTCTGCCATATCATCTTGCAGATTGTTGTTTGGACTGTGACTATCTCTTCTCCTCCTGCTTGAATGAGCTCAGCTGGTATGTTGTCAATACCGGCTGACTTTCTTTCCTTTAGTGACCTAACTGCAATTTCTACTTCTTCATGAAGAATGGGGTTGTCATCATATCATAACATGAAAAATGATAAAAACCCTAAGTTAAGAGCCACAACAACATTAAGTAAATCTAAGTGTATTACTCAATTCATAGCGAATGTGTAGGTTGGAGCTGGAGAGGATCGGTAAACCTGAAGCATGAAACTCACCCTATATACAAGCGTGGTTTAAATATTAGCTTAAAGTAGTAAATAAACTCACCTCAGTTCACAGAAGAACGTGTACATAAACTGTTCTCCAAACTGATTGAAGTTTATCCAACCATTGTATACTTACGCAGTAAATAAGTGATGCGATACCAACTTCAAATGAAATTTGTTTACATATTCTGCAGGCTGCTGTTACAAGTCAAATACTGCAAGTATCCGGTCACAAATACATTACAGCAAATATGGACATTCTGCATTCAGGAAACCTTCTTTCAAATGAATATTGTAATAGTGTAATGTTTAGCTGTGAAACTGACATGTTAGGTTACTTAAACAAGGATCATCTACTCTATTGCATTCTAACCGATAATACATCAAACAATGTGAAAACATGAACATTGGATATTCTGTGTTTTAAAATGATTTTGGCTGTGTAAAATGATATGTTTATTCAGAAGGACACTTGTTCTTTGACTTACAGATTGCAAGAAAAGAATAATTTACTTTTAAATATTAATACTAGTTCACCTTTGTTTGGGATGATTTTTAACACACAGCAATTGAAAGGTGCAACGTCTGTCACAATGAACAAAATTATTCATTCTTCTTTCAATCTAAATAGTTTCCACTAAAATAAAACACTATGTGATAAAAGGAATCTCGAATGTGTATTGACTGAATATCATTGTGAATGTCACAATGAACAAAATTATTCATTCTTCTTTCAATCTAAATAGTTTCCACTAAAATAAAACACTATGTGATAAAAGGAATCTCGAATGTGTATTGACTGAATATTAAATTTATGAAACTCTTTCAATAATGTCCAAATTTTGCTCGCCAAGGCTCACAAAAGCTGGACATTATTCAACTCTTTTTATAAATTTAATATTTACTGAAAAGGGCTAGTAACTGAACACATATGCGTTTTACACCATTGGGAACTGGGAACAGTTCAGATAATTCACCATCAACCATGACTCAACAATGCATGAAATTCTGAAACATTACCATGAATTTCTTTTGGCAACTAATAATTGCCCTGATATAAGAGGATTTTATCAGGTCAAATTACATAGAGGTAATGATTATACGAAGCCAATTAGTAATACAGTAATTAGGAATCACTTGCTACTAGATTCAGGATATCATCCCAAGCACTGCAGGATTTGCAGAAGTTACTGATAAAAGGACCAAACTGAAGTTGTAGGAATAAAACAGGTGATGGAAGTACCTAAATATCACATTACCAAGTTAAAGGAGTTAGATAATCAGTCCACCTGGCACCAGAACATGACTGAGGAGAGTAAAGAAAATGACATTAGCAATTCTATGGATTTAAAGTATAACTAGCAATTCTATAGATTTAAAGTAGAACTAGCAATGCTTTGGATTTAAAGTAGAACTGGCAATTCTATGGATTTAAAGTAGAATTTGCAATTCTATGAATTTAAAGTAGAACTAGCGATGATATGTATTGAAAGTAGAACTAGCAATACTATGAATTTAAAGTAGAACTAGCAATTATATGGATTTAAAGTAGAATTAGCAATTCTATGGATTTATAATAGAACTAGCACTGCTATGAATTTAAAGTAGAAATAACAATACTATGCATTTAAAGTAGAACTAGCAATTATATGGATTTAAAGTAGAATTAGCAATTCTATGGATTTATAATAGAACTAGCACTGCTATGAATTTAAAGTAGAAATAACAATACTATGCATTTAAAGTAGAACTAGCAATATATGGATTTAAAGTAGAATTAGCAATTCTATGGATTTAAAGTAGAACTAGTAATGATATAGATTTAAAGTAGAACTAGCAATTCTATGAATTTGAAGTAGAACTAGCAATACTATGAATTTAAAATATAATTAGCAATTCTATGAATTTAAAGTATAACCAGCCACACTATGAATTTATAATATAAAACAGCAATTCTATGAATATAAAATATAACTCAGAATGTTAGGAATTTAAAGCAGAATTAGAAATACAAAGTAGTAAAAATGTAACTATAAAGTTAAATGATCTGATAGTGGCAATAATTGAAGCATTTCATACATCTGATAAATTATCATTTGCAAATACTATTACATTAAATATATTAATAATTAACATGACTTTTTTTTAATCAGAAAAATAAAATGTGAAAGAATTTCAAAATAAGTCAAAAGGCATTTCATTCTATAAATTTTACTCTATTCACTATCAATGGCAGACCATAACGATAAGAATAAGTTGTTTGAGACTGTATCTAAGAATAGACATGACAGAATTGGACAGGATGATAGAGACTATTTATAGCCATAATTCAGATATTGGTAAGAGGTGTATTGATTTTGGCAGTATCACTTCACAGTATTAACTTATCAGATGACAAAGAATTGGCAATATTGGCATATCTAATTTGTTGTTCTTAAATGTTAGTTCAAATATCACTGTATTTGTCCTTATAGGTCCTTGATTATTGGCACACTTAGTTGATCTAAGTTGTCACAGAGTATAATCAATTAAGAGACAGGAAGCAAGATTTGAATATCAAAAGGCAATGAATAAATATTATGATAATGTTAGAAACATTTCCAGTTCCTAAAATATCAATTATTGGTGAAAAAGGTTTATTATAAAATAAAACATAATTGCAAAAATAGTTGATAACTTAAACGAAATTGAAGGTATGCTGTATAATTGTACATCTGTAGATTAGTGATAAGAATGATGTCAAGGTCTTAAAGTCTTCAGATAATCACGGTTATATAAAGCACTGTTATTAAGCTGATAGAACACACTGCTGCCATAATTGTCTCATTTAAATTTTTGTTGTTGTTGGGCTTAACACCATTTTTCAGCACATGATAGGGTATTCATGGCGGCCAGTATTAATGGTGGAGGAAGAAACCGGGAAATCACCGGAAAGAACCACCAACCCATGAGAAGCTACTGGCAAGCTTTCTCACATATCCACATTCCACGAATCCTAGACTCGAACACACGAAGACGGAGGTGAGATGGCAGTGATCCGTAACGGACAGCACTTTAGACCACTCTGCCACTCAGGGCCCCCGTCTCATTTAGATGAGTAATGGAAGGCACTTGGATCCTAGTAGACCACAAAAGATCCATCTATGTATCAAAGTGATAAATGATACTCATGTACCAAGAACTGCATGCATGTGTACCAAAGCTGTGCCCTAACTTACTGGTAGTAATTGACACACACACACACAATTAGGTTCACAGTGGCTATAAATGACAATTGAACCAACTTTATTGTGAATAATACAGGAAGGGATTTGCCAAAAACATTAAGCTTGGTTACTGTAATAATATTCTGATAAATATGACAAATGCCAATTTTTTAATATATATATATACATTTCTAGTTGGCATAACAAGTGAGCAACAACAAAGTTTCACAATGAATTATGAGCAATCAGAAGCTTGAAAAAAATGCTTCAAGCTGATATGGTATGGTAAATTCATGGAAATGAACTCAGGATGACAATAGAGTGTTATATTATTAAAGGTCAAGGACAAATTTAACTATATACAGTTCCAATGATTAAACAATAATAGATTCCTTTCTACAGCAAACAAGTTCACCACTCCTTACCTTTCTACAGAAATATATTTATTATTATTTTATAAATAATAAATGGTGATAGCAGGTAACAATATTAAATTCAGAACTTCCACTGAAATATTGTTTTCAGAATATCACTTGCTCCAGAATCTAAATCTAAAGTGATACAAGGAGCTAACCAAGATTATGAAATCCAGGATATTTGTTTGGGATTTAAAACTGTTATAACTGAGTTTTGTACTGGAATCAAATGATACACAGTAGAATGAAATTCGCATATTTGCATGATTACACTACAATGGAGAGGTATATAGATATCCCAGTTAATGCCCAAACTAAGAATATGATACACAACACTTCAAAAGATTCCATCATTCATTCTCCACAAGAAAGGATCTGATACAAATAAGCTAATGCGCTAAGTATAATACAATTAAGATTGAAATGCATACCTAATATGCAAAAGGCTTCAAACAGAATGATGACAAAAATACCCATTTTTTTAATTGAACTCAAGAAGAATTATTACATTAGTAATGTAAAATTAATTAACTTCTTTACAATATATCACTGTATATGGCTTAATACAAAGTATCACCCTTTTGCTTTATACAAACCATCACAGTACATGTATTTTGCTTGATACAAAGTGTCAATATCTTGCTTGACACAAAGTATAGCTGTATAGGGATTTATACAAAGTAACACTGTATCGATTTGATATAAATATCAATGTATTGCTTTTACAGTGTATCACTATTTGGCTTGATAAAAAGTATCATTGTATTGCTTGATACAAAGTATTAATGTATTGCTTGATACAATGTATCATTGTATTTGGTTTGATATAAAGTAACACTGTATTGCTTGATACACTGCCTATGACTTGATACAAAGTATCACTGCATCACTTAACACAAAGTATAACTGTATATGACTTAATACAAAGCATCACTCTATTTGGCTGGACACAAGTATCACTGCCAATGACTTAATACAAAGCATCACTATCGCTTGACACAAGGTATAACTGAGTATAGCTTGATACAAAGTATCACTGTATATAACCTTGGTACAAGGTATCACTGCATAGGTCTTGATACAAATTATCACTGTATCACTTGATACAACATACTACTGTATATGTCTTAATACAAAATATAACTATATAAGGCTTGATACAAAGTATCACTGCACAATACTGATACAAAGAATTGCCACATATTGCTTGATACAAAATTATCACTGCTAAGCAGGTGCAAAGAAAAAATATACAGTTTAACAAAGTAAGCATTTAGTAGGCACTATAAAAAACTTGCAGTTCCACATTTGATATTGTTATTTTGTTTATGCTGTTAATTATACATTAAATTTATAGTAATGTCTTAGTTTATTTCTTATATATTTTGTACATTTCTTTTTCAATATTTTTTTATATGCTTCAAATTATTTTACCTTAGCATACCTTTTTCTTCTTATGATTTAAGAGAGTATGATTTGTATTTAAGTCTAATACTTTCCTTGACTGGTTACCCATTTAATTTGAATCCATATCCAACAAATTCCTTGACTGGTACCCAATTTAATTTGGATATAAGTCAAACAAACACCTTGACTGGTACCCTTTTAATTTCAATCTTAGGTGGCACACTACAAAAATAATGAACTTCTGAGAGAGTGACAGATGTAAGGCAAAGTTTGTTTATATTTGCAACATTCACAATGGAGAGAATGTTAGCATACTTCTATGTTACATTCAGGTACTGTGACTGAAATTTCATATTGTACATTGTACTTATGGAACATCTACATGATATCAGCAAATAGCTAACCAAAATGATTGTTCCTATGTGCTCCAAAAATCAGCATGATAGTTTACAATTGGGAAAATTAATTTTGCAGACTAAACAATACCAGTATTAGAAACTGCAATAAATGAATTAGCAAATATATAAAATGTAAAAGAAAGTCATCAGCTCTTATTTCAACAATTTACCTTTAAAGTCCATGAAATAAAAATGAATGTGCTATTGTAATGTGGCATACCAAATTTGAACAGGAATGTGTGGATGTACTTAATTGTGACATGCCCTAATTTGCACAGGAATGTATAAATGCAGTGTGATCTACACATTTTGTGCAGGAATGTGTAAATGTACTACAATGTGACATGCCCATTTTGCACAGAAATGTACTACAATGTGACATGCCCATTTTGCACAGAAATGTACAAGTGTAATGTGACATGCCCATTTTGCATAGGAATGTGTAAAATGTACTGCAATGTGACATGCCCATTGTGCATAGGAAATTACAAATGCAATGCATATAATAATATGGAGGGAAAAATATGCAAGTTTTAATTTTAATTGGTTATGTGGAAATCTTCTATTTGTAGCCAAGACTCATACTTCACACTGTATAAATGTCAACAAAGCTAAGGACAATGCAGAGTTAGTGAATAAATATTCAAGTTATTTAACATTCAACAATGACAATGACAAAAATTGATATGACCATTAAGTTTATTATGAAATTTTGCCTAGTTCTGCACATCTTTAATCAAATTTGTGCTTTTCATTTTTTAAATTGGCAGGCGAGAACAAACAAATAGCGAGGTAAATTCAGACTTTAATTATCATAAGATGGGATATTCTTCAAACTGCAGCAGTATGACTATTAACCTTCCAGCTTGAACTACAGCAAGTCTTTGACAGTCCCAGTCAAAATGCATAGATGACAGTATGAAGTCTAGATGTAAAACAATGCAAGAAGCCATACAACTTTTTTTGGTCTAGAGACTTTAGGTTGTCAGTTTTCTGTTTTTAATTACATGCAACTATCTTTTAAATTTTAGTTATTATATAGGCACTGGCCTGACATAAGAAATCACTGAGTGGCTGCATCCTCCTTCTTGGTTTCTAATTGCCTTGACTTTTGCATAAGACCTTGGAGTTGAAAAACTGCTGGTACACAGAGGCATCATTTCTGTGAAAATCGTATTCAGTGAAAAATTTGATGCATAAAGCAGAAATTATGTACACATGTAAAAGTCAAGTTATTGCATAGAAACAAAAAAAACTACATGGACTGAATAATAAAGCTAATGCTTCATACATCCATACATGGATACACAGGTGAATAAGAATTAACAGATATTGTTTTGCTGTATCTTAAATTTTCAATAATATTTTGTTAAAGTCAAATATTTTGATTGCTTATAGTAGCAAAGATCCTTCGAAAACTGAATTTATATCTCTGAGAGTTCAGTTTCACTTCTGACCTTTACTTGTGATAATGTTTCTGATAAAAAAGGGCATCATTGCTGTATTGTCACAGTTCAAGCTTTCAAATAGATGGCAAATATATGATAAATGGCCACTGGACTAGACTTGACCTAGTTTGAATGGATGGTATTAAATGAATCATAAATATGCAAGTGCTGGCAATCAAATAGTTCTGAGAATTCATAAGTGCACACATTTAAGGTATGCACAAGCATGCATGTAATGAAGATGTTAGTTAACTAAAAAACCAAAGGAAGTTATCCAGTTTTTTTCAGCAGTAAACATTAGAATGCATAATATCAAATTCAAACCTGATTCTTGGTTATTTTTTTTTACCATTTAAAACTGGCTGACCTTTTGAACTACCTTCTTGGGCCAATATTTGTTAATTACATTCTTACCAAGCATTTGATACAAGCATTTAGATTGGTTAAAATTGCATCATGTCATGCAGACAACCAGAAGTTTTTGTTCATAACACTAGAGAGAAACTATTTATGTATTAATGTTTCATTTTTATGTGCTTTGATAATTTTGGCCAATAAATAGTGAAAATATAGTTAAAATTTTACTTTTTTTTTTACTTTGTTCCTGGACCGTAAAACATCAAACCAAAGCCAAACAACCTACTTGTGTTCCTGGACCATAAAACATCAAACCAAAACCAATATACTGCTACACTCATATACTCTAGCATACACACCAAGACTAAATCCTGTTAGCATTATCTCCACCAAGGTGAATCCCAGAGCATGATTATGAACCATTGAATAACTAATAGTCTAAAGTAGCTGATAAGGAGGAACAATTCTTGCAAAAGGTTGACCCTTTTTTCAAAAGACAAACATTCTTACTGATGCTCCCTTTCCCTGTGTCGGTTAGTTTTGACTGACCAATGTACAAATTTCTCTACATAAAATATTGTTTTCCTATTATCAACAACTAAACTTTCTATACAAAAAGAACAGCTCTGTTTCTGTCAAAGTGAGTTATTGCTTAAAACAAGGTAAGAAGGCTTAAATAGAGCAGTGATAACGTACTTTGCACTTCTGTAATACTGGGTTTGATCCTGATGTCAGCAAGTGCAAAGGAAAGTGGTCTTCTTCATGGATGGAGGTATCCAACTGGGTTTTCTTTCAAAGATGATCTTCCAAAATCTGTCTTGACACAAGTTCAGGCAATAAGTTACTACAGTTTGTAGAATAACTGACTGAAAATAACTGTGTTCAAGGAGCATGGACATCACATCAGAGTGCCTGAAAACTGACCAGCATGTAAAGTCTAGCTGAAGTGTGATGACTGGACAGTTGGCTGAATGAACACAATTTCAAGGCATCATAAAAGTTATTTTTCGTTCAAAACATGTCAGAGGTTGGGAAAACAATGCAATGCTTTCAATGGGATGATCATTCAGAAGTGTTAGAAATAAAAGCTTTTAATCTGGTGACCTCTGACCTACTGGAAAATGATATAACTCTTACAACTCATGTGGAATGTGTAGATTGGTCTATATGCCATATCACTGTTGAGATGGGACAACAAAAAAAAATATCATTCATGAATTTATAGATTTGCCTAACAAGCCCATACCACTATTCAGATGGGACAATAAAAATAACTGCAACTTTTTTAATGGTCAAATATGGGACAAACTTACAATAAGCAAATTGTTTCAGCTTGCTATAGAATATGTGTAAATAAAAATATTAGCTTTCCTGTAAAAATTTACTTTCAGTGAATTCCCAGATTTTACAGCTAAATCTAATGATGAGTAAGATTGTCTAAAATTGGCACCTGCTTCACCTCTATTGATTTTAGACTTGACTTGCTTTAATGTATGAACTCCAACCAGAATTAACCATCTATTACTATTCAGGTATACCGACTGAATTGCTATTATAAATAAAAGGAATTTTTTTGGCCAAGCAACCAGTGATAAAGAAACAGGAGAGATAAGTCTTTCTTTTTATTTCTTTCATTTCTAAACAAAAAAGGCAATGTGCCTAAGATAGACAAAAGACAAACAGCTGTGGGAGTTCTGCTCATTAGAAATATTTGCCCAAGCATATTAATTTTCTACAAAATTATCACAAACTTCTTCTAAATGTAGGAAAAGGATTTAGACACTGAAAAATATATTGCTGCTTTTCAAGGTGTACATAAAAATTAAGCTTAAAACAGATTTTCATTTTATTCTCCTAATTACTGATGAAAATGGATATAAATAAAGAACTACAGATATCAATAAATATCATGATGAAAGATTTTATTAGGAGATAAGGAGTGGCATTTAAAGGTGGAAGAGGAATTTCTATAGCTCTATGAACTTTCAAGGATGTGCCTTGAAAATCATTACAACTTAATGACAAAAGTGAAGTAGAAGAAAGTGTGCAAATCAAATTGAAATTTTTCCAAAATCAACCAGATCTTTTTTGCACACTGCACAAGCAAACATATTTATACACAGAACAGAAAGCACAATTTATGAATGTACAATGAACTGATGTATAAAAATCTAAACTACAAACTTCATTCAGTTGCAAAAAAGCAAGTAAAATAACTTTCAGACACTTTGCAACATTCTGTAGAGCCACTACACTTCCTAACTTTCCAAAATTAATTTTCTTGAAAATGGCCTTTTTAAAACATACAGTCCTAAAAATCATTGTTAGCATTTTAGCACGATCAATATATCGTAGATTCTGAGATTTACTTATGCTGAAATATTATCTTTCATACACAATGTATATGAAAGTTTTCAGCCATGAGTATTTCTGACTTGCATCATTTATGGTTATATATCATAAATTAAAAAAAGTATTTACTCCAGTTTGATTAAAAATAAGTGCTCTTTCATAATTATAGACATGAAAATATGCAAAGTACAGTTTTAACGTATTCCTGTAAATATCTGTGTGCACAATTCTTAACCGAAGTAGACAGTGATTTCTCACTTATAAACCTTATGACTCACATATCATAAGGGATCACCCTGAAAAATAATTTGAAATCACAGAGATATCTAGTACAGAACGAACACATTATTGTTTCTCACTTATAACAGTAAAAAAGAAAACTTCAATTAGAAGTTCAAAAAATATTAATTTATTGTGTTATCATATTATCATGAATTATGTTCTCCAAGAACATGAGATTGAATTAAAAGTCATCAAATTGAGTTAGTATAAAATAATATATAAAATATCATCAAACATTCTGATTGAAAATGCACCAATTTATCAGTAATCACATGGGGCATAAAATAATAGACATACAATATAGTGTTTTAGGCACCATGAAATTTATTGCAATCATATCACTGATACAAATGAAGGTTAATTTTTGGTGTCAAAACTGGGATCTATCACCACTGGAAGAAGTAGGCAAGTTCCTCTTCTTCTCTGCTTGCCAAATCAGCGCTAAGATCTTCCTTTTTCTTCAGCCTTGGGGGCTCTGACCTGAAGACAAGCTTTCTGCCAGTCTGCAAATGAATAATATTTAATTTTATGAATAATATGAAATATGGAATTTACTGAGAACTTTACTTATAAATATATTATTCATATGAAAGAGCTACATAGTCATAAATACATTTCTGCCCAAAATTATGCTGCATTTCCAAAACCTGCAAAAAATGTAAACAAATTCTAAAATATTTCTATTTAAAGAACTTTAAGAGTTATCTCCATTTTAAAAATAGTTTGTGATATTGGTTGCAGCATTAACATACACATACAAACATATATATATATATATATATATATATATATATATATATATATATATATATATATATATAATTTTATGCACATAAAAGCCATTTTCCCATCACTGAACAATATTTAACTCGAATGTTTATCTTCTTTGAAGATATGCTGTCCCACCCAAAGAGCCAAAGAAAAATTACATAATTAATAGAAGAAGCATTCCATTTATCAATTTTAAGAATATAAGATTGCCTGAATTGTACTGCAGGACCTAATTCAAACAATCAATTCCTTTAAACATGTTATAACATATAATTTTAAAAAAATTAATGTTGTCTTGTCTCCATAAAGAAACCAAGATGGGCTGGGGCAGAGTCAGGAAGGGGGTATATGATGTAGTTAATTACTAACCTGCTTCTTGGGCTCTGCTTTGGCTCTCTCTAAGGCTCGCTTGACTCTTTCCTCCTGGTGTATTCGCTGTTGCTCCATCTTCTCCTCCCTCAACTTCAACCGTCTCTCCTTCTCTTTAGCCTGGTAAATATATGCTTAAAATTGCAAATAAATTCCTCATACATTCTTTAAACCAAGCATTTAATGACAGTGAACTTCACAGTTTATTCACTGCCAATGAAGATTAAAATTACTTATCAAACTGTAAATATTTCTTAGAATCAGCTCTCAGTGTCAATGTGTATGTCAAAAAAGTAAAATTACTGATACATCCACAAAATTTAGCAACTAAAGAACAAATATCCAAAAGGATAACTGGATTTGCCTCTCTGTATGGATTACAGTCAGGCACTTTTTTGGCATGTAACAACTAAATGTCATTTTCAATTTTAAAAAATATGAGATTTCCATCTAAAATTCCTAGAACAGTCTGATTGAGAGGGGTAAATTTTAGATGTTGGGCATGTAGGTAATTTGTTGGTCATGTAGTTAATTTGGAACAAAAATTGTTGGTGCTTTAGAATTATGGCCATAAAAAATTGGTTGGCAGCTGGTCAAGATACAATTAAAAACTAATATACCTTAATTCACATTCCTCTAGACAAAATATTAAGAAAATCTTTAGTGCTAAATACTTTACAATTATCTCCTGATATAATTTTTATTTACACATTTTTGCTTCAGAAAACTGGTGGACTTACTCTTGGCACATTTTTTTATATTCTGACTATTGTTGGTAATCATTCTGAGTTATATACTGTCAGCATAATGGTACATACTATATTCTTAAATCAAGTCAATTCAGGCCAACATAAGCATCCAAATATCTTTTTTAAATAACATATGATCCAATAGGTCAAATCAAAGGAAAGGGTGTGTTTAACTACAGATATTGGTCTCTCACCTTAAGGAAGAAAGATGGGCCTACAGTCTTTCTACACTGGCCCCTCCAGCCACTTTGTCATTAGGAGTATGGATGGACAGAGGTCTTAAATTGGGATGGATTTCAATTTTGAAATTTCCCTAATTAAAACACTTAGGAAGGGAAGCCATTGACCTTCCAAGATAGTGATCTTTCTTTACAGCTTTATCTAGGACAGGAATTGCTAGTCTATCAAAATCTGAGAGGCCACTGAAGGGATTAGCCATCTGAATTGCCTGTCACCATCAAAAGGGGTGGCCCACTTTTGTTAGGATCCAGCAAAACTTTTTATGTCTCAAAGGACACACCCCAATGGAAATGAATGAGCTCTTCAGAGAGTTCCATGAATATTAATATATGCATCACTGTGCTGGGCATGGCCTCTAGCAGTCTCTGCAATACAGCCAGAGACAAGGATTCCTCCAACTAATTAAAATTGAGAGCAAAAACGTCAATGCTTTCAGTTTTGAAGCCTCAAAAGCTTTGAAATTGACATGGACCAATCTGGGCAAATAGATCCAAAAGCTTTGAAATTGACATGGACCAACATGGGCAAATAGATCCAAAAGCTTTGAAATTGACTTGGACCAACATGGGCAAATAGATCCAAAAGCTTTGAAATTGACATGGACCAACATGGGCAAATAGATCCAAAAGCTTTGAAATTGACTTGGACCAACATGGGCAAATAGATCCAAAAGCTTTGAAATTGACATGGACCAACATGGGCAAATAGATCCAAAAGCTCTTGACTGAAACAAGAGGCCAAAGAGCAGAAGATGGAATAGACCATCACCTCTGCTGTCTGGCCCCTTTGAGTCTTTATTAAAATGCAGTTTCTCAGCATCATTATAGAATGAGAGACCAAATGGTGGTCCAACTTGGACTGTGCCTAGAAAAGCCTTTCCAAATTGAAAAGTATCCTAGGTATCAATGATCCCAAGCATTTGGGACAATGATCTGGGTAAAGTAAGTAGTAAAGCTCATTTACAATCTCATGAAAGTCCCACCACTTCCTCCTGTCATCTGACCTATTGGGTAAGGGAACAAAGGTGAATCTCATAAATAAGAAGGATGTAGTGAAATAGATTATTCCATGCTTTTGTCTGTGTCCACAAAAATAGACTGTTTGTTATCCTATCTCCACTCTCAAAGTAAGGGGAGAAATAGACTTCCTAATGTGGATTTCATATTTCCATCTCAACTCATGGAAGAATAATATTTTTAAAAATTATTATTATTGAATTTGGGTTTTTTATTTATCTTTGACATATTTTTAAACATTCTGGACATCTGCTTTTTTAATGAAACCCTTGTTAGAACAATTACTTGAGGTTGACAATGGAAAGTAAATTTCTCACTTTTTATCTGAATTAAAGCCATGAAAATAAATAAATAAATAAATAAACATTGCACATTATACCCTTCATGCATGATTCAATGATTTTGAGGCATAGAAGTTTCATGGAAAAGAAAATCATTTCAATTTCCTGTTTTGAATAACACCCCAAAGTATACATATTCTACCATTTACGGAACATTAATCTGTTTACTCAGGTGTCATACATGATGCATTTTTTTTGTTTCTTCTTTTGTTTTTTCTTAAAATTATCTTTGTAAACCAGCATACTTTGAATTACATAGAGTCAAGAATGTCTGTGCACAGATTGTCCTACTGCTTTATGTGTTTTACCAAAATTATGTGTACTCAAGTGAACAGGCACCTGCATAGATTTGCACATCGTTACTAAATTTGCATATTGTTATTGAATGTTCAGAAAATATTTCAATATAATTATGATAACATGCTTTGTACACCCTTCATTTAAATTTAACCTGATGCATACAGAGATAGCTTATAATTTGCTAAAATAATCATTTGCTAAGATTTACAATATTTCTTTTTTTATAATTTTTGTAGCCTTGAGGAGTCATTGCACAAATATGTAATTTCAATGGAAACATGGACATAAACAAGTAGCAATATCCCGATAACAGAACAATGGGAGTAATATATTAGTCTTTCCACTGAATGATTTTGTCAAAATAAAATTTTGTTCAATATTCAATTGGAGCTGTGCCGATGTTCTGGATAATACCAAGATTTTTTTGTTAACTTTCCATTTTAAACATTCTTCAATTAGACAGTTGTCCTTTTTAAACATATATAATTATCGTTAGTGAAATACTCAAAGTCATGTGTGAAAGCTAGATGTAAAAATATAATAAAATCTTGGGAATACACAATTGTCCCTTTTATATACATTCTTTTTTTAAATGACACATATTTTTATTATCTAAAGACCTCTGTCTGCATTAAAGAATTCTTATTATTAGCCATTATTAAAACACTTAATTATTCCAGTTACTTGAGGATATGACTATAATGCTAATGAAGATGATTGTTGATAGTAAGGGCTGTTATGATTCTTTTTTCTTAGCTTGATTTATTAAAGACAGCTGCTATTATCAAGTAGTGGAAATGTTGACATCATAAAATATAACAACAGAAAATAAATGAATAGCTGTTGTTTTTGTTGTGGTGGTGGGGTTTAATGACATTTTCAGCCCACAATAGACTACACATGGTGGCCAGTATTAATGGTAGAGGAAGAACCTGGAAAAAGCCCGGAAAGAACCAACAACCCACAAGAAGCTACTGGCAAGCTTTCTCACATATGCACATTGACCGAATCCATACAGCTAATGAATAGCAGCTCTAGAAAAGAAAAGAACTTAGTCTGCCAGTTTGCATTCTTCCACAGCTTAATCTGCAGTAATTTTTTATGGAATATCATTAAAAATGGTCATTTAATATCTTTCTCATCCTAATTCTTGGGGCTAATCAACCAAATAAAATGTACTGTACACATATCAATGTTTACATGCCTTTCTTTCACACAGAGAATGATTATAAATACATTCAAAATTAGCTTTGTTAGAGAAAGATCAAATATATGGTATATATGAATGACCAGGCATATCTTAAATTAACCTTCTCTGACTCTTGCTCTCCACAAACATACTTATGAAAGAACTATGCACTTAATCCAGCCCATGACTTACAACAAAGTTACATAAAATGTAAGAAAAACTTACCAAAACAAATGTGCCTACTTTTTTGTTAGAAAAAAAAAAACAGAATTATGTACAAAAGTAATTCATAAAAACTTCAGAAAATGTTGGGCATACACTGTTTTGTAAAATGGTACCCAAGAACCTTGCATAAAATCATAAATTTATGTTGATAAAATATATCAGAGACTTCAAGTTCATCTATTTTTCATGTTTTTCAAGCAACTTACACAGCTACTATTGCTTCCACAACATAAAATGCATTGTGGGAAAATAATTCACCTGGCATACTTAGGTGATAATGTTTTGTACATACCTTCAGACATAAAGAAGCGACTTTTGATATAGAGCACAAATATGACTATTCTGTCCTAAAAAAATCTGGTGGGTGGAATACAAAATCAATATTGTTTCATCACTGAACACTTTCTAAGACATCAGCGGACTACCTAGCAGATCTTTTCCAACTGTAATACAACCATTTCTGTAAGGCAGTGGTTATGTTGGTGAGCTAGACCAAATTTTCAGCAAGATGTAATGAAATATTGTGTACTGCAAATACTGATTTGGAAAACATGCAAAAGTGTTATCTGTTGAGATGAAGGCAATATAACATTTGACTAAAATGTCTGTAAAGTACAAATATGTCTTGGGAACCTTCATTCTGTTTTAAGAAACTGCACTTCCAAACCAATGGAGGTCAATGGTTTCATACTAGATCTCTCAATATGACATAATCTGTATGCTTTAACACTTTTTTTCAGATTTCATATACTGAATGCAATCAGCTATCCTAACATGAGGAATACTTAAATTGACACAATATGATATCCAATAAATAGTATTCTTGTCTTTCTGCATTTTTTATAAAAATATCCATCAGACCTCCTTGGGTGACTTGTTTTCATTTATTGAACATTTCTAGATAATGCTCTAAGCATGAGCATGCAGACATTCTGCATAAAAAAAACAACAGATTAAATCATCTGAGGTACAGCTTTAAAGTTAGACTGGTTTCCTAACCAACTCTTCTGAATTTAATATAAAAACCTAAATCTGGACCAAACCCAGATAAGTCAATATCCATTTGACTTCACCAAAAGTATTGTGTATTTTTTGTTATTATTCCTCAATTCTATAATTTAAGGATAATAATACAAATACAGATACTTTGTGCTAGCACTGTATTTTCTTGGTTGACAACACAATAAATTTAAATAATGTAAATCACCATATATGCAATGTTTCATTTTAAAAAAATGCTTGCAGATGAAATTCTTTTTTCTGGTCATTCTATGTACATTATCTTTAAAAAAAAATTGGTCAGGGGTAAAAAAAAACCTAAGCTTTACCACAATGCTACCTTATCTTCAGTTCTGGTTTAGTGACAGAGGTTTCTTAATTTGTAATGTGTGCCAAAGTATACCATATTTAATTGTATTACTTTGTGATTAAGCCTTGTATAGAACAAAGGCTATGTTTCATTTCAATAAAACCTTTAATAAAAAACAAATTCTTACTGGGGTGGCTTATCCCCCAAGTATGTAGTTTACAAAAACATTTTCATTTTTCAAGATTTTTGATATCCACAATTACATTTATAAGGATAAGGCTTACGAAAATACTTCAACAATTTATGAAATCAATTTAGGCCATGTATTTTGTATTATTGTACAACTGGTAAGATGAAGTCAGCAATTCAAAGGGAGATAATTATAAAATTATGCTATCTTGAAAAAACTCTCATCAAAAGACCAGTTAGACAGCATCTTACATTTTAATTTTTCAAGCACAAAACTCAAGCTTATAAGTCGAAGGCTTAAAAATTGTAAGATTTTGACATTTAATAAAACAAAGCTATAGAAGCTGAACTTTCAGAATCATTTTAACTTTCTTCTATAAGCATGTTAAATTTCTTAAGTGGATAACACTAAGTCTGTAAACACAAGATACACCCAACTTGTACAGCCTGCCATTGCACACATTTTTATTGGCATGATAACTGTGTTCATAAAAATGCTTTTCAACAAAATAATTGATTATGGATGAATATTATTTACTTAATGCTGAATAATCAGCTGAAATCTTCAGGTGAATGATTTGTTCAACTGACCAACTATCAATTTGAATTGACTTGAGACATATTCTTTATTTTTGCATGGACAATGTCAAATTTTTATACTTGGTAATGGTTATGTTGCTTGGTTCCTATAAAGATAAATGGTTTACCAGCAGATTTTTCATCTGCCATGAAGTTGGCACATGACTTGAACTAAACAAGGCTATGTTATATACATGAATGTTACTCTACCTGGATGATTTACTGATTAAGTCACAAATATAATCATTTACATTTTATTATAAAACTCATTATCTAAAACTTGGTCATTTAACATTTCAACCAATCCTTAATTACTTTCAATAACTGTTAGAATATTCTGAATCAGCAGTACAGTCAAACTTGTGAAAACATTCAACATTATAAAGTTATCACCTGTGCTTATTGACCATTATAATTTCTCTAAGGAATTTTTTTTTATAAATATCATGCACACAATGGTTACTGCTTTCTTAGGTCAGTGGCTAGGTGTTTCAAATCAAAAATTGTTTTTTCACTGGTTTAAGCTGTCACTGGGGTATATCGAAAGTGACTGCTCAGAGTACACAAACTAAACTTGTTTATGACAAAAGCATTGTTTAGATATGAGAATATTATATGAATTCATGTGAAAACATTTCCTATTTGGTTTGTACTCACTGTATTCTGGTCATATTGTCAATGTAACACAAAGGCTTGAATATTGTTAAATTCTAAAGTGATGCAGATTCTGTCATTATGGCAGAGGACTGAAGCAATTCCTTTTGCTGGATACTGGGACAAGTAGACATGTTATCACCGCAGAAATAGAAATTGCCTTTTATGCCAGTGTTGCAGGGTTAATTTGATTGCCTTTTAAGCCAGTGTGGCAGGGTTACTTTGATTGCCTTTTATGCCAGTGTGGCAGGGTTAATTTGATTGCCTTTTATGCCATTGTTAATTTGACTGCCTTTTATGCCAGTGAGGCAGGGTTAATTTGATTGCCTTTTATGCCAGTGTGGCAGGGTTAATTTGATTGCCTTTTATGCCAGTATGGTTAATTTGATTTCTTCATCTATTCGACTAGGAATTAATCTCTGATGAAAAAACTTCATCTTTACGAAGAGATATTAGATACATCATTAGGGTTAGAGGTCATTCTATTTTTAAAACTTGTTTGTAAAAGTGGGTAAAGTTTCAGCTCATGTGTCATAGATAAAACAACATTTTGTTGTTTCATTCCCTATGCATCACAATCCTTCACAGAATCAGACTGATTGTCTTTTAATTGCATCTAAGCAAATGGTTAATCCAGACAATTTTTTAGAAAAGTATACAACTGTTTTAAGCCTAATTTATACATGTCAGCTAACAAAGAGTCAGTCCTCTCTTAAGCTGAATGTTAGCTGTTGAAATTAGTGTTTTGTCACTAAACAGACCAAATTCAATCATTAGTCAGTGATGACTTAATTTATCAGATGGATTAAAGTCAGCAGGATACAGTAATCATGTCTTGAAAATAAATTTCAGAGAGAACAACATACCTGTGTACATTATGATTCTGTTAAACAACCCACATCAAAAAATGTTGCTTGATCACAAAGCAATAACAATAATAATAATAATAATAATAATAATAATAATAATAATAATAATAATAATAATAATAATAATAATAATAATAATAATAATAATTTTAAAAGGTGAACTTGTATAATGATTATGATAATGGCCAGTTTTGCATTTTGCATGAGTGGCCACTATTGACTGGTTTGCCTGGATTTGTTAAAATATAATAATGGTAAAATACCATGTTTTACAAATGTTAATTTGTCAGCTTGAGCTGGAGTTTATATTCAATATGCACATATGCTATTACCTTTTCAGCGGCTTCGACCTTTTCCTGTGGCATGGATTCTATCTGTTCAAACAATTCCTCTAATCGGTTCTCTATATTTGTCAACATCTGTAAAGTACTTTAGAGCAAAACATGCAACAGTTCATTAATCTGCTTCAAAAAGTAAAACTTTGAATTAAAATTTTTTAACATTTAATCACTTATAACAAAGCTCCTTTGTGCAAAAATCAATTCTACCCTACAAAAATATTCATTTTTATTGAAAATATATACATCATATCATTCAATTTTCTTCTGCAATGTAAACAGATATTTCCTTTATTTGACAATATAAATGTACAACTAAAATTCAACAATAATGGATAAGGACTTAAAGATTCATCAATGAGCCACATTTGAGTGACTCTTCTACTCCATATGCGGCTCCTTTCAAAGCCCCTCTCTAGGGAGACTACTCATCAATCAGAGACCACAAAACCAGTATAGTTATACTATTTGTCCCCTCTTCACAATAGGCCACCCTAAAAGCCACCTCTCCAATGCAGAAAGGGTGGCTAGACCAGAAAGGGACTACCGAAATTCCATTTTCATTTGAAGCTCTGTGGACCACGGGAACCACAGTGGATCAAACAAAGCACATACATCATGGGAAAGTGGACCAATTCTTTAGACATTACCAAAGCCTTTCTACCACTGCTTCATTTTCAGCTGTATTTGGAGTGTCCAGTCATGTTATATTGATCTATTAGTTCCAATGGGAGAAGGTGTATGACTAGTCTAGTAAGCTAGAAAAAGCTGTGAATCACACTCTCAGAGTGAGTGCTCAATTTAACAGTGATTCAAAAGAAAAGCTAAAGGATCTAAATATAATGTGTGAATATAAGAAAGATCCAGCGTGAAAGCTATTTGACAGCCATGAAGCCAATATAATTATAAAATAGGGAGGTAAAAAGCAATGTCTAAGTGAACTGTTTATCCATGAAAATCTATATTTCCTGTGATTTCAATGAGCCTAGGTCTTAATGTGCCCAGAGTTTAATGTGCCCAGTGTTTAAACATATTTACACTAAAACCATGCACCAATGTAGAACAATTATAAACTGCTGCTTTTGATAAATGTATGTTTGTTCTTTTAAAATTTAAAATTCATTCTTTTATTTCTTAATGAGATGCAATGATATTCACAGATTTTTCTAAACTTTTTTTTAAAACCCATTTACATAAATTTTCAAAGTTAAAAAACTCTGATTAATATCCTGATAAATGGATAACACTGACATTACAAAGATATTTATTGATTAATTATTGCCAAAAAAATTCAAAAATCTGAATCAGCCTTATATCTTTCAAAATGGCATCTAAGCTGTCATGGACATCAACCTGATTCATTGGTATTAATGGTTCCCAAACCTGATATTTCATAGGTGATATCAAGGATGAAAATATAAAATGTAGGTCAATGAAATATTCTTCTACTGCATACATTGCATCTGGATAATTTTTACTGACATTAAATTTTGACATCAACAGATCTGCTGTAGACTCACTAATAGCAAATAAAGTTAATATATCAAGCTGCAGGAAGTTAAAAGACTTGCTTATAATTGTTCTATAGCATAGAACACAGATCTAAATGGTGCTAAATGTGATTGCAAAAGCAATGGTGGCTTTGAGCATACTCTAAAAATGATGCTCAGTGTCACATTGATGCCTAATAACATCACTGTGATTTGAACCAAAGTGCTTTGGTGATATTGATTTGAGAATATTTTCCCATACTGATTGTGGAAATGGTCCCTAACTATAACTTGAGAAATAGCATGAGCATTATTTTAAAAATATAATCACAAAATTTAAATAACAGTGCAAAAATATCCAGCAAACTCTTATATGTACTTTTGTCTTTTGGATGAAAAAATTGGAAACAAAAATATGCATCTAACTAGGAAAATAAGATGGCATTTAATTCTACATAAAAATAGAAACAATATGAATCTGAACAATAACAAATGAACAATAACAAGAATTAGGCCTTGGAGAGGCCTAAATGTTATAATTCACCCCAGAATTTATATAGTATGGAGGTCTACCAGTTAATGGGCTTTCTCACATACTCTGAGAAATTATGCTTGACTTTTATTTTTGTATTGGATGTTAATATTACTGGGGTAAATTATAATACCAAGTCCACATTATCCCCAATATCAGTTTTAAGTCAACAAATTTCTAAATGTCAAGATCAATAATTTTGTTCCCTAATTTTCATCAATATTCAATTATGAAACCTAAGAACATTCTTTATTTCACCTTTGATAATTGTTTTTCTCAATGAACAGTACAAGACATTTATTACCCTATAATGTTTTAAGGATGATTGCAAGTCAAACTTCGGAGAATTTAACTTTATGAACAAAACATATTTCTGTAATGTTGAGGGCCATAAAATATCTAACAATACAATGATTTTTATGTAAAACTTTCAATAAAATATATCCTGAAACATGAAGTAGAGGAATGGTGGGGATGATTTATGGCTAGTCATAAGTTCTTTATAATTCCGAAAAGTTTCTCATATTTTAACAGTTATTTTATTTTTATAGAATAATCTTATTTCTTTGAATATATTTTCTATATTTTAGGCAGTTTTCATCATTTTATATTCAAATAAAGTAATTGTTGTAATTATAGTATAATAAGAATTATAGTATAAGACCAATATAGTATAATATTAATTATAATATAATAAAATTAATTCTTTTACAATTCTGAACACTATACTGTAGTGTAATGAATTATATCAAAAGGCAGTGATTATTCTTTGGGAGATATGTAGTCCGTGTTTATTGGTCCCCAGGATACATACTTAAATATTAGCATGGTATGTGTTTGCACACCATATACCTTGTGATTTACCTAAAGAAAGCATTGGCATTATCACATTTTTTATCACATTTTGTACAGTTTAATTGATTTTTCTAATGTGCAATACCATCACATTTGTTATCATATTTTGTACAGTTTATTTGATTGTTCCACTGTGTAATACCATATGCATTTTTATAATATTTGAGCACTGACAGTTATAGAAAAGAGAGTGGACACAAAAATATTTAAATTGATCTGTATTACAAATTTGTTGTTAAACTTAATAGCCATTGTCACAGTTTGTATTATATGCAAAAAGTTAGAAGTATACAAAAAAGCAAATAAAGTAAAATTTAGAAAATTTTCCCAGAATTTATCACTTGTCTTATTCAAAATACTCATTGCTTCATAGCAATTTACAGATCGACTTAGAATAAAATTAAAACTTTAAAATTTGCATGACAGTATTTTGCATTATCTTGGTAGATAAGTAGGTAGGTTGGTGGGTAGGTAAATAGGTAGGTACATAAAGCTATTGGTAATTTCCATGCTAGTAGGACAGTATTGTGCATTTTCTTGATGGATACATAAAGCTATTGGTAATTTCCATGCTAGTAAGACAGTATTGTGCATTTTCTTGATGGATACATAAAGCTATTGGTAATTTCCATGCTAGTAAGACAGTATTGTGCATTTTCTTGATGGATACATAAAGCTATTGGTAATTTCCATGCTAGTAGGACAGTATTGTGCATTTTCTTGATGGATACATAAAGCTATTGGTAATTTCCATGCTAGTAGGACAGTATTGTGCATTTTCTTGATGGATACATAAAGCTATTGGTAATTTCCATGCTAGTAGGACAGTATTGTGCATTTTCTTGATGGATACATAAAGCTATTGGTAATTTCCATGCTAGTAAGACAGTATTGTGCATTTTCTTGATGGATACATAAAGCTATTGGTAATTTCCATGCTAGTAAGACAGTATTGTGCATTTTCTTGATGGATACATAAAGCTATTGGTAATTTCCATGCTAGTAGGACAGTATTGTGCATTTTCTTGATGGATACATAAAGCTATTGGTAATTTCCATGCTAGTAGGACAGTATTGTGCATTTTCTTGATGGGTACATAAAGCTATTGGTAATTTCCATGCTAGTAAGACAGTATTGTGCATTTTCTTGATGGGTAGGTAGGAACATAATGCTAATATGTTTCCATATAAGTTGATATAACTTGCATGTTATTGTGTTCTCAGAAAAGTTGTACTAGATTCATTATGGGGAACCTGTTTTGAGTGCTGTAATACTAAAATGTCATTTAATTTGAATAATTCTGAATACTCATCAATTTTTCTTGAATAAACATATACTGCATGTCTATTAAACATTGAAAAGTAAATTCATTTTCCTTTCATAAAACAAAAACTGTATATTACAAATTTCAAGTAAAGTATGCTATGTCCCCACCATATCACTGCTTTAATGATTCAGTAAACTTTAATGTTTTTAATGACTATTATTTTTCAACACAACTGAACTTTGTGAACAAGATTGCAGAAAAAAAACTGCAGTGTCCTTGGCATAATACCATTTGATAATCCTGGGAAAAAACTTTAAAACTAAAAATCAAAAAAAAAACATAAATTGGTGACAAATATTCCCATGAATATCAAAAGGTTGTAATAAATAATAATTTTATTATATACTCTCAAAACAAGAATGAACTAAACTAATTTTTTGTTACTACCTGTTTTGACTATCTTGTACAGAGTTAATGTATCTGTGTGTGGAGAGAAAATGATTTCAGCAGCCAAATATTAAAACCTTAAAATTCATTTTTGAGATGAAGACTGGGAAAGCATGTAAGAGTATATAATAATGTAATTAAAAAAACTTAACAATACTGATGAATTAAAATGAACCAAAATACAATTTGAGTGCTCCAGCAATCTACCTGATAATCAGTAAAATATCATTTAAGTCTTCGTCCCTATTCAAAAAATAAATAAATATAGGCATAATGGTGAAAATACTTTTGTATAAAACTGGTGAAAAAAGCATTTAATAAACAAACACAAAAGTCAATTACAAACAAATGTTACATCAAACCATACCTTTAAACTGCAGCTATATCCATAATTTTATGTATAAAACATAATGAGATAACATCTGTGCAAGTGAAGCAAGCAAACAACACAAAAACACTAATTGCCACTGGACAGAAAACAAACAATTCAACTGTGGTAAATCTCATGCATTCAGGAATCAAGTGTTGATAAAGTGTTCTTCTTCTGTTAGTAAGCAGTTAGTTGCCTAGCATTCCAATGCATTATGTGGTAACATTTATGGACATTACAGATCTAAATGTTAAATGATCTGTACAAATCTACATGTAATCCAAAAGAACAATACAACACTTGTACTGTACAAATAGTGGATGGATACTGGACTTTGGTTGTGTCTACCAACAGATGGACCATATACAGAGACAACAACATACAAATATCAGGCAAACAACCCTTGTCAGATAGAATGACAGACTGAAAAAGAGAGACAGAGATAAGAAAAAAAAACACAGATGGAAAAAGAGACTGGGAGTTTTCAAATAGTAAGGTTGAAACAGTACCAACTCCATCAAGAAAACTATAATATCTGTATACAGTTTATATCTAATGACAGTATTATGATATACAGTGCATCCTCTCGTTGATGTGGCCTAATAAATTTTTCAATTTCATTTTCTCATATATGTGTGTGTGTGTGTGTGTGTGTGTGTGTGTGTGTGTGTGTGTGTGTGTGTGTGAAAAAATGCAGACTTCATCAAGTTTTATTTCTGCTAATTATAATGCTGGAAATCTAATTATAATAAGACTAATTTTGCATTGTCTGATGATGAAAATTCCACTCACCCTTACTGATTCACTGCTCATAATCACCAGTGGACAAGTGAATTTTTCAAACGTTGACAAGTGGATTTTGCAAGAATTGTCAAGTGAAGTTTTCAAGAGCTGACATCTGGATTTTTCAGGAGCTGGCAAGTGAAATTATCAAGAGCTGACAAGTGGATTTTGCTGGAGTTGGCATGTGAATTTGTAAAAGAGTTGACAAATGGATTTCCAAGATTTGGCAAGTAAATTTGTATAAAGTTGACAAGTGGATTTTCAAGAGTTGGCAAGTGAATTTTTAAAAGGTTGAAAAGTGGATTTTCAAGAGTAGATTGGTGGATTTTCAAGAGTTGATAAGAGTTGACAAGTGGATTCAAGAGTTGACAAGTGAATTTATCAATCTCTTAGCCATTATATACTAACAAGTGTCAAAAAGAATGACTGATACATAAAGGAGAGTTGTTTGCATGACTCAATATTTTCTTTCTCTATAAAATTGTCCATCTTACATGGTCAACGCATTGGCCCACTCACCTAATGTTTGCCTCATTGTCTCCAATACAGCTGCGGTACACTTCCTCCACTTTTTTATTTAGCTGCTGCAGCATCAACTCCTGGTCCTCTGCTTTGAACTCTCCAAAGGAAAATAATCTACAATGAAGAAAACATGAAAGATCTTGATGGGAATAACCTAAGAAAAAGCAGCAAAAGATTCATAGTTAAATGCAGACTAGATCAGTCAATAAGTAAATGCTAATATAGAATATCCCTTGCAAAATATTAAATGTAAATACTATTTTTCAAATAATGGGGAGATAACTCTAAAAGTAATTATCGAATGAAGCTGAATCTTAAATGGGTCACTAAACTTGACATGATACAAATGAACACCAAAATTTCATGAAAATATCTCACATTGTTCTTGAGATATTAATTGGAAAAAGTGTAATGGACAAATTAAAAAGAGAGACACAATGAAGAGATAATATGCTGATCAGCCTCTTCTTGTTACAGGACACAAATGTATGGCTATCGTACAATGGTACATATATCAGCATTTAATGTCTGTCAATATGTAAGTGCATATGATCTCCCAATGTTAAAACACTAAAATTTAAACAACTGAAAAATTACAAACATTTCAAAAATGGATGGAAACAGGAATTTCAGTGGCTGGAATAATGTTCAAAGAGAAATGATTCCATTCCGATAATGTCGATTTTAAGAGAAACTTTATAAATTTGACCAGATAGATTTAAATGTTCTGGCAGGCAGTCAGAAACCTAAACCTACCCACCAACTGGAAACAATAAGACTTCTTGCTGGACTCAGTAGGATTGGATTAATATTACCAGATTCCAATGCAGACACTGATAAGACATTTTCCATTATATAGAAACAATCCTCCTGTGAATTCTAAGTCCAGTTCACCCTCATTCTAAACTCAAATTTCTACCTTGTACAAATTTCAAAGGAAATGCATGACATCTCTGAACAAAGATTGTCAATGTTTTCTGCCATAACCACAGGGAATAATGCCGAATTACACCTCAGATGAGGGGCACAAGTCAGACTGAAATCTTACTAACATCATGTCTCTTGCTATATTCTACCTGGACTATTTCCATTCCAGGTGGAAACCAAGTTGCTTTTGTCAGTTATGGGAGGTTCCCACCTCTGTTCTATAAGAGTGAAAGAAACAAACCTGATTTTAAAGACATAATGAACAATTACATCTACGAAGCCAATAGGAATCCTATTTCATTTCAACAGATTTGAAGGACCAAAGAAAATTTCACTTTTGCACTACCAGGAAAATTGATGTCTATACTCACTTATAAGATGATCCAACTGCAAACTGAACAGATTCAGCTCTGCCATCACATAATACAGTTTGTTTGGTGTAGTCAGTAGAACAAACAACAAAAATCCTGATCTGCAGGCACATTATATTATAGCAGGTCTGAATCCTTGTTGTTTATTGTTTGACTTGACCTTATGAGCAAGTATATACAGAATATGAAAATAAATGAAATCATCATAGCATTCCAAATCTTTGAGGATGACAGTCAAATTGAACACTCCTCCTGATGTCAAACATCCCTGTATAACCTTCTTTATAATGTTGGTACTTTAGTTATGGTCCACCAAAACATCTAGACAAAATTTACCTCTGCAGACAAGTCCTAATGATAGACTTTTCAAATATCTGTGTAAGAAACTATTGGCCTGGCTTCCAATAAACAATCTACATCTATAAGGTGACTATGCACATTTAACACAAAACCCTTTGATGTGCATTTAGGGAAATCAATTATCATGCATGAATACTTATAGCAATATTATGTACAATTCAGTACCAAAACTCAAAGCACCATATTCACTTGCTTATATCTTGGATCCAAGTGCAAACTGCATAAATCCAGATGTGCTGGCAGGTCTGGGTTTATTCAGCTTGAAGGGAGAAATCAACAGAACAAACAACACAGAACATGCTCTGTCAATGCATTATATGATGGCAGATCAGGGTCAAACTTATTACAATTGGAGTAGACTTCAAGCACATGTATGTGGTACCTATTATTTGAGAGATATTTTCTTTCATTTACACTTCAGCTGGCAATAGTTACAATTATCAAAAATATTTTGAAATAAACAGTTCTTGTACAAATCTAAGAGAATGACCTTTGCAATTTTTACTGGGATAAAATGCACTCTTGGATTATCTATCTGCATATTCACTTCTCTAACAAAAAAGTAACAAAAGTTTAAAACGTCAGCCATAGTAAGGCTCAGTGATAGGTAGGTAGGTAGGTGGGTCAGTAGGTACCTAGCTACCTAGCTAGCTAGGTAGCTAGAGATAGATAGATAGATAGATAGATAGATAGATAGATAGATAGATAGATAGATAGATAGATAGATAGATAGATAGATAGATAGATAGATAGATAGATAGATTGCACACAGCTCTATCTCATTACAAGACAGAATTTTTGGTCTGTCTGACCTTTGTACTCTCAGATTAACTGAACTGAGTGAACCACTAAGGTCAATAATGTTTCCAGACAAGTTTTAATAAAACAAGAAAGGGATACTTTTTTCCAATATTGGGATACATTTTCCCCAACAAAGAGATATATTTTTCAAGATTTTGCTGTCTGGAAGCATATTCTATGCTCCTAAAATTTAATGCTCTAATGGGATATCATACATCCACAATCCCACTCATACTGAAAACTTTAATAAAGCATTTAAACAACAAAGTCTAAAATTCATATTTCTGATCATTTTTTATAAACAAGTCAATTTCTATCTTCAGAACCAAACAGGTAATGTCTATTACCATATTCCCAGATAGCATAACAAAAATCAACAAAATACTTACTTGGATTTCATTCTGAGATCTTCTGCTTTCTTTTCTTCTTTAATTATCTGATCATTCAATTTTTCTATTTGTTCTTTTAATATTTGAGTTTCCTTTTCCCTGAAAATATACACAAATATTTCTTTCATACTGCAATTACAAATTGTGTGAGCTCAATGTATTCTTCATAGAGACATTTCCAGAATATGGGGCAAGGAAATACCTATTAGAAATATAAGATGATAGTTGCCTCTTTCTGAGTATCTCAAAATCATGTATGTATGTTGAGTCTAGTTCAAAATCATATCTGTGTGTTGGTTGAAGTAGCTAAAAATCATGTTTACTGAGACAAGTCATGGCCTGAAGGTTATGCATTTAACGATTTTATTGCATATTTAGATAATATGTCAGAATTGTGTGAAAAGATTTATACAAGTCATTTATATTTAATGTGATACACTATATACCTTAATTTAACATTTTTATGAGTTAAATTTTATGACAAAATTCAAAAGAATTGAATGCTTGTTAAAATTTCATTAATAATTTGAGTTCAAATTGTGATTCTAATTCTCTCTTTCTCATTTCTTATCACAATAAAAAAAAATCATACATTTTGGCTTTTGTATTTTTAATAGTTTGTTTCATTTCTTCTAAGGCTTCTTCAGTTTCCTGACTGTTTTGTATCAACGACAAATTCTGCTCTTCTAGCTCAGCAAAAATGTTCAGCAACTCCTGTGGATCCTTGAAAAATAGCTCCAGATCCTGACAAAATGTAACAAGCATAATTGATCAGAAATACACTTCAATTAAAATTACTTTTCTTGAAACAAAAACATAAAATGTATTTCCCAAATGAAGAAAAGTTAAATTCAGGTCAAATTACAGGAAAACTGACTTAAAAGAAATGTTTTGCATGTACAAAATCAATGTACATAAAATCTGCATGAAAATTTAAATGTTTGCTAACAATTTTTAAGAATTTTTTTATTTAAAAATTATTAAAATGAAAAATGTATGCGCATAAAATTGGCACTAAACATCCAGACAAAAGTCTGACCACATACATTTTTTATCAATAAGACATCATCACAATCTATACATACATGCAAACATCCAATGCTTGCATGCATACATATTTACATACATACATATATATGCACACATGCATGCACACACACATGCATGCATGCATGCATGCATGCATGTGCACACACACACACAAACACACACACACACACATACATACATACATACATACATACATACATACATACATACATACATACATACATACATACATACATACATACATACATACATACATACATACATACATACATACATACATACATACATACATACACACACACACACACACACACACACACACACACACACACACACACACACACACACACACATACATACATACATACATACATACATACATACATACATACATACATACATATAGCTTCCTTGATAATTCAGGACCAATGGCATAAGTAAGTGCATGAGGTAGTGAGGGAAGAAATTTTCACTGATACATGTGAATTATAATTTCCTTTGTCCTATATAAATATTCACATAAAGGATTGAAATAATGACAGAATTTTAATACAAATCAAGTTGACATGCAGTACTCACATAATTGTGCATCTGTAAAGTGTGAGTATCAAACCACATGTATCCATCATCAATAAACACAAATGAACTAAAGCATTCAAGACAGTATTACACTCATAAGCTACTGTATCAATCCTTATGTACTAGACAACTGTAAATGCCTCATCATCAGTAGCACATGGAAATAGGGATTAAATATAACTCATACTACAAAACACAATCAGCATATGGAAGCTGCCTTGTTGCCAAATACTACATAAGGGCTAAGAATAATAAGAACCAGAATGAGAGAGAAATACCAGAAATATGCACATTTTATTTACAACTTGCATCTTGTTTTTGAATGTATCATTGCAAAGTTTGAAGAACAATTCATAAATTAGCATTTGATTGTAAGAAATAAGGCAAATATATGCAGGTGTCATTGATGTGTTGGCCCCATTCATGGACTGAAATTGACTGGAGACAACTAATCTCTAACTTAGATCATTCAATTGAGCCAAAGAATCTAAATGTTCTCAACAGTTGCCTAAATAACACTAGCATGTTATAAATGGGCCTACAGGTTATCAGCACTTACAAATATAAGGAAGAGATATATATGGAACATCTGGTCTGATACATCTGTATCAAATACAGCCACATCCATAATGTGTTTAGGATTCAAGTTTCTTGGTTAAATTCCTATGAAGCTATTAGGAAACCATCTGTCTTGCTTGAATAAATATCAAAATGTTTTACTCTTCTTGTATTTCACATTTGTGTTTTACATTCAAAAACATTTGACACAAGATGTTAAGATTGTTGATGATGCCATCCTTACCAAAACAGTACTAACCACTTCTCTCATTCCTATATATATTATATGTGACACAGTTTACCAGATCTAGAATGCCTTATGAGTGCAATCAATTACACTACAGACATCATGACTGTTCTGATAGTCTAGTGGTTAGAGCACTTATCTTGGATGAAGGGAGTTGGGGGTTCAAACCCCAGCTGAATCATATCAAAGACATAAAAAAATGGTTCAGACAGCTGCCTCACTAGGTGCTCAACATTAAGAGGTTAGTGTTAGGTTGTTCCGACTGGTTTCAGGATAATGTGACTGGGTGGGAGATCATGACACATGTCTGTGGCATAATGCCCCAGTGCTAGAATCACTATAAACTGCCAAATTGCAAACATCATAGTGATATGACTGAAAAATTGTTAAAGCTATGTTAAAAATCCATACTGAATTCACACTACTTGTTTATGACTAGCAATGACAGAAAAGAATCCATCATATGTAATACTCTAGGAAATGGAGATCCAACCCTTGAGATTAGAATTTCTCACCCACCCTTGAATGGGATTTTCCTATTTTAAATCTTTGCATATAATGGATTTTATTATTTTTACTTTTAAATTCCAGTTTAAAATGTGCAGAAAAGATTTACATTATAGTCAAATTATAATTTGATAATGATAAAAAATGTGATTAATATTAACATTGTCTTTTGCTTATCATTACTACTTGGTATTTTAGATTAAATCATTTTAAATTTTGTTAAGCAAATGGACCTTGATGTTTGCAATATTCATTTCACATATATATAATGCCTGAAGCAGAGACTGGTTTCTAAGAACTGCTTAAAGATATGGTTTAAATGCAGAAATCATTCATAAACCAAACTATATAAGCCATCATTTCAGTGTCAATCCATCTAGAAGAGAAATCTGATTAACAAATTATTCATCAGTCAAATAAAGCGAATTTGTGTTTAAGGGTTTGTCATATTTATTTGCTTTATTGTCCTGTATTTATGTTGTTTCATACATATGCTGCAGGTTGATATGGGTAGAAGTTTTAAGGCAAACAAGGCCAAAACTGTGTACTATATTGGTTGATTTGATAATATACAATAAATACACATCACTAAGTAACTAAAACCTAGATCTACATTATAGATCCACAGACCATGACTTGCCAGATACCATAGCAGACTTGGTTCCCATCTATTCATACAAGGAAAAATGTGGTAATCATATTTCTGCTGCTTTATAAATAAGTGTCAATTTATAATTATAATTTCATGTATATTGCATGCATTTCTCAACCGAAATCCAGTTAATTTGTGCATATAACTGAGTGTTAAATCTATATGGTATATATACCTCATCAGAGTCAGACTCTTCATCTGGTGTAGACATTAAACTGTCTCCTTCTGTGGCCCTGTAAAGAAAAGAACTCCAATATTGGGCTGTATGAAAAACAATTTTTATTTATCTTGCCAATATTTTAGTAAACATGGTTGTGTATTTATAAATAATCACTGATTTGGTCTCATAGAAAAAGAGAATTTTGCACAAGTTCTCATTTCAAATGAAATTTATGAAATGAGTTAAACATTTTCATTATTATGCAAGACTTTAAGTGATCATTGATTCCAATTATTTGATGTATTTTGTTAAGAGTCATTTGAAATAAATACAGGTGTGTTTTAGTCTATTTATTGCATGAATAAAAATACAGATTTTATTCAACCAAAAAAATAGTGCAGTAAAATTTGTATGAAGTACATTTAGATCACTCAGCTGTAGTATCTTTCCTCTGCATGATGTTATGATGTAATTTTTATGTCATGAGGTATTATTACATGATATACATAAGAATAAATATAAAGAATACCTTAATGTTCACTGAAGATATTTAGATTCTTGTACAAATAAGGTTATAAATGTAAAATAATGCATCAGGTAAGATAAAATATAAGTATTTTTTAAATACTGCTGTATAAAAAGATATAAATTTTCATAATACTTTCCAGTTTTGTGCTTCTGTAGTTTTGGACACAAAAGAATCTATTTTCCTATTTCTCAATATTTTTACTCAAAGCTAATAAAACTTAACATTAGTTAACCAAAAACAGAATTAAAGATGATTAATTTATAAGCTATAGCTAATGTAAAAAGTTTTAAAAGATTTGAGAGATGGATTCAGTTTTCTTGATACACACTTAAAACGTCTTCAGAAGAGGTGAGAACAATTTGGATAATAGGGATGTGGATCATGTTCTTTACATTTTAATATATGCATTCAAAATGTTTGAAGGACATGGTATTTATCTGGATGAAGAACAATTTTAATAACTGAAGTTAGAATAACTTAAGTTCTACTGTAAGCTAGAAGTGATTGAGGTTCCTAACCTCTTTGTGCCAGAGCCTGTTTTCTGCATTCCTGCCTTTCCCACTGTCTTTTTTTTACCCTTGGCATCGGATGCCTGACCACCCATGTCAGAACCAGATTTTTTTAGGTTTTGCAGATTTTTCTCTTTTTCTCTTCTTTTCTCTTCTCTCCTTTTTAGTCTTGCTTGCTCTCTTTCTGCTTTCCATTCCTACAGATAAACAAATTCTTATCAAACATACAATACATAACATATACAATCATCAGATACAAACATCAAACATACATTACATACGATATACAAACATCTTATCAAACATACAGTACATACCATATACAAACATCTTATCAAACAAACATCACATATGATATACAAAAATCAGATACAAACATCAAACATACAGTACATATCATATACACTTGCCTCTATGACAGATCTAAGTGAACACCACATAGATTCAAAATCTGCTATTGCACAATGTGCAAGGAGATCTGGGTCTATGCAATTTTTTACAAGTATTTAGTAAAGTAAAACAACAAAGACTCCAATCTGCTGGTGCATTATCATACAGCAGGTCAGGATCAATTTTGTTAGCAGTTGGAACTTATTAGCAAGTATAAATGGTACAGGAACATTCATCAGTGCTCAAGATTTCTTGCAGAGGAATGGAAATGTAATTTACTGTAAGAGAAAGTAAACTTAAGAACAACCTTAAAATGTCTATTATCTGAATTTTATTCTAATTAAAGTGATAGAATCTAAAAGAAATTCTTAGGCTTTGATTAAGAGTTTGATGTGAAGCTTAAAAAAGTTTCAAGAATAGAGGACTTTATCCCACTTTCATAAAAGCTTTGAATATCAAATATGTTCTCAGCTCATATATTCAAGAATTACAATTAAAAATATGGCAATTAACCTTGTGTTTGAACAGTATAGTTTATTTCTAATCACCCATTAGCATGTTCTCTTTTGATCTGAGTTTTCTAGGATTTTATTGAGATATCAAATTTGGATTGAGTATATAATCAAGTTGAGAATTTTAATGAAAGCAGACAATTTAATGATTAATCTGATGTCTACACTATTTTTCCTATGACAAGCCCTCAGTCTGCCTTGTAAATTTTTAGGAAATATGGTGTGAGCTTAACACTGTGTAAATGCTACGTTATGAAAAAATTAGCCAAACTTTGGTAAAGGTTGAGATTGATTTTATCGTCAAGCATGGGCACATTATGGACATTCTAACTGTATATATCAATTTAAATCCATTCTACCAGCATGTGCCACCTGATGACAACAATATGAAAGAATGTGCAAACAAGTCTCAAGCCATACTGGTGGTGTCAAGCTTTCCAGGAACCTTCTGTATAACTGGTACTCTTTCAGTGTGTCCTCATATTTTGAGATCTCAGATTTAATAGTCATGATAAGTGTGTTGATTCGCTTAATCTCCTGGACCTTCTCTAGTTTGGCTTTGGTCTCAGCTTCAGCTCTATAAATAGATACACATCATATCATCTAAAAAACTGTGAGTACTCTCAAATTGTTATGTATTCAACTCATCCATAAAAGTCATAATTTTTGTTTGCTTTAATTATTTTACAGACAGCTTTATAACCATGTTAAGTTTGGTTCAGTTGCAAACAGCACAGACCCTGGTGTACCATAACATATTGTGTTAGCAGAACAGGTATTATGTTGTTTGTTTTGCTGATTAGTCCAAAGAAACCGCATAGACTTCAATCTGCTAGTGCGATATACATCAGCAGATCTGGGGATATGCAGTTAGCAGTTGGATCCAACTTATATAAGCATGCATAGAATTTAAAACTGGTACCTTTGAATCTGGTAAATAATATAATAAATTGTGTTTTCATGTAATTATTTTATCAATAATAAAAGTGCATGAAAATTACATTCTATACAGATGTATAATGCTCATTAGAAATTCAATTTATGGAAAAGTTTGCATCATTTCTATTTTGTAAGGCTCTACAAGAGGTTCATTTAACTTGTTTGAGTTTTATAAACTTCATATAATGTAAGCAAAGTGAAAAATTCTAATACATTAAAAATATTGACAAATACATGTAAAGTTTTGTTCTATCAATAACTCAAAAATAAATTTTAAAAAATTAAACAATTATATTTTATACTACACAATTTCAATTATATTTTTCCATGTGGGATTCTAAGTTCTCAACATCCATATTGCATTTTCTTAGCAATCTCTCAATCTTTCTCCCTCTCAAAATATATACAAATATATATGTATGGTAAAGAGTTTTTCAAACATATCAGATGGGATTTTAGACCATTATAGTCAAGAAATGTTATATCTCAAATTCACTTATTTTTCAAAATGTTTATGTACTTGTCCATGCTGATGATGTTGGACAAATATGTAGTAAACTATTCATACTTGATTACTGTCAGAACTCCTAATAACAGTAACAAAATCTGAATAAAGAAATATTAAATTATATTATTTCATGTAATCATAAAGGAAAAAAAACCTGATAAATCAGTAAGTTTTACCATTTGGTAATACTATCAACATGCATGTATATGTATCATCTATGAATCTCAAAAATCACATTTATGTCAAAATGTCAGTTTTATGTTAAATGTTGCAAGTGTGAGCAAGGAACAGTTCAATTATTATTCATGAAACTTTAACTCTAAACATCCTGAACAATGCAATAGTAATTATTATGTATATATATACATGTATACATTGTCAAATGCAGTTCTTCTAATCATTCTAAAATTACAAAAATAAAATTTTATAAATAACTGACATTCGGATTGCCTCAACTGAGTTCTTATCATTCTCCTTGAGGAATTCGTCAAACATAGCAGCATCTTCCTCAAGGTACTGCTCAGCTAGTTCTAACTTTCTCTCCTCAGCTTGGGCTATTTCCTCCAATTTCCTCATTTCATCTCTCTTCACTCCCAAGGAGTACTGATATGAAATAGTCATTCCAAAATGACAAATGATATACAACATGTCATGAAATTACAGATCATGCTTATCTGTGAATACGTATAACCACCATATCAAATAATATATTTCACCTAATGTGATGATGAGAGGGAAAAAATGAAAAAAGATACAAGTTAATATGGTTTACAATACAATTTTGCAACACAAAAACACCACTTTGTTAGCATTGAAAACAAGATGGAATAAAATTTCAGTATCTTTGTCATGGCATAAGAAAAACTTATACATCACTATATTCATATTTTAAACATATCCTGAGTATTAGACGGCTCAGTTATTGTAATTTTAGCTGATACAGGGAGTTGCTGAACACCTAGGGTTTGTATAACATATATACTGGGGTAAATAGAAACACTGGCATGAGAAACAGTACTGGTTAACTCATTATGAGAGGCCAAAGGTTATAGACCATTGGGTCTGCAGCCTAGGTGGGGTCCCATGGAATCTTTCACCAGGTCATGAGAAGCAGAGTAAATCAAACCAATTCTTAACCATTTATCAGGGAGGTTAGATCAGTACAATTTTCATAAATCAAAACATTATTCATATCTGTTGACAATTCCATATAACAGTATATGTCAATAATTAAATACATTGATCATATCTGTTTATAAATACATATATCAATGATACATGTTGATAAAATCCATCCATCATTCATATATGTTGATAAATCATATACATTGATAAATCATATACGCGTATAATACCATGTATAAATCACATTCACTCATAAATTGATATATTGATCATATTTGTTGATAAATCCATTTATCACATAGTTAGTACACTTTACATGCTGCTTTTGCAGTGTATTAATATTTTTTATATGTCAACATGTTAACATATCACTTTCTATTAACCTGATTGGTCCAAATAAGCTCATAAATTCTGGTACAGTATTCTCATTACTAATCAGCTGTGACCATGGGCACTTTCCTTGTCCCACCTTTTGGAACATATATATATATATATATATATATATATATATATATATATATATATATATATATATATATATATATATATATATATATATATATTCATATTCATAAACTCATTCTTTTTTAAAACCCAAAGTGCTATGAAAAGGAGGGGTAATGTAAGGCCTTTTAGTTTAGTTTTAAATTTTAATCATAAAAAAGTAAATTGTCAATTTTTCAGGTTTAATATACCATAGTTAAATCTAGTTAGATCTATCTGGAGTTCAATAACAATTGGGGAAAAAAATGTGTGTTTCCAAATGGCCAACAGTTCCTGTTTTTTTTTTCTGCCAACCCTAACACTTTTTACCCTGATGTTAAAAACAAAATACCTAATTTATATGAATTTGTGTGTGTGTGTGTGTGTGTGTGTGTGTGTGTGTGTGTGTGTGTGTGTGTGTGTGTGTGTGTGTGATTTAGATACTTTTTAATGCAGCTTTAACAATTTTTTAGTCATATCACTACGATGTCTGCAGTGTGACAGTTTATAGTGATATCTAGCACCGGGCCATTATGCTGCAGACATGTGGCATGATGTCCCACCCAGTCACAACCTATGGCCATATTATAAACATACCTGAACAAGGAACATCTCTCGTTTCTTTGCAATATATTCTGCAAGAGACTCTTTCTCCACATGACGATCTATCAAAGAAATATTTGTAAAAAATTTAAATAAACAAACTAATTAATAATGATTCAAGCAAGTCGTCAACACAAAGGCTGAGAAACTTCTTTGAAATTTACATTAATCTTAATGTTCAAGTGAAACTGCAACTGGAAATACTTATGTAAAACTGCACTTACTTTATTCATTGCAATTCTTCATTAGTCAAAATTCACCCACAGATGTAATCTTTCTAAATTAATCATCCACATAAAGTATAGATAAATGCAAACATTTATACTTCTAATTATGGATAGGAAACTTTCATGTTAAAATTAAAATGCATTTTTTAAACTACAAAGGAACAACAATACTGTCAAATACTAAAGCTTTGCTTATAGTACAAGTATCAATAGAATGCAATGCACATATACCATAATTATAGCCAAGTACTAAATCTTACTGATTTTCCACTAAATAAACATTACTCTTTACATGTTGTTTGATTTTGCTAATACTGGTATCAGTATAATGTTTTAACCATTATAGCAAGCAACCTTTGTTGCTGGCATGTATTTGTTCTTTATATCTTTTATTTGTGGGATCGAAAGGTTAATCCCTGAAAATAAATACATATACACATGCAAACTTTGACAGAGCCAAATCCATGAATTTAAGTGCCTTTAAGAATGTATTATTTTGCAAAACCATGAAAATGTACACCTATGGAAATAAATGGAACCACTGAATTCTTGATGCTAAAGGTTGTATAAGCTTGTAAACAACATACATCCAGCTGTGAATATGAAGAACAGACCCAGATCTGCTCTCACATAGAGAACCAGCAGATCAGGTTCAATACTGTGATTTCAAGCTGACTGCACAGACCTTGATTTGATAACACATCATGCAATGTGAGAGCTAATCCCTCTGTAAATGTAACACTTCGATCCTAATATTGAGTAATAGATATGTTACATGGAGATCTAATTTGAAATGTTTAAATGCAGCCTTTAACAGATCAGAATATTTGACAGTAACACTTAGAGTTAAGTTTTGTGATGGAAAGTCCTGGTTTGGAAATCATAAAACTCTGAGAGTGAGTTTGAGATTCAGTTTTCAGACTGAGCCATTCAAATATTTATATAGGAAGGTCAAGTCCTTTTTGAAATATTATTAATATTTGATGTGTAAAATATTTATACTCATTCAAGATATTTAACTATCCAATTCATTCTGATTTGGCTTAATAGTTTTTGAGAAATTATATATGTTGTTGTTGTTGTTGTGAGGTTTAACACCATTTTTACCACACGATAGGCTTTACATGGTGGTCAGTATTAATGGTGGAGGAAGAAACCAGGAAATCACTGGAAAGAACCACCGACCCACAAGAAGCTACTGGCAGGCTTTCTCACATATCCACATTCGCTGAATCCTAGACTCAAACCCACACAGACAGAGGTGAGATGGCAGTGATCCTTAATGGACAGTGCTTTAGACCCCAGAAATTATATATATATATATATATATATATATATATATATATATATATATATATATATATATATATATATATATATATATATGCACACACACACACACAAAGTAAGTCTAACAGATGGACAGACATAAAGATAGACAAACAGCCAAAAAACAATATTTCTCCCTCCTTGTCCTTTTTCTTAATTACCCACGCAATAAAATTTCATCTGGAATTTTAATTCACCAACATTATTGTTTAAAAATGATTCAGTTTAACAAGCGAACTTTCCTGAATTTTTAAGGTTATCATTGTTTGTATCAAATGCCCTTATAATTTATATCTTTACAAATGTGTAATGTTTTAAGTTTAATGTTTTAAAAAGCCAAAAATATGACAAGCCCTTTGAGACACACACACTCGACTTATCACTTAATATTTTAACTAAGTTTATAAAAATCTTTTCCACCAGCCAAAATTATTGTTTTCAATAAACTTTTTATGCTGAATTAGCATGTATGCATGGATGAAAATTTAAACTGATTGCAAAGTATCTTTTTAAAGCAAAGATTATCAGACAAACCTATACTTGCATCATTTCAAAACTTTTAAAACATTAAGTTTATCTGGGTAGTAAATCTGAAAGACCTTGTATCAAACATAAATATACTCACTTCCAAGTCGAGTCTAACTGTAAACTGCATAGACCCAAATATGCCATCACATAATGCCCTGGCAGGTCTTGGTTTGCACAGTTTGTAAATAAAACAGTCCATGATCCATCAATGCACTATGCACCAGCAGATCAGAGACTATGTTGTCTGCAACTGTACTCCAATTAGAAGTGAGTAAATATTGTACATAGGGGCAAATCATTCCTCATAAGTCCGACATATTCATTTCTCTTTATCTTGTCATGTACTTTATAAAATGTTGAAATATGCTGCAGATGTGTGAACTTCCACATAACCAGAGGGAATAGCATAGGCACTGACCTATTATTACATTATGTAATGGCAAATCAAGTTCTGAGCTATTTTGCAACTGGGTGAGTATGATATATGTAAATATAGATTGAACCTCTTGTCACTGCAATAGTGAACTGGGGATCATCTTTGACAGCCACAGCCTTATCAGAATCCTCTTCTTCCTCTTTTTCTTCATCAGAATCAGCAGGTTTGATCATTGCAGCAGTCTTGAAATTGACCCTGGATGCATAAGTGGTCTTCTCGTGTACTCTAAGTTGACGCTGTTTAAGCCTTTCCTATAAATTTAAGAAAGATTTCATTCTAAAATTTGTAAACTTAAAAGGTAGGTTAGTAAGCCAAAGTCCCAATTAATATACAATTCAATCAAGAATAACACCAGTATTTTTTAGTGATTTAATACTATGTACTCTAGAAAAATTTATTCAAGCGTTCAGTCACCTGTTTCTTCTTCTGTCTCTCTTTGTCTCTCAACATGAAGATATCACTGTCCTGAGGCATCTTAAATGGATTTCCACTTGGCATAACCTCATCTAAAACACAAGAGTCCATTAATACATATCATTTTGTTTCTAAAATAAATTTAAATTTTAAATTTTAACTGCTGAAAAAAGCAAGCTTGCACAATAAACATTTTTATGTTGCAGGAATACAAGTTATTGCATGAGTATTTCATATTAAAATCTGAGTTAGCTGAAAGCTTTTTCTCCATTTTCATAGAAATTCAAAAATACTACAAGCTTTAGATATAGATTATCAGATGAATGTCACTGAAAATATTACTACAGAGAACCTAGTGTGTAATGCACCCTGATAATAATGATACTTTTTGGATAGTTATGGTAGGGTTTTTCCAAAGAGACAGAAGCAGAGCTGCCATATATGTATGTAGGAAAAATCTTAATAAAATGTTCAGGATTTCTCTCTAATAAAAAGTAAAATACTAACAAAAACTAACAAATCTATAACTAAATCAGTCAAAATGATTAAGTTGAAAATCTGTAGTCAATGAATTATGCAGCTATATCATTACCTTCAGAGAGTACAGATGTAGTTGGTGACTTGACTGAATTTGGGAATGTTACTCTGCCTGACTGACGTGACTGATTTTCTTGTCCTGCAAGAAAGATGTGCCATGTATGAATTTACAACTGTTTAATGTTTCTTTTCATTTGTAAATTCAGAAGTAGTAACTGCTACAAAAGTTTTATGATGTAATGAAGATGTTCCAAGTGTGAACATTCAAATCAGGTGAATGTTTCTGCTTATCTTAATATTCAGTAGTCAATGATTAAATGATTCATGAATCACTGAAACCAAAGAAATAACACCACTAATTTAATTATGCTTTCATTTTCTTTATTATAATGTTTTTGAAATTCACAAGATTAGAAGAAAATAGACATATGTTACTGATGTATCGAACTGAATTAGACTGTAAATATGACAAGAATCCAGTTGTTTTTTTTTGGTATATAGAAACTATTAATTAGCACTATTGATATAATGTATAATATACAGAATAAAGTCAAACTAAAATCTAAAAAAACCTATAGCTCACTCAGAAAGATATATATATATATATATATATATAAAGAATACAAATCATATGGCGAATAACAACCCTCTCAAGCGTACTGGATCCACCAAGGGATCACGTCTGTCAGGGATTAATTAAAATAGATGCAATAAACTGACGACGAACAGTACGAAACTAGTAACTAACTAGCCTAAGCGCTTTCGACTCCCAATGAGTCTTTTTCAAAGGCAAATACAAAACATAGTTACGACAAACAAATAAACACAAAAACGTTGCGTTTGTAAACCTCTACATTTCTATCTTCACATGTGCTTTTAGCACATGTGAAGATAGAAATGTAGAGGTTTACAAACGCAACGTTTTTGTGTTTATTTGTTTGTCGTAACTATGTTTTGTATTTGCCTTTGAAAAAGACTCATTGGGAGTCGAAAGCGCTTAGGCTAGTTAGTTACTAGTTTCGTACTGTTCGTCGTCAGTTTATTGCATCTATATATATATATATATATATATATATATATATATATATATATATATATATATATAAAGTTGTGTGTCTGACTGTTTTCTGTTAGTGATTTATAAACTATTTTAATTGTGCACAAAGGTTAATGATATGCTTTGAAAATATTTTACTATTAAAATGGTCATGTAAGTGAAATAGTTTTATATTATCACATTTACTTTGTATAAATAACAAAATCTTTTGTAACATTTTCTTCCCGTTAAATGAAGTTTTGAACTGCTCAACATAAGTGTGAATTACTGAAAAATATCATATTTGATATGATTGAATATGTCACATTAAACTCTAAGACAAATATGAATAATATTTCATATGCTTTGAATCAGCCTGTAATACAGTCTGAATCAGCCTGACTTTGTTTCAAATCAGCCAATAATTTGGTCTGAATAATCCTGCTCTGAATCCTCAATCTGAATCAGCCTTCCCCCTTATTTCTGACAAACATTTGTTCAGTTGTATCATAAGAATTCTATTCACAAATGCTGTTTCCATATTAAAGGTCTACTCAGGTGGCCTGTTGTGTGAGAGCATCTGCCTCGGATGCAGGAGGTCATAGGTTTGATCTATGTCTGAGTCATACCAAAGACTTATAAAAATGGTACTAACTTGGGGCTCAGCATTAAGAGTTTAGTGTTAGGATTGGTCTAACTGGTGTCAGAATAAAGTGACTGGGTGAGAATCATGCTAAATGTCTGTGGCATGATGCCCCAGTGCTAGACATTACTAAACTGCCACACAGCAGACATCGTAGCAATATGACTTAAAAAATTTTAAGGACATGTTAAACAAAATCCAAATCCAAATCCCACACTAAATATAAAAAGTATCACCATTAAAACTGAAAATCTCACTTTCCCCTTATGAAAATATCTGGAAGTCCTAGCAAAGTCACTGCTCTCAAGTTTGTGCAGGTCATCCCATAGTGTCAAGTTGTGTATTGTAAAGGAAAACGTAGATCTTGGAATCTTCTACAAATGAGTAGATATTTTATCTTACAATATGTTACTTTTTTAATATGTATTTTATGGCAGATCTATGATTAAATTCACAAATAATTTTTTAAAGGAAAGGATTCTGGTGTAAGGTGGTGTGGGGTTTGTAAATTATTTCTACAGTTTGATGGTGAAAAAAAAATCACAAATTTTGAAATTCAAAACTCCTAAAATCTCATAATTTACTATATCTGTACTTACTTGATTTATTTCCGGACCTATCTGAAACTGCTGGTGAGGCAACATTTGACCGATTGGGCGAGTCTGCCATGTTTACTCTGGTCTGCAATTAAAATGGCACTGGTTTTTAATTGATAAAATCCAAGGTCCCTCCTCAAATACTCAATCTTGTCACATAAGAAAAAAAGAAGTTGACCACCTGTTTTTTATTAATGAAGAAACACATGTATGTTAGAGAATATATAATATAATGTAACAACATTGCAAAAATTATCGACAGGTTTCCCTCTCAAGTCGCTACTAAATGTTACTGCTACTTCAGAAACGCCAAAATGCAAAATATTATGTTTTTCAATTATAACAATAATGTTTTAGTCACTTTCTGACATAAAATTTTGTAATTAATGGTGGGTCGTGAAAATAAGTGCGTTTATCTACCTTTTATCAAAGTTAATATGCGGAAACGTCCGCCATATATCGCGTCACTCTAGCAACCGTTGACTAGTCTAGAAATACTATACTACTTTACTAAAAGATCGTATGTATTGGTGACCAGTCTAAATATCAAAGAACAGTAACCCTTGAGTATTATAAGCAGAGAACTATTTCCCTTTAATTACTACGTGTTTTTGTTGTTGTTGTATAGTTTAACGACATTTTTTCAGCACAAGATACGCTATACATGGCGGCTAGTAATAATGGTAGAGGAAAAACCCGGCAAAAACGCAGGAAAGAATCACCGACCAACGAGAAGCTACCTTTCTCACATACCGACATTATATATATATATATATATATATATATATATATATATATATATATATATATATATATATATATATATATATATATATATATATATATATATATGCAATAAACTGACGACGAACAGTACGAAACTAATAACTAACTAGCCTAAGCTTTGGTTGTCCGGAGTTCCGAAACCAGGAAGGAAAAGGAATCATACTGGATACGCCGCCTTAAAACATTGAAACCAAGCGGTCTAAACCAAAAAGACTAGAAAATGAAAACTATGCACTAGTAAAATTTAACATTTTCTAAATCTTCTTATTATCCTTCAATTTTTACTATAAGAATAACCGGTATAGAATCAAATATCCGGGATATAATCTGCGTTACATATGTACAAAAAGTAAAAATAGATGTCGCTTTGGCTTGTAGACTTTTAGGGAATTATACAACATTTTCAGTTTCCGCAACTAGTCTATACAAGCTGGTTGTATTTATAGTTTTAGCACATGTGACGACAGCCATGTAGAGTTTTACAAACACAACGTTTTTGTATTTATTTGTTTGGCGTATATATGTTTTGTATTTGCCTTTGAAAAAGACTCATTAAGAGTCAAAAGCGCTTAGGCTAGTTAGTTACTAGTTTCGTACTGTTCGTCGTCAGTTTATTGCATCTATTTTAATTAATCCCTGACACACGTGATCCCTTGGTGGATCTAGTACGCTTGAAAGGGTTGTTATTTGCCATATGATTTGTATTCTTTATATATATATATATATATATATATAGATATATATATATATATATATATATATATATATATATATATATATATATATAGATGCAATAAACTGACGACGAACAGTACGAAACTAGTAACTAACTAGCCTAAGCGCTTTCGACTCTTAATGAGTCTTTTTCAAAGGCAAATACAAAACATAGTTACGACAAACAAATAAACACAAAAACGTTGCGTTTGTAAACCTCTACATTTCTATCTTCACATGTGTTAAAACTATAAATACAACCAGCTTGTGTAGACTAGTTGCGGAAACTGAAAACGTTGTATAATTCCCTAAAAGTCTACAAGCCAAAGCGACATCTATTTTTATTTTGTGTACATATGTAACGCAGATTATATCCCGGATATTTGGTTCTATACCGGTTATTCTTATAGTAAAAATTGAAGGATAAGAAGATTTAGAAAATGTTAAATTCTACTAGTGCATAGTTTTCATTTTCTAGTCTTCTTGGTTTAGACCGCTTGGTTTCAATGTTCTAAGGCGGCGTATCCAGTATGATTCCTTTTCCTTCCTGGTTTCGGAACTCCAGCTGTGGTTGTTGGCAATAGCGATAAGTATTATATCACTGAAAGTGTGGCCAGGGGAGGAGAAGTGTTCTGCGACCGGGCTTCTGTACAGCTTTTTTGTCATCCAATCAGATCTATGAAGGTTTATCCTTATGTGTAGCTTTTCAGTTTCTCCCACGTACTGAAGGCCACAGATCTTACATGTGATGAGATAAATCACATTCTCTGTTTTGCACGTTTTGTTTGGACCATGTATGTTTAGTTTTTCTTTAGTCACTGTGCTAGTGAATGTCTTGGTCTCTATCATATGTTGACAGGTTTTGCATCTTTTATCGCCACAGGGTCCAGATTGACTAGGTTGGTTTTGACTAGCGATTGTTGTTAGCTTGGCCCTGACTAGGATGTCCTTTAGGTTTTTTGGTCTCCGGTAAGCTACTACAGGTTTGTTCGGAAGTATTAGGTTTAGTACGTCTGACGATTGCACGGTTGGCCAGTGGTTTGCGATGATTTTACCTACTTTGGGATTGTCTGGGTGATAGGTCAGAATAAATGGTATCCTATCAACCTTTTCTTTCTGTCCATATCTGAGTAGGTCATCACGGTTTGTTTGTTTGGCCCTTTGGATTGCCTCCGCAATCAGGTCTTTGTCGTAGCCTCGGTAAATTAAATGTTTAGCCAGCTCTTCAGACCTTTCTATGAATCTTTCATCGTCGGAGCAAATTCTGCGTATCCTCAGTGCCTGGCTATATGGAATGTTCTTAATGCAATGTTTTGGATGACAGCTGGTTGGGAGAAGATACTGGTGTTTGTCGGTTGGTTTCGAGTAGATGTCTGTGTGTAATTTGTTTTCCACCAGTCTGGTTGTTGTGTCCAGGAAAACATGGTTTGAGTTGGAAATTTCTGCCGTGAATTTTATTGAAGGATGGAAGTTGTTTGCCTTTGAAATGAAGTCATCCAGACTTTCTCTTCCATACTGCCACTTCATTTCTATATCATCGATAAAGCGTACCCACTGGTATGGTGTACGCTCAACCGATGCTAAGAGCTTTCCCTCAAGTTTTCCCATGAAAATGTTAGCATACGAAGGGGCCATTTTAGTACCCATTGCAGTTCCATTGATTTGTAGGTAGTTTTCTTCATTAAATTCAAAGTTGTTGAGTTTTAGGACAAGCTCCAGGAGTTGGATTAAGAAGTGTGTGGGTGGATTGTTTACAGTTCTTGTTTCCCATGCTTCGCTGCATGCCTGTAACCCTTCGTTGTGCGGTATGTTGGTGTACAAAGATGTGACGTCTAAGGAAGCAAGTAATGTATCTGGCAGTAATGGTTCACTAGCTTTGCTTTTTATGAGATAATCTGTCGTGTCTTGAAGATATGATGGTAATTTGTGGACATGTGGTCTCATAAAATGATCTAAATATTCTGATATCCTTTCTGTGGGGTGCCCGTTACCTGAGATTATAGGTCTGCCAGGGTTTCCTTGTTTGTGGATTTTGGGTAGAAGATAAAATCTACCTGCTCTTGGGTTTTCTGGGCTTAAGTAGTTTTTGGTTTGCTGGTCTATGTGTCCGCTTTGGTACGCCTCGTCAATAACATTAGTGATGATTTTTGCATATTCCAGCGTTGGATCATGGTCCAGTTTTTGGTAGAACCTAGCGTCACTTAGTTGTCTACTTGCTTCACTAATGTAGTCTTCCCTATTCATAACGACAACAGCGGAACCCTTATCTGCAGGCTTAATTATTATGTCTGTTCTGCTTTTCAGTGAGTGCAGGGCATCTGTTTCTTCTTTTGTCAAATTAGAATATTTGTTAGTATGGTTGATATGTCTGGAAATATCGTTTTCAACCGAGTTGATAAAGGCTTCCAGATTCGGAATTGAACTTTTTGGTGGGGTCCAGTTACTTTTCTTTCTAAATGTGGGTTGGTCGCAGCTTATATTTTCCTTTGATTTGCTTGGTGGTTGCAAGGCAAAATGGGCTTTGAGTCTTAGTCGGCGGATGAATTCTTCGGTGTCATTCTTAAGCTTTCCTCTGTCGTATGTTTTAGGACGGGGACAGAAACTCAAACCTTTCGATAACAGTTTTATTTCTGCATCAGTAAGTTCTAAATTGGAGATGTTGACTACTGTGTTAGTAACAGTTGCATTAGTGTTTGTTACAGAGTGCTTGCGATTCTTCCTTTTGCGGCGATTTTTCTTCTTACGGTTGTTTTTGGAAGAAATTTCGTCAATTGAAGTTTCTTCACAACAGTCCATTGGTTGTAGATCATGACTTCTAAATTTTCTCTCTCTGACTTTGTATAGTTTCGAAGAGAGTCTTTTTTCATCTTTATTTAATTTGGAGTAAAACGTTTTCAATTGTTCTTCTGTTGAGACGGAATTGAGCTGATGTTTTAGTTCTTCAATGGTTGCTGATTTGGCTAGATATTGATGATTTACGTTTTTACTAAGTAGGGCTGTGAGTTTCATGGAAGCGTCGTGAGTTATTTTATTCCATCTTTTGTTGAATCTGTTTGAACTCTTGCCAATAATTTGTGGTTTCACATGAATTTGAAGACCTTTAGTGACTGTATTTGTTTCGAGGAAATGATGCAAGAAAGTGCAATGATGCTTTAGGCGAATTAAAGCATTAGTTTCATTGCGTAAAGTTTTGAATGTTTTCTGTATTTGTTGAGACATCGTCTCCATTCTAAGAGATACGGCAACAATTTAAATATAAGAAGGAAACAATGGAACGGATACAGTAACACTACATAAATACAAGACAGAAAAGGGTGTTAGATCACACCAAAGGTAGATCGAGCCATACGAGGTAGGTAATATAAAGAATACAAATCATATGGCGAATAACAACCCTCTCAAGCGTACTGGATCCACCAAGGGATCACGTCTGTCAGGGATTAATTAAAATAGATGCAATAAACTGACGACGAACAGTACGAAACTAGTAACTAACTAGCCTAAGCGCTTTCGACTCTTAATGAGTCTTTTTCAAAGGCAAATACAAAACATAGTTACGACAAACAAATAAACACAAAAACGTTGCGTTTGTAAACCTCTACATTTCTATCTTCACATGTGTTAAAACTATAAATACAACCAGCTTGTGTAGACTAGTTGCGGAAACTGAAAACGTTGTATAATTCCCTAAAAGTCTACAAGCCAAAGCGACATCTATTTTTATTTTGTGTACATATGTAACGCAGATTATATCCCGGATATTTGGTTCTATACCGGTTATTCTTATAGTAAAAATTGAAGGATAAGAAGATTTAGAAAATGTTAAATTCTACTAGTGCATAGTTTTCATTTTCTAGTCTTCTTGGTTTAGACCGCTTGGTTTCAATGTTCTAAGGCGGCGTATCCAGTATGATTCCTTTTCCTTCCTGGTTTCGGAACTCCAGCTGTGGTTGTTGGCAATAGCGATAAGTATTATATCACTGAAAGTGTGGCCAGGGGAGGAGAAGTGTTCTGCGACCGGGCTTCTGTACAGCTTTTTTGTCATCCAATCAGATCTATGAAGGTTTATCCTTATGTGTAGCTTTTCAGTTTCTCCCACGTACTGAAGGCCACAGATCTTACATGTGATGAGATAAATCACATTCTCTGTTTTGCACGTTTTGTTTGGACCATGTATGTTTAGTTTTTCTTTAGTCACTGTGCTAGTGAATGTCTTGGTCTCTATCATATGTTGACAGGTTTTGCATCTTTTATCGCCACAGGGTCCAGATTGACTAGGTTGGTTTTGACTAGCGATTGTTGTTAGCTTGGCCCTGACTAGGATGTCCTTTAGGTTTTTTGGTCTCCGGTAAGCTACTACAGGTTTGTTCGGAAGTATTAGGTTTAGTACGTCTGACGATTGCACGGTTGGCCAGTGGTTTGCGATGATTTTACCTACTTTGGGATTGTCTGGGTGATAGGTCAGAATAAATGGTATCCTATCAACCTTTTCTTTCTGTCCATATCTGAGTAGGTCATCACGGTTTGTTTGTTTGGCCCTTTGGATTGCCTCCGCAATCAGGTCTTTGTCGTAGCCTCGGTAAATTAAATGTTTAGCCAGCTCTTCAGACCTTTCTATGAATCTTTCATCGTCGGAGCAAATTCTGCGTATCCTCAGTGCCTGGCTATATGGAATGTTCTTAATGCAGTGTTTTGGATGACAGCTGGTTGGGAGAAGATACTGGTGTTTGTCGGTTGGTTTCGAGTAGATGTCTGTGTGTAATTTGTTTTCCACCAGTCTGGTTGTTGTGTCCAGGAAAACATGGTTTGAGTTGGAAATTTCTGCCGTGAATTTTATTGAAGGATGGAAGTTGTTTGCCTTTGAAATGAAGTCATCCAGACTTTCTCTTCCATACTGCCACTTCATTTCTATATCATCGATAAAGCGTACCCACTGGTATGGTGTACGCTCAACCGATGCTAAGAGCTTTCCCTCAAGTTTTCCCATGAAAATGTTAGCATACGAAGGGGCCATTTTAGTACCCATTGCAGTTCCATTGATTTGTAGGTAGTTTTCTTCATTAAATTCAAAGTTGTTGAGTTTTAGGACAAGCTCCAGGAGTTGGATTAAGAAGTGTGTGGGTGGATTGTTTACAGTTCTTGTTTCCCATGCTTCGCTGCATGCCTGTAACCCTTCGTTGTGCGGTATGTTGGTGTACAAAGATGTGACGTCTAAGGAAGCAAGTAATGTATCTGGCAGTAATGGTTCACTAGTTTTGCTTTTTATGAGATAATCTGTCGTGTCTTGAAGATATGATGGTAATTTGTGGACATGTGGTCTCATAAAATGATCTAAATATTCTGATATCCTTTCTGTGGGGTGCCCGTTACCTGAGATTATAGGTCTGCCAGGGTTTCCTTGTTTGTGGATTTTGGGTAGAAGATAAAATCTACCTGCTCTTGGGTTTTCTGGGCTTAAGTAGTTTTTGGTTTGCTGGTCTATGTGTCCGCTTTGGTACGCCTCGTCAATAACATTAGTGATGATTTTTGCATATTCCAGCGTTGGATCATGGTCCAGTTTTTGGTAGAACCTAGCGTCACTTAGTTGTCTACTTGCTTCACTAATGTAGTCTTCCCTATTCATAACGACAACAGCGGAACCCTTATCTGCAGGCTTAATTATTATGTCTGTTCTGCTTTTCAGTGAGTGCAGGGCATCTGTTTCTTCTTTTGTCAAATTAGAATATTTGTTAGTATGGTTGATATGTCTGGAAATATCGTTTTCAACCGAGTTGATAAAGGCTTCCAGATTCGGAATTGAACTTTTTACTAATGTTATTGACGAGGCGTACCAAAGCGGACACATAGACCAGCAAACCAAAAACTACTTAAGCCCAGAAAACCCAAGAGCAGGTAGATTTTATCTTCTACCCAAAATCCACAAACAAGGAAACCCTGGCAGACCTATAATCTCAGGTAACGGGCACCCCACAGAAAGGATATCAGAATATTTAGATCATTTTATGAGACCACATGTCCACAAATTACCATCATATCTTCAAGACACGACAGATTATCTCATAAAAAGCAAAGCTAGTGAACCATTACTGCCAGATACATTACTTGCTTCCTTAGACGTCACATCTTTGTACACCAACATACCGCACAACGAAGGGTTACAGGCATGCAGCGAAGCATGGGAAACAAGAACTGTAAACAATCCACCCACACACTTCTTAATCCAACTCCTGGAGCTTGTCCTAAAACTCAACAACTTTGAATTTAATGAAGAAAACTACCTACAAATCAATGGAACTGCAATGGGTACTAAAATGGCCCCTTCGTATGCTAACATTTTCATGGGAAAACTTGAGGGAAAGCTCTTAGCATCGGTTGAGCGTACACCATACCAGTGGGTACGCTTTATCGATGATATAGAAATGAAGTGGCAGTATGGAAGAGAAAGTCTGGATGACTTCATTTCAAAGGCAAACAACTTCCATCCTTCAATAAAATTCACGGCAGAAATTTCCAACTCAAACCATGTTTTCCTGGACACAACAACCAGACTGGTGGAAAACAAATTACACACAGACATCTACTCGAAACCAACCGACAAACACCAGTATCTTCTCCCAACCAGCTGTCATCCAAAACACTGCATTAAGAACATTCCATATAGCCAGGCACTGAGGATACGCAGAATTTGCTCCGACGATGAAAGATTCATAGAAAGGTCTGAAGAGCTGGCTAAACATTTAATTTACCGAGGCTACGACAAAGACCTGATTGCGGAGGCAATCCAAAGGGCCAAACAAACAAACCGTGATGACCTACTCAGATATGGACAGAAAGAAAAGGTTGATAGGATACCATTTATTCTGACCTATCACCCAGACAATCCCAAAGTAGGTAAAATCATCGCAAACCACTGGCCAACCGTGCAATCGTCAGACGTACTAAACCTAATACTTCCGAACAAACCTGTAGTAGCTTACCGGAGACCAAAAAACCTAAAGGACATCCTAGTCAGGGCCAAGCTAACAACAATCGCTAGTCAAAACCAACCTAGTCAATCTGGACCCTGTGGCGATAAAAGATGCAAAACCTGTCAACATATGATAGAGACCAAGACATTCACTAGCACAGTGACTAAAGAAAAACTAAACATACATGGTCCAAACAAAACGTGCAAAACAGAGAATGTGATTTATCTCATCACATGTAAGATCTGTGGCCTTCAGTACGTGGGAGAAACTGAAAAGCTACACATAAGGATAAACCTTCATAGATCTGATTGGATGACAAAAAAGCTGTACAGAAGCCCGGTCGCAGAACACTTCTCCTCCCCTGGCCACACTTTCAGTGATATAATACTTATCGCTATTGCCAACAACCACAGCTGGAGTTCCGAAACCAGGAAGGAAAAGGAATCATACTGGATACGCCGCCTTAGAACATTGAAACCAAGCGGTCTAAACCAAGAAGACTAGAAAATGAAAACTATGCACTAGTAGAATTTAACATTTTCTAAATCTTCTTATCCTTCAATTTTTACTATAAGAATAACCGGTATAGAACCAAATATCCGGGATATAATCTGCGTTACATATGTACACAAAATAAAAATAGATGTCGCTTTGGCTTGTAGACTTTTAGGGAATTATACAACGTTTTCAGTTTCCGCAACTAGTCTACACAAGCTGGTTGTATTTATAGTTTTAACACATGTGAAGATAGAAATGTAGAGGTTTACAAACGCAACGTTTTTGTGTTTATTTGTTTGTCGTAACTATGTTTTGTATTTGCCTTTGAAAAAGACTCATTAAGAGTCGAAAGCGCTTAGGCTAGTTAGTTACTAGTTTCGTACTGTTCGTCGTCAGTTTATTGCATCTATTTTAATTAATCCCTGACAGACGTGATCCCTTGGTGGATCCAGTACGCTTGAGAGGGTTGTTATTCGCCATATGATTTGTATTCTTTATATTACCTACCTCGTATGGCTCGATCTACCTTTGGTGTGATCTAACACCCTTTTCTGTCTTGTATTTATGTAGTGTTACTGTATCCGTTCCATTGTTTCCTTCTTATATTTAAATTGTTGCCGTATCTCTTAGAATGGAGACGATGTCTCAACAAATACAGAAAACATTCAAAACTTTACGCAATGAAACTAATGCTTTAATTCGCCTAAAGCATCATTGCACTTTCTTGCATCATTTCCTCGAAACAAATACAGTCACTAAAGGTCTTCAAATTCATGTGAAACCACAAATTATTGGCAAGAGTTCAAACAGATTCAACAAAAGATGGAATAAAATAACTCACGACGCTTCCATGAAACTCACAGCCCTACTTAGTAAAAACGTAAATCATCAATATCTAGCCAAATCAGCAACCATTGAAGAACTAAAACATCAGCTCAATTCCGTCTCAACAGAAGAACAATTGAAAACGTTTTACTCCAAATTAAATAAAGATGAAAAAAGACTCTCTTCGAAACTATACAAAGTCAGAGAGAGAAAATTTAGAAGTCATGATCTACAACCAATGGACTGTTGTGAAGAAACTTCAATTGACGAAATTTCTTCCAAAAACAACCGTAAGAAGAAAAATCGCCGCAAAAGGAAGAATCGCAAGCACTCTGTAACAAACACTAATGCAACTGTTACTAACACAGTAGTCAACATCTCCAATTTAGAACTTACTGATGCAGAAATAAAACTGTTATCGAAAGGTTTGAGTTTCTGTCCCCGTCCTAAAACATACGACAGAGGAAAGCTTAAGAATGACACCGAAGAATTCATCCGCCGACTAAGACTCAAAGCCCATTTTGCCTTGCAACCACCAAGCAAATCAAAGGAAAATATAAGCTGCGACCAACCCACATTTAGAAAGAAAAGTAACTGGACCCCACCAAAAAGTTCAATTCCGAATCTGGAAGCCTTTATCAACTCGGTTGAAAACGATATTTCCAGACATATCAACCATACTAACAAATATTCTAATTTGACAAAAGAAGAAACAGATGCCCTGCACTCACTGAAAAGCAGAACAGACATAATAATTAAGCCTGCAGATAAGGGTTCCGCTGTTGTCGTTATGAATAGGGAAGACTACATTAGTGAAGCAAGTAGACAACTAAGTGACGCTAGGTTCTACCAAAAACTGGACCATGATCCAACGCTGGAATATGCAAAAATCATCACTAATGTTATTGACGAGGCGTACCAAAGCGGACACATAGACCAGCAAACCAAAAACTACTTAAGCCCAGAAAACCCAAGAGCAGGTAGATTTTATCTTCTACCCAAAATCCACAAACAAGGAAACCCTGGCAGACCTATAATCTCAGGTAACGGGCACCCCACAGAAAGGATATCAGAATATTTAGATCATTTTATGAGACCACATGTCCACAAATTACCATCATATCTTCAAGACACGACAGATTATCTCATAAAAAGCAAAGCTAGTGAACCATTACTGCCAGATACATTACTTGCTTCCTTAGACGTCACATCTTTGTACACCAACATACCGCACAACGAAGGGTTACAGGCATGCAGCGAAGCATGGGAAACAAGAACTGTAAACAATCCACCCACACACTTCTTAATCCAACTCCTGGAGCTTGTCCTAAAACTCAACAACTTTGAATTTAATGAAGAAAACTACCTACAAATCAATGGAACTGCAATGGGTACTAAAATGGCCCCTTCGTATGCTAACATTTTCATGGGAAAACTTGAGGGAAAGCTCTTAGCATCGGTTGAGCGTACACCATACCAGTGGGTACGCTTTATCGATGATATAGAAATGAAGTGGCAGTATGGAAGAGAAAGTCTGGATGACTTCATTTCAAAGGCAAACAACTTCCATCCTTCAATAAAATTCACGGCAGAAATTTCCAACTCAAACCATGTTTTCCTGGACACAACAACCAGACTGGTGGAAAACAAATTACACACAGACATCTACTCGAAACCAACCGACAAACACCAGTATCTTCTCCCAACCAGCTGTCATCCAAAACACTGCATTAAGAACATTCCATATAGCCAGGCACTGAGGATACGCAGAATTTGCTCCGACGATGAAAGATTCATAGAAAGGTCTGAAGAGCTGGCTAAACATTTAATTTACCGAGGCTACGACAAAGACCTGATTGCGGAGGCAATCCAAAGGGCCAAACAAACAAACCGTGATGACCTACTCAGATATGGACAGAAAGAAAAGGTTGATAGGATACCATTTATTCTGACCTATCACCCAGACAATCCCAAAGTAGGTAAAATCATCGCAAACCACTGGCCAACCGTGCAATCGTCAGACGTACTAAACCTAATACTTCCGAACAAACCTGTAGTAGCTTACCGGAGACCAAAAAACCTAAAGGACATCCTAGTCAGGGCCAAGCTAACAACAATCGCTAGTCAAAACCAACCTAGTCAATCTGGACCCTGTGGCGATAAAAGATGCAAAACCTGTCAACATATGATAGAGACCAAGACATTCACTAGCACAGTGACTAAAGAAAAACTAAACATACATGGTCCAAACAAAACGTGCAAAACAGAGAATGTGATTTATCTCATCACATGTAAGATCTGTGGCCTTCAGTACGTGGGAGAAACTGAAAAGCTACACATAAGGATAAACCTTCATAGATCTGATTGGATGACAAAAAAGCTGTACAGAAGCCCGGTCGCAGAACACTTCTCCTCCCCTGGCCACACTTTCAGTGATATAATACTTATCGCTATTGCCAACAACCACAGCTGGAGTTCCGAAACCAGGAAGGAAAAGGAATCATACTGGATACGCCGCCTTAGAACATTGAAACCAAGCGGTCTAAACCAAGAAGACTAGAAAATGAAAACTATGCACTAGTAGAATTTAACATTTTCTAAATCTTCTTATCCTTCAATTTTTACTATAAGAATAACCGGTATAGAACCAAATATCCGGGATATAATCTGCGTTACATATGTACACAAAATAAAAATAGATGTCGCTTTGGCTTGTAGACTTTTAGGGAATTATACAACGTTTTCAGTTTCCGCAACTAGTCTACACAAGCTGGTTGTATTTATAGTTTTAACACATGTGAAGATAGAAATGTAGAGGTTTACAAACGCAACGTTTTTGTGTTTATTTGTTTGTCGTAACTATGTTTTGTATTTGCCTTTGAAAAAGACTCATTAAGAGTCGAAAGCGCTTAGGCTAGTTAGTTACTAGTTTCGTACTGTTCGTCGTCAGTTTATTGCATCTATTTTAATTAATCCCTGACAGACGTGATCCCTTGGTGGATCCAGTACGCTTGAGAGGGTTGTTATTCGCCATATGATTTGTATTCTTTATATATATATATATATATATATATATATATATATATATATATATATATATATATATATTGGCCAAGATATCTCAGTTTAAATGAAGAGTTTCGTCGCCGCCTCATTGCCTCATTAGCGATTATTTGCTGTCTTCCTTTGATACGGCGAAGGACTAATTTGTCCCCAATGATGGTACCACAATTCTAAAATAAAATTCAAGTCACTATACGATATATTTAAATAGCATGTACAAGTGTTTTGAATGATTTAGACAATAAAATTCCTATAGTGAAGCAGAAAATCACTGCTTTAACCACTTTTAGTACCTCAAATTAATGTCCTAAATTTATAAAGGATAAAAAGATAGAGTTGTTACCTCAATCAATGAAATATCACATCAAAATACCCAACTGAAGAAACTTTCTAATATACTGTGGATGTAAAATTTAAATGTGGACTATTACACAGAGAATCAAGTAGATTAACTCTAACCCATCATTTTATTTTTTTTAAAAGTTCAGCTAATAGCTATAACTTTATTCCAAAATATATTTATTTTTATGTGATGCTTGAGTTAAAATAACAATTCGTTCATTGATATCTAAAGCAAAATTTCGTACTTACACAAACCCGATTCACCGTTTCATCTAAATTTCCAAATATATGCATCGTTTGGCTTTTCAGAATACATCACATATATGTAATGACAAATTTTAAACACAAACATTAAAAACGGTTAAGAACACTTCCAGATAAATGTTAAGTCCTTCGAACTGAATTTCATCTCTTACAACTAATACTTTCGGTACTGCATAAATGAAAAATTATTGAAACTGGTTGTCTTTAACGGCACGTGTTACTGATGTATCAATACGCAGTTGGTCATTATTGTCAATGTAACCCCGCCCCATTGTCTTTAGTACCTCATAAGATGAATAAATACCATTCAGACTCGCGTACCTTTAAAATGTGAGGTTCAGGTAAGTCAAAGTAATCCCCTTCCATGACACCCGAAATTAGACCACTTGTCATAAATTTTTCTCTCTACTTTATTGGTTAATATTTTATATATCGCAATGAAGTCACTACATGCATTCATGAGGGAACTTTCGCATCCACGTATTGTTTTATTGCATGATTAACTTCTTCGATGTAATTTTGTATAAATTGTACCAACTCACCAGAACCGATAATATTCCATTGTCAGTGACTTCAGCCAGGCTGTCTGCAATGAGGCCTTGGAGCTTCAACACAATATCCCAAATGTCCACGTAAGACGTTTGCAGTTTTCCAGTTTGATCTAGGAAAATCATAAGCTAACCCGTGTCGACATCAATTTCACCCCGGCAGGTAAACTCGATTAAATCTACCTTGGTGGCAAACCTGGTCAGATCAACATCAGAGCCACGTCGAGTTGCTGCAATAGTGCGTCCATAAAAGTCAACAGGAATTTTGTATACTGTTAAGTATAGTTTGTTAGTGACGCGATGCTTCTAAGTGACAATGAAAATTTGCGCTTGTGCTGTTGAATGTTTTACGAGTGCATGCAGTGTTTTGTCTAAAAGATATCCGCATAATCTTCCGTCAGTCTGAGACTGCAACTTCAATTTCCTGATTAGACATTATTATTTGTAAAACGTAATAGAGTCAATTACAAATCTAAGAAAATTTAACTAGGTTTCCACGGTTGCATTAGTGACCCTTATCCGTCCACCTATGCCCTCCAAGAACAGCATCTTATCAGAGAAAATCACATCAATACACCAATAACGGTTTTTTCATCATAGCATACAAGTGTATGAATGTACGAGTCCACCATAGACTGCTTAACCAAATCCAGGTGTTCCGACGGAAGTAATAAATCAGGTACAACTAATATAAGTCTTTCTGACAAATATGCAGACCTGTATCAATATTGTGGTATCTGACGTTACACGACAACAGCTTATGATATGAACGTGCGACATGATTATTTGTGAAGTCAATAAAAAAAAATTGTGCAAGAATTCCTGATGATCGTTTAGCTATTTTCCATTTAGTCGACATCATATTTCTGGTTCGTCCGCCGTTTATCCAATTCGTTGCTTTAAATGCAATGAATATGTGTCTTAGTTCGCTGAATCCTTGTTTCAGTTTGCCTTGATAACTGCTGAACTACGCGTACTATTCTGTGGTGAGCGTGAGAATTGACAGTGATGACGTGTCTCCAGACCCGATAAACGATAATAAAGGTGTATGTGCAGTCATCCAAGGTGTTATCACAGGTATCTACAATATTACCAAAAAAAATTTATCATCGACACTTGCAGCAGGATAATTTACATCATTAATGTTGCCCTCTCGATATAGCTTGACTGTGTTTGTGAACGTCTCTACTAAAACAGAGTATGACACTGACAGCACAGTTAACGATAACTAATCTACGCGAAGTTGTCTTTGCCGAGTCAGAAATACAAAGTAAAACTTTCGGTTGACGTCAATAACTATGTCGTCTACATCTGCTGTAGCAATGGCTGCTTGATTTTCAGGTTGCCTAAGTGTATACAGGAGAGGATAGGCATTGTATGATCCATCCTTGTGAAACATCATAGACGGTCCAATTCATCTAGCATAATCATCATTGTATCTGGCAAGTCGGATAATCATTGTGGCAATTTTAACATTGCACAAACATGTTTCTATTTCCTTCCCTTCGATTAGGTAATGCACACTGCCGAACAACGCGATGATACAGTTTTCTAAACTGGACACTGGCTCCTTAATAGGTACCGGCGTCGATATTATGTTCAAAACTGTTGCATCGATTTCTAGGAAGACTTCACACGGGAGAAAATGCTGAGACGTGTCATACACTTGTTCTTATATTTGGTCTTTTTTATTCGGCTCCTTAACCAGAAACGAATAGTACTGAAAATCTCGTTTGTTTCGATCTATCGTCATATAGGAACGTCCATGTCAATCGTCATATCCAATGTATATATCAGTGCCGGCTTACGTTAACCAAACGTTGTTAGTCAGCATCGTTGATGGTTTTACCAGTCTGGGTTAATATTGTTTATGTTTACTATGTAAGCACAGTCGTCTTTTATGGTGCCCGAAACGCTAATAGTCGTAGTCGATCTCGAATTGATTGGTCCACATGCAATTCTATAATTTTCATCCCATCTGCAGCAGCGCTTTTCATGGTATCAAGCACTCTCATTGCAACATATCTGGCGATTGGTACATCGTGTAAGGAGGTCAGCGCCGCTTGCAACTTTGGTAGGCTTGTGATCCGTCACCGAGACTATTTCCGTATATGTTATGTAAACGGTGTTTCTCCAGTTATCAATACGCTCGAGTATCACAAGTTCACGTACTACTGTCATTTTATTAAATATCATATAGATCTGTAATGAACAATTATACTGTAGAGTATGAGTCGACCGCGAAAGACTGCATGGACGATTCTTCAGACCACTCCAAGATCACATTCGAGGCGAACCCAAACAATATGTAACCCTTAAGAGTCACAGGTTAAATTAAATTGTGGCGGAAATCCTGAAAGCGTCTGATGCGATACTGTGACTAGTATCATAAACTGTTTTCAGCGATGACTGTGCAATGTCAACTGCTATGTAGATTCAGCTGAGTGTAAACTTGAGCTCGTGTATGTATATTTTTAATCATGCTTGGTCACAAATGAACGTCGGATCTCATTACTAAATGGCTAAATCTCGAATACGCCTGTTGAAAGTCCAATAATATTCCAGGTACATTCTCGACTACCCACTGACGATAACAAAAGCGAGTTATTTTCTTCGAGACAACTAAAATCCCAAACCATCTCAATCGGATATCAAGCCAGCTGCGATAAACGCGCAACGACCGTAGTGCAAACTCGAATGTGCGGGATTATGTAGAAAAAATATGTGGAACTCATAGAAGAAATTGTCGTCATCGAGGTGACAGTCGGGATTGCATTTGCAGAGACACGCTGCATTGCTGCATGTATTTCACATAAAACTGGAAGCACCTGCGAACTAATTCGTTGGTGTTGTAAACGGATTTGTTACATACGTCCTCGTAGTCTTCAATACGAGTCTGTGGTGCCATCGGTGAGGAAACGCTGACGAGTCGACGAGGCCCCATTTATGGTTTCTGGCGTGTAATTACTGACGCGAACTGACCCCAAGAGTGTTTCCAGTCGATCTACAAGTTAATTAATATGTGCCTTGTCTAAAGACACGAACTGACGCGCATTTTGAACCATGCATGTTTACATCCACTTCCAAGACTAAGACCTTTTCTACGATTGGACACTTCTGGCCATTTCATGAAAGGCCCAGTATCACCAGCGGGGAGTATCATTTTTCTTAAGGAGGCACATTTCCTTTGAATCTACTTCTGAACCAATCCCCGTTGAATCTTTTAAATGGTTTCCGTATGGAATGGCTTTATGCATGCAAACAATTCACCAAATATCATTCTCCCTATCATTATTAATGTAGAGCCACTTAAATTCCATCGATTCCAATAAATACCATTCTGATCGATTCACTTTTGTCATTATCGTGGTGCGTATCCGTGGGTAATTCAAGCTAAAGCATACATTATTTGGGACTGGATATTAAAGAGGCAAACAATAGGAGATCGACATATATCATCTGACGTGCCCGCACGTTACATTTTTCGGGTGTTTTTGGCAAGATTGATTGGCACGCGGTCAGTTGTTCCTGTGAAAGATTCACAAGTACCTCTACAAGATCCTCTTGCGTTTCCTTTAAATCTCTTTGAACTTTTAACAATTACAACGACCAAGCCTGAACAGTCTTTTCTGTGACTTTCTTAATATCTTTGGTGCTCAAATCTGTCTTGACAACGAGACTGTTTCTCTTCGGTTCACAACATCTCTGCGCAAGTTGCCAAGACTTTTTTCACTTGTTTCACGGCTTCAAATGTGGGTTTGATCAGCCAGTCAAATAAATGTACGTCTCAACCACATTTGTGTTTTTGTGCCAGCCCCGAGAAAACATTATCCTGGGTTGTCTTGTGGGTCAAACACCGTATTGTCCTACATTATTAGATTATCATGCCCTGACCAAGGTCGTCATCGATAGGGATTTCATCGATTATGATGAAAACTCAACGATGGACGATGAATTTTTTTCCCCGACAAAACAAGAACTACTGTGAAATCCCTGAATAAGCCATAACACTGCCGATCGCCTGAAGAATAGAGTTTTGAAACTTTTGTCGCCGTAACGAACGAGCTAGAATCGCTGAAACTAAGGGCCGATGGGCTCCATTTTTAGGTAATTTTGCTTCTGCGTTGACAAAGCTGTCTAGTGCACCACTGAGTAAATATTCTAGTGAAAAACATCTCTAGACACAATTAGTTCGGACCTGGAACACGTCTGGATATACACTGCATAAAAACAGATCGTAAGTCGGAAACGAATCTACAAACCACGTCCATGATGCAAGTTATCGACATGATCTCGTGGGTAAAACATCAAACGATGTCTGTGCACATCAACGACCTGTATATCATTCATAACTTCAATACAATTAATCTTTGGGCAAAATTTAGTCCCATATATTTGCGGAAGATCATATGTCTCTTTTGGCCAAGACTGAATCTGCGTTAACAATAATGCAGCTAAAAGAGGAAAGTTGATGAGGCCGTACCTAAGCTGCTGATTCCGTGCCTCTTTTATTCTTCACCAAATAGTAAAGGTGACTCGTAGAGTGGAGTTAGGAAAACCAAGGAATCATAAAGCTTGAGTGACGACGAGGACATGCGTCTTTTCACATTAAATCAATGTTATCTGAATCATCTTCGGGGCGTTATCTCTGTTGATGATCTTAGCAATCCTGGTCCTGGACTACTATGTATCATCACTGCCCAATTTAACAGCAAGTTAAAATGACTAGTGATACTCAATTCAACATGGAATATATTACCACAACGTTACACACCCCGATAAGCCGTGAATACTTATTTGGCGGCAAAGCAAATGATACGTCTTATCTTACCAGTGTGTACAGCCTAACAGTGTGTTGAAGGTGGGCTGATCGCTCCGTTCAGTTTCTAAAATGACTATATGCACAGCTGTACTGAAATTACAAGACCGAAGAAAAAAAACTCTTCAAAAATCACAATAGCAACACCCGTTACTTAAAACCAGTAAGAAATATACAGCGATCGCTCTTAAGCGGGCGCTCTACAGATATTTCGAATTTCTGATAGAGTGACAGGTCTAAGCTGATGTTATTTGCATTTGCAATATGCACAGTTGAGATAATGTTGGCAGATTTCTATGTTACTTTCATTTCTTGTAGCTGAAATTTCATTGAATATTCTACTTATGGAAATTGTACATACTCTAAGCACACATCTGATGTAACCGACTACTCCCATATCCAAAATTAACAGCCTAATTAGTTTAAAAATCATCAGCAGCTATTAAAATAGGGACAATGACTTTTGGCAGATTAGACAGATTTACGACATATATAATAGGCATATGATTTTTAACATTCTACCTCTGAAATCCAGAAAGTGAAAATGACCAGGCGGAGCTATCAGTTTTTGATAGCTGTACATCTGAAAGTAGTATGTGGGGCCATTTTTTCGTCAATGGGAAAACTAACATTAAAAATGGGAATATAAAATTTGGGGTCAACGGGAATTTAATATGGGAACGTCACTTGGAGGTCTATCTCCTTCTCTTACATTTTAAGCCAACACTTAGTGTTTGGATAGTGAGTATTATATAATGGATGGTATAGTATAGTGGAAGTAATGAATAGTATTTTTGTGGTGTAAAAAAAGGATATATATTTTGTGAGATTTCATCTCCTTCTCTTACATTCTAAGCGAACACTATGCATTTTCATTTCTTTTCTGCCTGTGAATCTTTCACTGGAACATCTCTCATCTTTTCTATGTGTTTGGATGTGTATTTGCTTATTTTTACTTGTCTTTTTTTTGTTCATTTCAATCTTTTATTCCTACAAATACATTTCGCCTTATAAATAGTTTTGACCCTATAAAACCCAATAACGGCATAATGTTTAATTCCTGTTTACACCCAGGTGACATTTCCATGTTTAGTTCCTATTTATACCAATTTTGATATACCCATTTTTAATGTTAAGGTCTCGTTGACGCTAAAGTGGTTCCATATACCACTTCTGAAGTAGGGCCAAGCGGTATGTTTCATAGCCAAGCTTCACCCATCAGTCAAATAACAAAATAAAGGAAAATAAACGTTCTTTTAATAAAACTTAATATAAACTTGGTCCTTGTATAACCAGTGAGGAAAACATTGGAATTTTTTCTCTTGAAAAATTCAACCTATGCAAAATACGAAACTGTATATCGCCACCTATATTGTAACAAGATAACCGAGTTTGGGATTTTCGGATTAATAACAAAACACCATTGATGGGAATGCAATACAATGTTTAATGTTATATGGTGGTATGAAACGAAATATTATAGACACGTGCTTGCACTGGGTCCCAATATGAGACTAATTAATATAATAAGCACGATCTTTAAATGCAACAAATATGTTACCGAGACAAATAAAAAAAAAAACAATCCACGGTATATCACAAACAGAAATATGATCGTAAAATACGAATAATGTTATGTTCAAAATGACGAATTGATATAATGGCTAAAGTATGATTGTTCGTTCAAAAATAACGAATTGTATGTTCTACTCATACTAGTAAAACGAATAATGGTTCGTTCATAATAACGACTTGATAGTTCTACAAACAAATGAGATTTCGCTCAAACTAGCGTGGTGATAGTTTTTTTACTCACAATAGCAAAACACTGTATATTACAACAAAAAAAAAAACCTGCATTAGCCCACGGCTAAAATACTATGTATCTGGAGCAATGTAGACACTCCCTGATTCCAAGCAAAGATTTGTAATCACCGACCACCATTGATTCCTGGGTTAGACTATCAGCGTCCACCACGTTGGTCCGCCACGCTTGATCAACCTCAACCCGACTAGCAACGTTGAAATATTCGAAGCACTCGAATACACAAGCACAGCACCCCTCAGCACTGCACACGTAGCTCTACACTGCTGTACGACACGTCACAGCAGCACAAAACAGCATACACCCTCACAGTACAGACAGCTGCACACGGCACAAACTGCTGCACCCGAACGGCTGCACACTGCACCAACACAAATACAGACAGACAGCTGAAAATATATCCGATATCGTGTACTACACATGACACTAGTATATACGGTAGTACACAACGACGGTATATACGGTAAGTCATATACATTCTCAGTCTTGCCTTTAAAACTACAATAAACAGGTTCAGTTGGCGGGTTATAGGATTCGTGCTGCATTAAACGGAATTTCGTAGAATTCTTGCCAAATCACATAAACTAATAAAACATTATCATTTACTAAGCGGCATTTACTAAACTTGTCGAAGCGACATAACTGCGGAATTAAAAATGATAATACAATAGACAACTTTCAAGCCATATTAACGAATAAATTTACGTACTTCTATAGCTGGAGGTTTGGGTCTCAGTAGACAGACGTCCGATTGACAGAACGGTCAGTAATGTAATGTTTTCGTTACAGTTTGAATCATATATACACAGGCAATGTAGCTCAACATCGTCCGTGTAATCCATGTATTCGGTTTTTCCAGCCCGAAGCACTTCGCACGTGCCGAGCAAGGAAGAACCGAATTCACTATTTTTCGAAATGTATAATATACATTGATCACCCTCGGGTATCATTGTACACTAAAAGCGAAACCCGAGTACGTTTACTTAATAAAAAAACAACACATTTATACAATTCCGTGACATATATTTCATTCCTTCAAAATGTAGTAAATGCCTTAATACACACTACTATAGCGACTTTCTAGAAGGTTAGGTTAAAATCGCGAAGTTATTCAAGAATTTTGCGGTACTCTTTTGATAGTTTTGAGCAAAGCCTTGAACTAGTTTACTACCGGAACCACATGGAATCAGTACACAATTAATAAAATCCGGTTCAGTACCCACGAATGTAGTCACAGTCTATTTTTAGATCACTTTTTCCTGTCAAAGTTTGGTGGTGATACTAGAGTCAGGTTTTGGCACTTTTGGTAAGGATTTAAAGGCAATTGTTTATTCTTTAAAATGTGAGCTTATGGTGTGGTTGTCTGTGTGTATTTCGGCGACTGTGCACATTGAGTAATAAGGTCATGGTGATGATTCGGAAGTGAAATTTGTGTTCCGTTGCCTGGTGTTTTGTTTACAATTCAGCCTCTCAAAAAAAATGCAGGTCAACCCTTGACAAGAACTAAAACGTAAAGTCATCTTTGAAGATATTTTAGATTAACATAAGATTTGTATTGATTGTCACACAGTGGAAAGTTGAGTACTGAGAAACAAATATAGAGACAATATAGTGAAATTAATTGTGTACTATGGCCACATAGCAATAGGACATTTCACCGTTGCAAAGGAGTTACTGATCGTAGCGCTTAAAATTATCTCCCTTAGTTCCAATGCGCATGCCCACAAAAAATCCATTTCGGATAATTCAGAATCTTAGCTGTACTACAGATCATTATGGTTAAACCAATGATAAATTATATCTAACATCTTTTGTTCATGCTATGAGAATAATTATAGACATTACATCAGATAATTAGATTCGGGGTCCATACTCTCATTATATCCAATAATTAAATAATATATACTGTCCATACTTAAATGATATAAAATAATTTTATTTAAATATACTGTCCATATTTATATTATACCAGATAATATATATTAATAATCCATAATTTCAGATACATTTGTAGAAACATTTCATTTTGCTCTGCGATTTTAAACATTTATTGCACATTTTTGGCTGCTAACTTTAACGAAAATAATCTCAATAATTTGCATTATCCATACGTTGATATGTCCATTCTCAGTTATTTTCTCAAGGCTAATAGTTCGTTTATAACACGAGTTAAGAAAGTTACAACACGAGTTCTATAAGAAAATTATAACACAAGTTCGATACGTCAGCTGATCTGTAATACTGAATATTTTAGACCTGAATTTTTCTTGAAATCCAGAGGAACCTAACAAAGCAATAATTATATTATGATATAATGTTTATCATAATCTTTTTCTCATTCCCTGGTATTAGAAGGAATTACTCACCTCTTAGAAGCGTGCTCGATCTATGGTTAGAGAGAGAGAGAGAAAGAGAGAGAGAGAGAGAGAGAGAGAGAGAGAGAGAGAGAGAGAGAGAGAGAGAGAGAGAGAGGGTGTAACGCATAATAATGTAGACACGGCTACATTCCTTCGGGGAAAACGCTCTGGTAAGCGAAGGTTCCAGGAATTATGTAATAAATATAAAAATTCTTCTAGTCTGGAGCGAAAAGTCAAGCTTTAATTATGTAATCGATATAGAAGATAAATAATGTTACATTATAAAGGTACACTTCATAAAACCTTTTTATATTGAAAAATACACAAAATGTATATAATACTTTGCTTTCAAATTTGCCAACTTCATATATTTGTAGCTTTTCGCATTTTAGAATATGTTACCGATAATAGATCTTGACTAACTTAAAGATTATAAAATAGTTGCGATTAATGCAACAATCATTTTGAAGAAATATATTTTTCTTAATTTGGAATAAAATACTAGTTTAGAATTGATTACAATACATTATTCTTATTACTTAAAGAATATTTAAATTTCCAAATTAAATCTAAACATGAAGACGGTAACCAATTTAATCTTTTTACCATTATCATAAATACAGATATAAGTTTTTAAAGACAATTAAACATTACATTATATTATAATATTAGAAGAAAAAGAGAACTCATAAAGACATTGCAACTAAGAAGGTTTGAACAGAAATCTTTAATTTTCAAAAGTACTTATTCTCTAATACATTTTAGAATATAACAATTCTTAGATGTAATAAATATAAAAACTCGTCTAGTCTGGAGCGAGAAGTCAGGCTGGGTGCTAGCTTATTTGGAGGGCTTATTTATACTAGATCAAGACACCTCCTAACCTTTTTTGGTAAGATCCTGAGTTTTTGTTTTAGATGGAAAGCCAGCATCAGCATCACGCATGGTTTCTCCAACTAGCGAGATTCATATTTATCCCAGTAGAACTACATATGTTTTTGCGTCTTATATCTGCCCTTGGTTAACCCAAAGGTTACTAAGTGGGAGAATATGTTAAGAATTTTTTTTCACTAAGTGTAAGCTTGGTGAGTTCAGCTTTTACATATATAATGCGGAAAAACTTGTACTAGTTATAGAGTCATGTACATGTAATACGAGGGCAGATTTGTACCTGTTTGCAAAGATTATTTGTTAAGTAAATTCACACATACAAGAATGAGACTTGCACTAGTTGTAAGAAAGCAATCTTTGTCAAGACAGAATATAGCTCTATTAAATTAAGTTAATCTACATATATTGTAATGGAAATTACTCCCAATATAGTTTAATGAAAATCAGTTCAAAGAAGAGTTATTTTTAATACAATTAAGAGGGATTTCTCATGTTATAATTTGTACCCAAAATTTTTGTCATAACAATTACATTAGCTGTTATAAAGATAAAGGAATGTAATTAATGCAGATGGAATATTTATTCATATTTGTGTGCAAATATTGTATAATATTCAGATATATTAACATGCCCAATGACGTCTTTTGTTTCATTTTCTTTTTGGTGGTGGGGTAAAGGTTTTCACATCTTTAAACAATCAAAAAAGTATTTCCTCATAAACGTATTTTTTTTTTCTTGCCTTGAAGAGTCAAATATAGTCATGCATTTATTCAGATTAATATTCAATTATTTACATTTATCACAGGTTTTCTCAAAACTTGAAACATCAAGCATCGGACGGTGCATGCAATAACTTTCAGCATGATTTTACTTTGCCTATGCTGACACGTTGCAAATAACTCTCAAATTTGATGTAGTATTTAGACAACATTTCTGATTGCCAACATTGAATTCATCTGAATTAGCTTTCTTAAATATAGTTTGATTCTATTTGACTTTCCATGCATTAAATATGTAAGTTTGAAAGATCCGATTAGACAGATAGGCAGATAGGTGAGAACCACAAATGTCATATACATACATAGTGTGTCTAATATCAATATTTCTCCAAATTGTAAATTCCAACCGTTCAAGGAAATAAAATTAAAATAATCATCAATGAGACTCGTACGTGCGCCTTGCTGTTCAAGCTTGGATGACAATTGTGCATTTTGAAGAAGAAAAAAAAAAAAAAAATATATATATATATATATATATATATATATATATATATATATATATATATATATATATATATATATATATATATATATATATATGTATATATGTATGTATGTGTATATATATATATATATGTATATATATATATATATATATATATATATATATATATATATATATATATATATATATATATATATATATATATCCTTCCTAGATACAACTCGAGTAATTTCATAAAAAAATATAATGAACATTAATAGAAAGGCAACAGTCTAAATCGATAATATATATATGTATGTATGTATATATATATATATATATATATATATATATATATATATATATATATATATATATATATATATATATATATACTGCATAGTATCATTGCTTTATTCATTCTTTTAATTTTATCCTTCCTAGATATAACTCGAGTAATTCATAAAAAATATAATGAACAATAATAGAAAGGCAACAGTCTAAATCGATAATATATATATATATGTATGTGTGTGAATATATATATATATATATATATATATACATACATATATACATATATATATACATACATATATATATATATATACATACATATATACATGAAAAATATACACATACATATATATATGAAAAATATAATGAACATTAATAGAAAGGCAACAGTCTAAATCGATAATATATATATATATATATATATATATATATATATATATATATATACTGCATAGTATCATTGCTTTATTCCTTCTTTTAATTTAATCATGGTAAAAAGCCTTTACATATACGGTAGAGAAATGTCTGGTGTTAACTGGCCGAGCTTCTTCGGCGCAAATGGAGATGCGATTTTGTTTGTAGAGAAAATTACACAGCATTCACAATGATCATTCATTGCATTTAATCTAATTGGTGACGATTTTATTTTTTTTTTAATTTTGTTTACTATGTTACTGTTAGTATTTTAATTTACGAAATCGTGGTATTTTCCACTCAGTATAATCACTATCCGCCTACGATATGTAATTTATACACATTACAGTCGAATTAAAATTTGTAGAGAATTACATACATAAAAACAAATTTTTTATTTCTGGTCTCATTGAAGAAGTTAGAATTTTTCTCGCTGTCGTTCATCCTCCATTAACTGCAATGATTAAAGCTGTAATGAACATATTTTCGTTATTCTTCAAGCGAGTTTAATTGCAGTGAAAAAAAATCATTGTATGCAGCGATACACCTTTTCACAATCCAACAATACAATCTAGAGCATAAGGTAGTAATGGAAAGATAATGAAGTTTTGAAATGGGCAGAGAACATTTATTTGAAAGCTGGGAACAGCGCAAGTTACTGAAAAAATAAAGGATAAAAAACCAATTGATCAAATATCGATAGAATTTTTTTAAGATAGTGATATATCGATCTTGCTTGCGGAATGTGAGAGGTCTGTCACAATTTCTTGATCTTCATCTGACATTTTTATTGCTTGAACTATCCAGAAGTAAGTTGCACTGAGACGCCCTCTGGTGTATTCAAGGGGAGATCATAACCGTTAAATGGTCTATAGGAAGTGGAGATAATTGGTAGGAGTCGTTTACATTTATCTATATAAAAACAAAATTTGTTTTCGTCTTTTCGGATGGGCTCGATTCGGGAGATAGTGGATTTAATTCTACTAATATAATCATAGCAGGGCAACTATTACTGGAGAATTATATAACAACATGTACTACGTACAAGAGCAGTGTGATGTGTCGAATTTTGAAAACTCTTAGAAGCTTTGGTTAAAGGAATTGTATCAAAGTCAACTTAATTAAAGTAGAAAGGGCTAGAGATAGATGATTATTTTCATTTCATCTCTGAACGTCAAAAGGGAATTCGTTCTAGCCGACGTAACATGACCGAGTCAGATGCTATGGTACAAGAGAATGACCTTTCCAGAAAATCGGCAGGGTAAAGGGCGGCAGCTGGCTATAGATGAGTATTCAAAGTAATGATTAATTACGTCATGATTAGTTGTTTAGTTGTCCTGTCAATCCAAAAATTCTACGAACAGGTTTAGGAAACAGTCTATTCCGATTGGTTAATATGGATTTATGGGCGTAACTCTGTAAGAAATTAAAGGTTTTACTTTAGGAAAATTCAGCAGTCTTTAATCTTTCGCAAGGGAAGTTAAATGATTCCGGGATCGTGTGAGACGTTATCTCGTGATTTGGCAGTAAAGCGAGAGTTTTGTATTAGCAAGTAGGCAAACTCTACATTTTGAATTCGTAAAAAGTACGTCTTCATTATAGAGTAAGGGGCCAGATAGTTGTCTCAGTTAGGAGACAGACTATACGTGAGATTCGTGGAAACGAATAAAGAAACGGCAAAAGGTACGCAATCTTAGTTTCCCGATTTTAATATGTTATTTCATTTCTTGATCTATTTTGCAAATGTATTCTTGATATGATGTATGTATGTATTATTTCATTTTGCAGGATTTTAGTGAAATGCTAGTCATGGCATTTTATTCTTTGATTTCCTAATTATCAATTCATTTGGAGAATTGGCAAGAGTGAATGTAATTACAAATTTCATTAGATTAGTTGAAAAGATTGCATGTAATTGAATCTTTAATAAATAGGAGTGATTATGAATTTTCATGAATGATTTAAGGAATGATGGGTAATATTTCATAGTTTTCTGGAATAACTCTGTCTAAAATGAGTATGACCTAACATTACATGTATATTCATATACTAGTTTGTAATATTTAATTGATCACTTAAGTGTATATCTATATGCTAGTATGTAATATCTAATTGGTCGAGTAAACTATTTTAGAATAGTTAGATCTGAGGGTCTAAGCATATGTAACTTAAGACTGCTAGATTGGTAGAGCCAGCAGTCGAGTGGGGGTTACATACGGGTTCATACGGCTGAGTTGAATTTAATTGACCATCCCTAGCGTGACCCGAATTAAGGTCAGGACAAGCATCAACCGTTTATGTAAACATAACAGTTAGCTAACAGAAGTTACTGCGGCAGAATTTATGCCTTTTGTTTTCTGAGCCAAATTCATGTAAAAATATAGATATACTTGGGAATGTGACCTATTGTCTATTGCGAGACATTTTTATTTATTGAAGGAAACAGCTTTCCTGGATTCACATGAGAAATCCTTGAACAATCCAGGACCAAAACAAGTTCTACGCAGAAATCTAAGTCCAGAGACGATTGTTAAGTCAGACTTCGACGGACAAGAGTCCAAGACGAAACAGTCAGACAAAGATCGGCAGAGCAGGGACGAACGGAAGTCTTGATGTCCGCATAAAATAGGTGATAAAGTCTCTCATCGTTGCACTCAAAGGTCACATCTCATTGGCAATGAAGAAAGTATATTAACGTTGAAAATAAGTTTACATTTAAAGAAATTTGTATTGTCCTTTTATTTGAGTACATGTTAGTACCATTTTCCCTTCTTTTGTAACTTAGTCATTGGTTTCTTTTCATTTAAATTCTGTTGATAAACTGATTAAATTTTATATTTGTTCATTGAAAGGGGGCTCGTTTTGTTATTTCTTCAATATACTCGTTCAGTGATCTGCATTCTTCTTTCTATCTATCCACACTGGGTAAACTACACCGCGGAGGTCATTCCCTAGCAACGAACCGTAGTGAAAGAGGTTGGTGTGTTTTGCACGCCGCCAATTTGCCACAAGCAGTACTAATTAAATGTTCGCAATTCTAATTTTTCTCGTATAGAAGATGAAAAAGGTTTTAGCTGGTTTCTATGTACAATGACAGATCAATGTAAATGGAAATAGCTATTAACCTTGTAAAATTAATTTGATGATAAATGCTGATTTTAGTCATAAACGCCATCACCAGCCGCAACTGACAGAGGCTTTACGTTAGTGTTAACGTTTTTTGTTGGCTTTCTTCTTCTTCTTCTTCTTCTTCTTCTTCTTCTTCTTCTTCTTCTTCTTCTTCTTCTTCTTCTTCTTCTTCTTTGGATACTACACTAACCACAGTAAAGTCAAAATCGTCATTTTGCTTCATTTCGTTTGAGTCACACCGGCAGACGAATTACTCTTATTGATTTAAAGATTATGTCTTTCCCATTTTTATATGTTCCTGCAGACCGCTCCTGTGACTTAGTGGTTAGAACATGCTTCTCGGATGTATGAAGTCGTGGGTTCGATCATCGGCCGAGACATACCAAAGATATAGTAATAGCAGCTGCCTCAATTGGCGCTCAGCATTACGAGGTCAGTGTTTCGACTGGTCGACCTGGTGTCAGTATAATGTGACTGGGTGGGACATCATGTTACATGTCTGCAGCATAATGCCCTAGTGCTAGACATCACTATAAACTTCCACACTGCAGACATCGCAGCGTTATCACTGAAAAATTGTTAAAGTTACGCTAAAAATCCAAATAACACACACATACACACACACCCACTCACACACACACAAACACAGACACACACACAGAGTTCCTGCCTAACGTGGATACATGAGAAAGCCTGCCATTAGCTTCTCGTGGGTCGATGGTTCTTCCAGGTGTTTTCCAAGGCTCTTCCTCCACCAGTTATACTGGCCGCCATGTATAGCTTATCTTGTGCTGAAAATGACGTTAAACTCTATAACAACAACAAGAACAACAAGTTTCTGCCTTGCAGGAAATGATTCATCGACTATTATGGGTTGTTTTCACAGACGTCAGGATTATGTACCCAAATACCCACAATGCAAAGTGCGCGTACCTTGCGCCGCCATTTTGAGTCGCTAACAAACCTTTATCAATACGGGTTATCACGCACATTCAAGATAAAATCTGATTTAATTGTCGCTAAAGGATGTTTAGTTAATCAAATGATACATAGATTATACCTGAAATTATGTGTCTCTAGCACGAAAATGAAAATACAACTGTAAGTTCCATGGATTATATCGAAAGACAGAAAAGTTGAACCGTAATCGAGCATATTGCTATCAAATATTACTGCAGGTTTTTTATATAAGCAGTCAATATCGATTTTTAAAAAAATAAAATATTTTGTATGATGTCCCTGAGCTTGTCGCCGTGAAAGAGTATTTTCGAACAATTATCTTCCGGATACAATATCGGTTACGGAAATAAAAGTTAGTATTGTGTGTATTGTGCCAGAACTTTAATGAATAAATACGTTTCGCGAAAACATGTGCGTGTGCCAAAGACAGCTGAAAGAAAAAACAATTTTAGTTATACGGTCAAATAATTGTATTTGTGGTGGTTGTGATGGACGTGGGATGATAATGAACGGAAGCGATAACCGTTCAAAGAAGTTTCATCTTCAGTATATTAAAACGAAACATTTGCCTAACGGAACAGGACTTTGTACAGAACGTCAAAACCGATTATTCTTGAAATGCTTTAAGAAATATACTATTATTCATTAATTATTGTTTTGTTGGGTTTTTTTTAACTTAAACTATAACTAAACGATTGGTTTCATGCAGAACAGAATGTAATGTATTATTATATCCAGACGCACAATATGAGACTTGCTTTGATAATTATATGTGAAGAACAATGTTGTAAGCACTGGTTTGAGACTTAAAAATGGCGGACATGGAAGTACACACGTTTTGTGATGTCAGGTGAAAACAATGGATTGAGAAATGACATCGTGAAAATAGTGGAGCATCTTCCCAGACAAGAAAAATTGTACATTTTTGTTTTTACATATATATGGGATTCTCAATTTCTTATTGGTCTTAAAGTGTGCCTACTTTAAGTAACTGGAATAGACCAATCAGGCAAGGGGAGAACTGACCTATTAGGATGGTGACATCCGGATCTACGGGATATTGCACATGCGGAGTGAAAGAACTATTTGCCTGAAGTTCGGATCAGAAATGCAACTTCGACAATAACGATAACAAGTGGCCTGTTGACAAAGGATTCTTGATTAACCAGAATGGTCTACCCTTGGCAAAACTAGTCCTTGCAGATATAAAACAGTTAGAAGAGACGGCAATTATACCGCTGGACATTTGATATGTAAAAAATAGGTAGCTTTACATGTTTAAACAGTTTTTTCTCTCAGCATCACTCATCTATATTTTTGTTTTGTCCAAAAATGACTTTTATTTTGTGCAAAAGCACAGACATTTTTATGTCTTCTTTTACTAAAACATGTACAGTTGGAAATAGGATATTTTATTCCGTGCCTCTGATGAGGTTTTAAAGGAGCAAGGACAATATAATTTGCCTCTTCAAGTCTTGCCTTTTTTATTTAAATAAATCTTTTTATATTAATAAATTAGCCAATAATAGGAAGAGCGTCAAAGAAACATAAGTAAATTATATCTGATTTAATCATGAATTGAGGTTGTTGATTAGAAAACTTTATGCGCAGCAAAATAAACTGAAAATAAGGGATAATACTTGAGATATCGTAACTTTTCCTGACGTTCGCGGGTCGATAATTCGCAACCAAAAACGTATCTCGATTTCGAAAAATACATAAAAGAAAGATGAAGAATAAAAGAAGGCCGTTATATTTGAGTGATTGGTGGATTTGAAAAGACCAAATAATAACATCTAAGTTAAAACATGATTGTTTACACCGTCATCAATATAACAATGCATTAACTAACTTAGTTAAAGTTATGTTCTATGACGATCAAGGAAATTGAATTACCATTAATTTTCTCCACTTGCAGCGGAACCAAGTACCTGGATTGACAAGAATAATTCAATGTCTATAAGCAAATATGTACTAGATATTAACAGAAAGATGAAGAACTGTTTATCAAGAAAAATATAAACAATCACGCACGCGCAAATCCTGACAAAAGCTTTTAAGAACATAGTTTTTGACATGCACGAATGGAGAAGTAAACCATTTCGCGTGCCACCAGAGTCATTGCAAGCATTGGAGTTTATTTGTTGGTGTTCTTGTTTGCATTATTCTTTTAAATCTGTGTATTGAAAAGTTTGTTTTTAAATTTATTTTATTAATGTAACGTTTCCCCATAAAATGATAAGATCCTATTGTCTTTTCAATAATTAGCACACGTTATCAACACAATATGTAGGCAAAAATACGAATCTCACTGCGTCAAGAAATATCTTGCTCTGGTAACTGACAAAGCACACTTTTTTATGTAAAGAACTGTATTCGTCATTCGAAAGCAATTTTGACATTTTAACCTTGGCGAAAAGCAATGAGAAATGTCAACAGACACGCTGAATTTCAAGATTTGGCCTATAAAAGGCAAATATTACTTTAAATGGAACAACTGCTAGAAAAATTACACCTGTATTATTGTGTGGTCAAGCATGAGACTGATGAAATTGACTTCTGCAATAATAATAATAATAATAATAATAATAATAATAATAATAATAATAATAATAATAATAATAATAATAATAATAATAATGGTTTTCCTTGTCTTTTTCTGTACTAAAATCCTCACAGCAGAAGTAGATATAAACGCAGTAAAGCCATAGCGTTCAGTCATGGAGGAAACACTTTCGAATCCTGAGTACAATATAAAATGGATCTGAGACGAGAGCCTCTTAAACACCAACGGGAGAAATAAAGAATCATCCGATGTAAACAAAACACGTGACTAAACACGTGTTTTGAAATGACTTCACATGCAAAATTTAATCAACAGCTATTCCTGTGTAGAAATGATGAAGACATTCGTCGTCTGTGCTTTCTTTGGTTTTACAAAAAAAGTGTGGTGTAATAGTTCTGCGTGCATGTAAACTATATTAGGAGATTTAGCTATGATTTAAATGCATTCTTGTATGTTGCCACTAACATCATTATGGGCGTCATTTGATTTTGATGTTATCAAAATGTGGATCTAATTTTACAAATGCTAGATGGAAAGTGTGTTGAATCTATCCCAAGTGTATATTTAGAATAATATAGCCACTGCAACGATAAAATATGGAGCCTTTGCGTCAATAAAGCCAAAACACTAATAATGCAAGAGCTTAAATGTGAGTCGCAAAAGAGCTCTGTTTACGGGGTGGTGATTATATATAGCTAGATGAATGATATATCGAATCGTTCTATATATTTGAAACTAAAAGCGTGTTAATATATTCCATTGCAGAATAACAATATTGCGGAATTAAACATTTTCTATAATTTCAAAAGAAACAAATTATATGCAAAATTCCTTGTTCTCTTTTTTAAAAACATTTTAAAAAATATCATGATAAAAATATCAATAAAATTTATTAAAAATCAAAAGGCTTTTTTTGAAACATATAAGCTCGGGAAAAAAGAAGGAAAGGCTTGGCGATATTTTTATATTTACACATTACTGAGAAATGTTTTAAATCGCTAAGCATTAACTTCAAATCTGATTAAAATCAGATCGCCGCTGTCCTACGTGAAGATCTGATTACAACCGCTTATGGGTCATATTCTGGTGACCTTTGAATTAGCCAACGGAAATGCAGCTTTCAAAACTCTGAAAGCGAACCAAATCGTTAGGTACAAATTCATGCTTTTTATCTACACTGCTCAGTTTCCAAATGGGAAGATATAAGACTTCATCGGATAGGTTGATAAAATTAGTGATTATGGTAAAAACATAGGTCACCAGAAGATGACCCCTAAGCGGTCGCTGTCAGATCTTCATGTATAATAGTGGAGGTCTGATTTTAATCAGATTGTATTTACTTAATTTCAAATGTATTTGTTCCGGTCACTGCAGGTTACGGCTTTCTTGCATGATTCGTTGCGTTTACTAATAAATGAAAAGTAGCCAGTTCGATAAAGTCAAATCGCAAGATTGCAGTCTACCGAATCTGCGTTTTTCGCTAGCCCAGTAAAAAAAAAATAAGTATGAAATGGTCGCTAGAGGTAAGTAGTCAGTCCAAGTTTTTTAAAGCTGACAACAAAGCAAAGGTGTGCTGTCTGCTCTAAAAGTGAAATGTCTTGTCGAAGCGCAAAGGATATAATTTTGAGATCTTAATCGCTAGTAGGTTCCCTGATTGTGGAAGTTTTATAATTTCTTCAGCGACGTCCTTCGCCACTGATACATTGTTTTTAATAATTTGAGTCACGGCATTAAGTTGAAAGTTGTCAGTTTCGAGCACTCTGTACTGTCTATTTAGTGAATACTGATGAGACAGAGCGCGAAGTTATTTCCCTTATTTATGATCATTCCCATTAATCATTGTTGTCAGTTTTGCAGATAAATTGAACGATGATTCAGAATTATTGTATTGTATTTAATAAGCACGTTTATCTTAAAGATAATCACTTGATTTGCCTCCAGTTTTGATAATCATTACATGCATTTTGACAGACTTTATTATCTCAACTAAATGTACATAAGTTGATTGAACATACATTTTATATTTAATTCTTTTTTCTAGAGAATTTTTATTTTTGAATTAGCATTTTTGTTTTATTAGAGATTAAAATCATGGAAAAGAGTTGGATTTTTTTCAGTTATTTTGAATCAGTTGTCAGTGAAAATTCATCTTTCTTACCTTCTGTTGATGAAGCATGAGATATCAGTATCTGATTCTGGCGAATGTTTTCACAATCCAAACTATAAAGCAAACAGTCTTTTACCATTTCAAATTATCTTTATCATCGTCATCATTATACACGTCATTTGTCTTCACATCGGCCATTTTATATTCGTCATTTGTTCATTAAATGATGATATATTTATCTATTTGCCTGCTTGTCTGTTTATCTGTATGTCTCAGCTTTGTTTTGTCTATTGTTTCTCAGAAGGATAAAAAATCTGTTTTATTGTTGCGATTTTTCAGGACTTAGTATTACCTCACACAAATTTATCCTCGCAAAAATCGATGGAAAAAATCGGAGTATTTTAAACTTTGCGAAAATTCAACATGCAACTTGCAGAAAGTTATAAATACCATAAATATTCCATTTTAATCTTTTTTTCTTGTCATTTTTGAGTATTTTTATTTATTGTCTTTCTTTCACCTTCGTTCATTCATTATTTCTATCTTTCATTTTAATATCTGCTTTTTATATGTGCTTTTCTTCTTCTATCCATTCTTTTTTTTTTGTACATTTTCTTTTTTAATTAAATATTTTATAGATACCACGCAGTGAATGCGACGCGACAGTTTTATCAAGAAAAAGTAATTAATATGTCTCTTTGGAACTGAATGTTGTTTTTCTGATAATGAATACGTATTTTCTGTTTAATATTGACTCATTTTCATCAAGTTTTTATTCGCGCACCAATTCATATGTCTGAGAAATTTGCACCATCCATTTTTTTCACCACTTGAGATTTAGGTAATTACTGGTGTTCAAATCGATGTCCTGTTGTACTTCATAATTATCTGCCGGCTTATTTTACACTGTCTCTAAGTATAAGGATATTGAAAGCAAACAAACATGAACACAAACAAAACAGAGTTTGTTGTTATTGAAAACAAATCGCAATTTATCGCATACCAACACTTGTCCTGTGCAAGACATGGTAGCTTCAGTATTTACAATAAAAGTTAACCAGGAGACGGGTGTGAACTATGTTGTGGAAGTTTCCTTACGAGAAAGTGGTCTAGTCTGAAAAAAAAAAGAAAGATAGGTGTAAGTACGACAGTGGGCAGGTCTAGGGCCGTCGCATCCAAAATTTGCAAGGTACTGATGATATATAAGGGGCCCGACAGGGCCGTCTTAACAACATTATAGGCTCTGGGCCAAGCAATGCAGTTGTTCCCGCTACTAGCCCTACTATTCATTAACCAAATATGGGCTGCATTGTGTGCCCATGCCTTCAGACGGCACTGGGCCCCGAGTGGCCGAGTGTCCAAAGCACTCACTGTTACGGATCACTGCCGTCTCACCTCTGCCCGCGAGTTCAAGAGTCAGGTTCACCTAATGTGGGTATGTGAGAAAGTTAGCCAGTAGCTTCCCGTAGGTAGGTGGTTCTTGCTGGGGATTTCCATGGTTCTTCTTCTACTAGTTATACTGGTCGCCATGTATATCATACCTTGTAGTGAAAATGGCGTTAAACCAAAAAACAACAACTATACAAAATAAAGAAAAATTCAGAAAATCTCATTTTTCTAACATCATAACTTATTTATTTGCTTACGCATTTAAGTTAAATCAATTACCAATTAAAACTTTTTTCCACGTTTTAAATTTTTTTTCTTTGCTCAAAATTTTTTAATCGAAACAAGTTAGAACTAATAAATGATGTATTTTCATTCAGCAATTATTACTGCATCTACCTGAAATTTCGAAAATGACACATGAGTGTACAATTCCATTTCCATTTTCTACCTTCTTAAAGCCACGGCGACTCAGTGACGAGCGTGTTTAATACACTATCCTAAGCTCAGCCCCAGTCAGCTACCGTGGGGTGTCCTTGTGCAAGGTACATTACTCCATCTACCTCTGACTTGATCAATGTGCTGTGCTTTAAAGCACCAAACAAAAGAAACCAATCGCAACTTAACATCCTACAAATGAAATTGCGCAACGTAGATATAATACAATACCACACTTGCATAACAACGTAGAGAGACCCATTATTTGCAGTTAGGTTGAGATCATACAATCTTAAAACCATTTAAACGGTTGAATAATAAAATATTACACTTTCCGCAATCAGTTGTTCATTGCATATAAATTTTACTAAACTCTTTAACTTAAATTCAAGTTTATGAGCAATGATGTAAGATTCCCTGTTTTCTGTATCATTCTCACTAACCTATGATAGAATAAAAGTTTCCTTCTTCCTATGTTTGTGTTACACAGTTTGCTATGTGAACAAGTGGGAATAATATTGGGTGGATAGGTTAGGAAAATTCCACCCTCGGAATTAAACTTTTGAGTCAGGCACTGGGCGAGGTCTCGTCCCTGAGTACAAATTTTGACCCTAAATTTAGTGGATCAGATCAGCCATGCATCTCCTGAAGCAAAATATGTTTGATTCAGATGTTATTAAAGATGAGGATATGGCAAAAGTTTATTTTAGACACCTCTCTCTTTTCTTTGTCGCCTGGCGTATGAATGTACATAGAGTTTACGCTCATGAATTTATTACCAATTCCAGAACCAGGCACAATTATGTTTTCATGTTATTTGAAATTGAATATATTTTATATTCAGCTTTACACATTTACACAGGACGTTTACTGCCTTATTTTATTTGCCTTGAATGAATCTCTCTCTCTCTCTCTCTCTCTCTCTCTCTCTCTCTCTCTCTCTCTCTCTCTCTCTCTCTCTCTCTCTCTCTCTCTCTCTCTCTCTCTCTCTCTCTCTATATATATATATATATATATATATATATATATATATATATATATATATATATATACAAATATATACATATATACATATATACATATTTATATATATATATAAATATATATATATACATAAATATATACATAAATACACACACACACACATATATATATATATATATATATATATATATATATATATATATATATATATATATATATATATATATATATATATATATATATATATGCTTAGTCGTAACGGTATATGGGCTGGTGCGTGTAGGCAAGGCGATGGGTGCCATTTACTCGCGGACCTGGGTTCGAAATTCCGTAGATTACAAATTTAATTTCTCTAACCTGTGTGATAGTATTGTTTGTATTAATCTTTACAATACATATATACGATAATGTGCATGAATAAATTTGATTATTTAAATTGCTGCATGTCCTTTTCTTAAACTCTTTATGATAAAACAAATATTATGAATTATTTAGGTGTGACACATTTACATACAGAGTTTCGAAACTGACAACAACAGAAGAGAAACACAAATTAAAAAATAAAATAAAACGACTGAATTGGAGGTCTAGTGACGAGGTACTAGTCCTTTACATTGCCAACTGCTCCCATTGTTTAAATTGTTTTAATGTTTTAGCTTTATGTTTGCTTGTATATAAGTCAGGTAAGTCAGAAATCCAAACAAAAAGTTTAATGATAAAAAATGCAACAAAAGAAGAAACAGATGTAAATGTGTAGCTGAACTTGCTAGTAATTCACACTTTAAAACAGATACGAAGAAAAAATTGTGAATTCATTTAATGGCTCGTTGTCGAAATGGTATTAAATTGTTTTTAAAACAAATCTGCTCAAATGAAGCCAGTAAACCTTCGATTTACGAAAAAGCATCAATATTTGCAAATGTGGAAATGTTGACAGTAAATTTGGGAAATTAGGGATAATTGCTTAATAGGTAACTTTAATTTAAACATTTAGTTAACTGTGCCACATTACTGTGTTTTCACTCTACTTAAATGAATTTCTAACTGCCGTCTATATCAAACATCTACCGTCGCATTATGCGCAGGGAGATAAGGGTTTATGTTGTTAGTTCTACTGCTAACTCCAAACAGTTTACATGAATCCAAATGTGCTGGCTCATTTTTCGACGGCAGATCTGGGTTTGTGCACGGTTTGCAATTTGACTTAAAATCGAGTATATAGTGTATCTGTATTACAGGTGTGACTAATACGCCTAACCACTCTTCAATCAATCTGACGGTAAAATTGATAATAATATTTGAACCAAATTGTTGGTTGCCTGCTAATTTTGTGAAAAAATAGTTATGATGAAGTTTCAAATGAATTGTGAGGACCTCAGTCAGCAGAGTGAATTTTCCTGGCAATGTTTCGTAATTAGGAAATTATATTATGTAGCAAATTAACACTAATATCGTTTACCACACTTCCAGCGTAGCATAAATACAAAAATAATGTAGTTGTGGAAATTTCCTAAAGGTCACGTTTTATGATCAGCGCATTTACCACAAACTTAGCTGACCTTAAAATGAACAATTAATTGTTATCGCAATGCATAAGACATGCGTTCACTCAGAACAGTTATAATAATGGACTAAAAACACGTACGGGGATCTAACCCACGACCTCCCGCATTCGAGGCGAATGCTCTAACCTCTAGGCCACCGAGCGGTTATTTGTACTGTGATGATTTATTTATTGTTAGTTATATATTTTCCTGTGGGTGGATACTAATCATCCTGTATTTTATGTTTGACATACAATTACATGCACACAGAAATATTTTATTGAAAAGACAATATGACCCCTTCTCTACCAATGTTAAAACTGCACTCTTTGTGAGGGGATCAAAGAGTGCCATTTAAAATCCACAGAACGAATGACAGAAATAAGAAAGCAAAACAAAGACAAAATCAGGAAACTATCTTTATCGAGTCTGCATTCATATTTACTCATTAGAGTACAGATATGATCATTTTGCACGTATGATAAAATTATTATCCTGTGTAATACTCTAGTGTACTCCAGAGTAATATATACAAAGTTGTACTAGAACATTTTAAATGCAATAGAAACTATCTTTTGGACTAGGGATGGGAAGAGTATCGACAAATTATCGAGCAATTTTTTTTCTAAGTTGAGAATATCCTTAGATTTTATACATCATAAAAATAATGATGACATTACGTTTATTGTTTTCATTAATCTCAGAACAATGGACATAAACTGTCATCTAGCCAAAGGATGTGGATTAAATATTACGGCATGACGTCAATTATAAATGTCATATACCTATATAATACAGAGTCTACATAAAATACAATGTTTTAATGATACACAATTTGATCGGTATGTGTCTCCAGGTAAGTGTCCCTTTGTGGGAGGCTGGAAATATTCAACGCAATATGAAGAGCAAAAAACAAGCTGACAATGTAGATTTTGATAATATAACGCTACAAATGCATGGTAATAATTCATTAATAAACACCAGTCATAAAAATTTCATTAAGGAGAAATCATAAAATTTGAATGTTTATGCGATATGAATCGCCTGGTTAAGCTTTAAACATTAGAATACGAACTAATTTAAATTTCGATTGATAAGTTTCTAAATGAGAAGAAATCTTTAGCAACGCTACATGGCGTGTGTGTGTGTGTGTGTGTGTGTGTGTGTGTGTAATCACACCTCCATAACTTCATCTACATTCTCAAAATGAGAAAATATAAGCAACTATAAAGTGATTTGTCACATTTGTTGCGTGCAGTTGGTAATTTTTAACTGATAAATATAGTAGTGCTCCTTTAGCTTCAAAATCTGTGCAACAAAGCAGCTAGTTCCCAATTCGAACTGAATAAGACAACGTCATAGGACGATAACAGTAAAAAAGTATCTGTCTGTAGGGACGCCTACTCTAAGTTAGACAGCGAATTTGTTCTCTGAACTCTAGCGATTGCAGCGTATATTTTGTTGCAATCCATTGATGCAGGAAAGAAAGAAATTCAACAACTAATCTCAGTCAATTGATCGATCTTGATCTTAACAGAGTGTGTATGGTATTTATCTGCGTCTTCTAGTCCACTGGAAATTCTGCAGAGACGCAGTTATTCGAGAAGTGTACCATTTAAACGCATCGTCTCTTACTTTGGACTGCAAAAATGGTGACTTTCATAAAGTGATTTATACAAGTTTCCCGACTGACTACATATGTACACACTGTAATTGTGTAAAGTGCTGTAGTATGATTTCTGTAGTATAATTTCACAGTGCTTTCTGTTGTGGTCAGCGTGACACGTAAACATTAAGATTGATGCATTGGCTATATCCGCTGTAACTTGGCAGCTTGTAACAATTAACCTCTCCTTCTTGGAACCATCACTTGAATTTTAATTATGGCCCACACGATACCAGCTAAACACATATGTCAGTGAAATATCATGTAGCTTTAAAATGACAAAAGTTTAGATGAACCAGACAAAATTGTAGGAAGTTGTCTCTTTTTGCGCGTAAAATACGCTTGTTCCCTCAAAGTTTTTGTTAGTTACAACATATTATGTATGTATCTTCCTTAATAATATTATACACACAACTTCCTTAATACACTATATCATACACACAATGTCATATATATATATATATATATATATATATATATATATATATATATATATATATATATATATATATATATATATATATACACACACGAAATGTCCTTGATACTCTATTCCTTAAAATTAATGTACTTAACATACTACATCACACACGCAAAGTTCGTAATATTATAGATCATATACGCCCTGTCCTTAAAAATATATCACAGGAAATGAATGTGTACACAGTTAAGCGATCTTTATACCTCCTACCTACTTCATACAACACCTTTATCCATTTTGGACGAGTCAATAAATGTGAAATGAGAAAAAGGTTACGTAAGGTATTTTTCTTTGGTCAAATGGCTTATTTACATGGCGTACACACTAGATAAAAATAAACCTTATATAATGATTTATTCTCTTAATCACACGCCAATCACATGTAGTTTTGGCTATTCCTGCCATTCAAGACTTATCTCTCATCAGACATATCTACTACATGCATATCTACTACATACGACACCTTTATCCATTACTGACGAGTAGTTTCTGAAACTTTTGAATGTTTTGATTCCTCTGGCTTTTCAGACAATTAAAACCCAGAATACAAAAGAATTAAAACAATAACAATATTTACACAGAATCTTTAAAACAATCTACTCTATATTAGCTAAATTAGTCATATTCAAGAGAATACTTTAACATAGTCCTAAACAGAGAATTCGATCTCCGAAACGATGAAACAGGTTACTTTCACACTTCCTCCACTTTTCAGTTGTATCAGTCTCAAGAACGTTTCCGAGGCTTTTGTTTTTTATAACTGTATGGATAGGAAGGTTCCGGCATTAAGTCTTGTCCTTTACATTTGTGAACTTCCACAGTTCGTGTACAGTTTTTACAATGTACCATACAACACCAATGGAATTTACAATCGCACTTGTCCGTCTTCTGTAACGTAACGGTATCATAACCTCGACCGCAACACATTATATCACAGCCATCGATCCCGATGGATGTTTTGTTGCATATTCTTCCTGCGGTGCCCAGGGAACCTGAGAAAAAAAAAGAAGAAAAAAAATAAATAAAAAATAAAATATAATAATAATAATAATAATAATAATAATAATAATAATAATAATAATAATAATAATAATAATAATAATAATAATAATAATAATAATAATAATAATAATAATAATAATAATAATAATTTGTTGCTGTTGCTGTTGTTGTTGTTGTAGGAGTAGCAGTAGTAGACAAACCTTAAAAATGTGCAATGCAACACATCATCATATGACAATATACAAGTATACAAAACTTTCCCCATTTATTATAAACAGCTCTTACGTTTGAAAATCAAATGGCAGTGTGGCTGAAACCTAAAACAATGACATTGAACTTGGAAACATCAAGGCAGGTCACACCTCCAAAGATTCCAGCACTAAAAAGTGAGGCGGAAAGCAAGACGGAACAACTTTAACAAATAATGAGTAATAACCTTGACCTTCCAGAGAGAACCCCAATGTAATATTTGACAAACCTTCTAATGAAGGTGAATAAGTATACGAGCTTAAAGCTTTACTTAACTGTTTCTAAAGTTACAGAAACGAAAGAAAAGTGTGATATAAAATTCAAATATTGAGATGTTAACCTCGTTCTTGAAGATATGAAGCAAATGCAGCTCATGACACATGTTCTACTAATATGGTATGAGAATTACATCCATTAATGTCAAAAAGTTCGAATATTATGTTGCAGAACGTACAGAATGATAGTAAACTGATAATATTGAGCCGTGACCTTTTTCTTAAAATATGAACTTTAATGTGACATGGAAAACACCTCGTTAATGATGTACAAGGTTTAGTTCCTTAACCTCAAACGTCTGTAAAGGTGTAGGGCAAAAGGAAAGGTTTGATGGTAAACGTGATATGGTAATCCGTGACGTTGACATTAAAGAGAACATCCCCAGTGTGATACGTTACATACTACATACTGTCTAGGAACAGTCTTGTTTTGACAAAAAATTAAGAGAATCCCAAATCTAATAAATCTAGTTCAGTCATATGTACAGTGCTGTGTTCCAGTGTAAACCACTCTGAAATAATTGACACAAGAAACTTTTACGTCCACGAAAAGTCACGCCACATGGCATCCCACATTCACAATGGTGGATACAAAAATATATGGAGCGGTTGGCAACGGCCGATGATAAGTTTCAATCCGTTGCCGGTGTATAACCAGTGCAGCTTTTCACCACTCTTGTTTTTCGTTCTCAACGGGTCAAGATGAGGGTTAGCTAAGAGCCATTGACCATTATCTCCGGTAGGATGATTTCATCCTGGTTATCCTGTCTGTGTAATCAAGAGTGTGTTATAAAATGTCTGACATAGAAAGCTTTTTGCTAAATATTTTTCCACCCCTACTCCAACACTATTTTAGAAGCAGAATGATAAATCTCCGTAGTAATATTGACACCAGTAATAGCCCATGTTAAATTTCCCATAGTTGGCCATGTTCAATTCCCCTGAGGGATCATACTGGTCTAAAGAAAACTAAACTACCCCCGTTTACTACTGGAAGGGAACAAAAATATATAACAAGACCGGAATATATAACAAGATACCAATGCTCAAATGTCTGTTTAATAAAGTGTTTAATGATGTTATGCGGGGGTGCTGGCATCTATTATCGTATAAACTATCAGTTCCTGAATAATATGTTAAATGACACGCGAAGAGCGTTACGTAATTTATGCGTATTCAACGACTGTGTATACGGCGATAGGCGCGGAACAAACAACATTAAACTCTTATAATTGCAATTATATTAAAGTAATTATTTTTTTATATTGCTTTATATATGGAAAAACCTAAAGCTTCTAGTTATGTTAGACGGTAACCTTCGAGGACAGCCCACCCCACGCACCCCCACTTTGATTAATTTATCTAAAGGATTTTATGTGTTTATGTATCCCTCTATTGTCTTTGGTCTGTGTTTCTCGTAAAACATAGAAAAGAATATATATATATATATATATATATATATATATATATATATATATATATATATATATATATATATATATATATATATATATATATATATATATATATATATATATATATATATAATTTATTTAAATGTTTTGGAATGGGGTGTCTCTGATTCTCTAAACTTTTGGTGGGTTAGTACTAATCAAAGGTATTTGGTCTCAGATCTCCCAATTTTCCTTACCCAGTTCTCTTGAGGCGAGATTATGGGAATCGTACCCCTTCCCATTCGTAGGCGCAAGCTTTAGGCCGGTTTCCTTCCCCATTTTTCTCGTTAGTGACATTTGTCAAGAGATCCTCCTATTGTCTTGTGTTTGCTAAGTGTTTTGATGCGATATTATTTGTATGCATTTCCCGTGTTTCTGATAGGACTAACGTAAAAAAATTTTTTAAAAAAACCCGAACTATGGTTATCTAACTGCTGTATATTTATTTAGATAGTACAAAAACAAAATAGTTAGGATCATTTTTAATCTTCATTCAAGATATAAAAACCAGTATAGGATAAAGTATTTATCCGCACAATTTAGGTTCCCCTTAACAGTCTCGTACTTTGCATAAGATTTAATTTTTTTAAGAAACAAAATTCCCTTGACTTTTCTGGCTGATTATCTTGGTTATTAAAAATGATTTTGTATATTTTAGGTTTTGTAAAAATTATTTTTAATTCCTTTATTTGATGTATGAGTTGTGGGTGTACTTTGGGGTATTGGATAAACAGCTTGGTTGTACTTCAGATGTGCGCAGTTTTGTTATTATTGCTTCTAGACTTAGAGGTAACTTGGAGGAAAAAAAGCCTATAACGCTTTGTACTTTTTATATTCCAATTCATTTATATCACATTTATATTGCAATTCATTTGTTGCACTTTCTTCTCTGGCACAATTTCATTTTCACTATTTTAATAACTTGTAAAGTTAGTGTACTTTGGACTAGTTCATTTCTTGAGCACATGAAACAGCCCATCAGTCACTGTTAGCATTAGGCAGCAAGTTATTTCGCATGTCACAATTAAATAAATCTCAGTCACGGTTTTTTAATGTAACTTAGAGGTATGCCAAAGTTCTCGCCAATGTACTTGTTTCAAATGCATACAAGTTTACTTCATGCCCGTTTCGCTCTCAGAAGTACTTAATAATAGATCGGAACTTTATATAAAAATAAACGCAACGCAGTCTGATCACATGGTTACATTCTGACCAATAAAAAATCATCATTATATTATGGAACTAATGTAAAAGAAATTGTTATAATGTATATATGCAATAAAACTATGTGAGTAAGCTGCCATATTTCTCCATTTCTATAAAAGAGCAGGGGGACTTAAACTAAATTAAAACCTTACCTATGTCTACATTTTTATAGCAGTAATCGGGAGACTCATCGAAATATACCAGATCAGAGCGTGTTGGCTTTTTGTGGTTCTTGTTCGCCACGATGAGTCCCTCTCCCTCCTGACTCATCATGACCTGGGTGGCGCCATTATATTTTGTTTTGATGTAGTTTCCCACCTGCCGGAAATCGTTCATTGCCAGCCAACAGGTCCGCACTGCACATGATCCGCTGACCCCATGGCACTTACAATGTAGAGAGCTGAACTTTTTTACAGCCTGTATAAAACAGATAACAGAAAATAAATATAACTTTAATCTCTTTTCCTTCTTTTGTGAATACCAAGATAGTGTAAATATGTGCATAAATACGCCCACACTTAATGCATACGAATGTATTTCTTAAATCGATTATTTCTTTCTCGTGTAAATTCAGCAGTAGCAGCACCCTCTATATTATAATATTTTCACAACTTTTTGTTTGTTTGTACACACCTACCGATTTTAAAAACAAAGGATATTTTTAACAAATGCACAAAACTGAGTCATTTCACTCATTCATTTACTATTTCTAGTCTGATTGTCGCCAGGGAATCTTAAACACTGTCATCTCGTTTCGAGTCAAACGAAAGTATTTTAAGTAACATTAATATGGTCGCCAGACTCGCATGGGCGAGTCTATGTTTTTCAGATACAAATGTAATGTTGGTTGCCGTTTTTCATAATCTCAATAAATCCATAAATTTTGGATTTATATTTCTTTGAACATAAAAATTCCTCCTTTTTATTTATTCAATTTAATTTAGAAATGTTAAAACTAAACATTGCAGATATTAGACGCGCACGACACATTTTTTACTTTAATGAACTGTTATATAATCTCAAAATGGACATTAGGTAGTCTAACTGCTTGTTTACATCGAAACCTTCCATTTTCTTTGAAATGACGATTAGTCGACAGTGCTAGTGAACCCTTATCGACAATCAGGTCAGAAATTATAAATCAATGAATGAAATGACTATATTTTGTGCATTTTTTTCCTTTGGCGCTTTTCGTTTATTAGATAGGTAGGAAAGTACAAAGAAACGAAGGTATGCGAAAGGTAAATTGCAAAATATCTCTATAAATGATTACGGAAACCATTTGTTTTCTCGCCTTTAGTCTAGAACTGGTGTTAATTTCTTTTAATATTAAATACTCTTTAGACAAACAAGCAAAGGTCTGCCAGATTTGTCAAACAATGAACTAATGAACTAGACCAGAGTGGTCAAAGTACAGGCCCAGGGTTCATTTTGTTGTGGCCCGCGCTCATAAAAAAAAAATCAGTTCCATAGGACCCACAACGTTGAAGATGTTAGATCTAGGCTCTAATCTATTCTCTTTAAGAACAGAACACCTCTGTGTTAAATGATAAAAATGCTTGATCATTATGTTTTCTTTTTGCAGGTGTTCCAAATAAATAATGAATGACATTGGTCACTATCAGGTTCGACTATTGACACATTACTTCAGTTGACCAATAATCCTGCATTAGAGCATAGACTTTGGTCTAAAGTTTGCAACGTAATTATTTTGGAGTTTAGTAGTATTATAAATACTTTGATTAATAGTAAATAACGATTTCATCGCAACCGACACATATTTCATAATTGTGGACCAGCTAATGTGTACGGATGAAGAGGGTGGTGTATTGTAAATAACACTGATTAGAAATGCCACCCATCCCCGTTTATTGTTACACAGTGTCACACAATATAAATAGCAGACTTAATTGTTCCATAAATCATCCAGTCTTCTAGCTTTGCACAAAATATGTATCTTATATTTTTCTAGTAATTGGTTATAATAATAGTCTTCGCTTTCTATTAGGTCTTCTAGATAAAACAGTGCCTCCAACATGTTTGTAAATTATAAAGTATTCAGTTTTGAGGAAGTAATGAGAAAGTATGTATATTCAATGATAACAAGACTATTTAATAGTGAGAACTGTATATTGAAATCACTTTGGAAATATGACATTCATTTAAATTCTCACATTGTTAGTAGATGGAACCAATTACTATTTAAATGCGTCACTTAACTTCATTTTTTAACAATGCAGGACGCAAATAATTGTTGTAAATGTATCTGAATATTTGTACATATGATATATATATATATATATATATATATATATATATATATATATATATATATATATATATATATATATATATATATATATATATATATATATATATATATATACATATATGAATGTATGTTCTTTTATGTTTACAATGTTTTACTTTATATCCGTATTTTAATTTAGATGTATGGACTATGCAGTCTGAAATAAAGAATTCTTATCTTATCTTTTCTAGTGTACTAAACAAAATCACTCTTTAGCCTCTAAATCCACTATTATCCCACCCCGGTAAATACTGACCACTCCTTGAGCTAGTAATAAGGCATTCTTAGTGCACCACTGCCAAGAATGTCATGACGGGAAATTGCAAGTTCCCATTATGACATTTTTAATATGTATTTTATTTAATAAGTCACTCTATCCAACCCCACCCCGTCTGAATATTGTACCTAATTACCAATCGGATTTTGTACAAGAAATTTGTAATAAATCCAAAGACGTCAAAACAGTAAATTAATAGAATGGTATGACATGACGTTTTGGATCTCCTAATAAAAAATCGAGGGATCGTACGTGGTTTGATAAGGTCATGACCTTGACATAGATAATTAACTTCATGATAGTCAAGAACCAGAAGACAACTGTGACCTTCTTTTCCTTATAACGATTTAGTAATAATAGAGATTCACCCAATTATCAAGTTTCATTATTCTAACACAGAAGCACCAAATAAATGACCCAAAATTGCCACTGCGTCGCCAAAGCTTGAATTATAGGTTACAGATCTCTTTTTGTTTATCAAATAAGCTCCTCGTCAAGCTTCATGAGGAAGTATGCAAACTGTATGCAACACCACAAGTGATCGCGAGCTGAATGTAAAAACTCAACTAAAGCTAATTAAAGTTTAAATATAGGTCACTACCAAGTCCTTTTGTAGTAAGGATGTAATAATAACATAGATGGGGCCAAGGGAGTGGTCTAAGGTGTCCTCCTTTAAAAAAAACTCGCACATTTTCACTTCTGTCTAAGTGAGTTCGAGTCTCAACTCGATCAACGTGGTTATCGAGAAAGCTTGCCAGTAACTTCCCTTGTGTCGGGGATTCCTGATCCATCCAGGCCGCTATGTATAACCTATAATGTGGTTTTAACTCGCCACCCCAAAAATAAGAGAAATGTATGCCATCATCATTTCGCGATGTTAACATGAACAGAGTGGAATAAATAAACATCTAACACAAAATTTAACCAGTGATGTGAAACATACAGGCCATAGGATACTACGTTATCCATGAGGCATCTCTGATCTTTAAGATACATGCCCTCGCCAATTTTCATGATTCCACACAAGATAATTGTAAAAAAGCATGCGAAAAATCAGTGTGTCATGAACTAAATACAAATATTCTATCATAAACATAAAATGTAGGCCACAGTGACCTTCATTGCTGCACGAGTGTGGTACTAATATAGATGCATACAGTAATCTTGTTTCATTATTCAGAGTGGACAATTAAAACACAAAATTGACTCAAAAGTCAGTGAAGCGTGAAATATGGATCACAGTTTTGTTGTTTTTTTTTCAGAAACCAAGTTGAATGATTGTTTTATGCCGAAGGTGTACTGTTTTCTTTAATCAGAAACCAAGTTTAATGACTGTTTTATAACGAGGGAGTACTTGTTTTATCACAAACCAAGTTTAATGATTCCAGACATAACAGTTTAGATGCAGAATGCTAAAGTCTACGTGGTTATGAGCTAAAACAAAATGCAAACATAAGTCAAATATAGGTTACGGTGGCCTTCTTTTCTTGCATATGTGGTATTCACAGAACTGCATGCCGTCACTGAGATCGGTGATTCAAACGTGAACAGGACTTGATATAAAAAAATTTAATCAAAGTCAATCAAAAGTGTAAAAAACGTTGGACGCAGTGACCTACTTTGGCATCAACTTGACAAGTATTATTCGTATGTGCACAAAATGTCTTTCACCTGGGCTAAAACAAATTTATCACGAATGTATATGTATGTCGATGTACAAAGTCGGCAATAGCATTTTTTTTTCTTCTAAAGTCTTAATAATTCTTCATTATTTGAGCCACAAAATTACATCATGCCATTATCTCAATTTACTATTTTGAGGCTTTAATACAAGTTAGTTCAAAGAATGATATCAGAAACACTTCTAAACAATTTTGTGAAACGAAAATAAGCCTGTCAAGTTAGTCTGATACTGTGTTGAATGAATCTTGTAGGCAAGGTGTGGGGTTTGGAAAAACGGTAGGCAGTAAATGTCTACAAGAAACACCTGTTTTGTGTAAAGCTTGTCACTGCGTCTATTTCAAACATTCATGAGACCGCATATAATCGCATAGACGTCCACCACCCCTCGAGCAGTGTGCAGAACAAGAGAGGAGAGAATAACCGTGCTGGGACAATTTTGTAGTTTATTTCTAAACATCTACAAGATCCTGTGTAGAGCTTTGCACATGACTTGCAATACTTAACGTACGGGAATTACTCATTTCGATGACTAAATATGCATTAGTTTACTTGATGCGTATGGTAGGTGTCAGAACATGTTGATCCCAGTTGTCAGCACTAAAACAGTATCGTCTAAACAAGCACGAGCTAAACGTGTTGTAAGATTGTTTTGGAACGTGCTCAATGTGTTTATCCTGACGTGACCCAGCATTGTTTTCAGTGTAATTGTATGACACGACGAAACTACAACGATATCTTGGCCCGGCAAGGTAAATAAAACATTTTCAAGACGATACTGGGGAATTTTAAAATATCAATGATACTGTCAGTGTTGTGAAATCGAGCCAAACCAAATACTTCTGTAAAAATGAAAATCGCTGTTAAGGCTCTTAGCATTAACATCGTAACTTACGCTGGAACGAACGGAAAAATCGACGTGAAAGATTTTTCTTAATTGTACAAAGAATTTAAAATTATGAATTCTATTTATTTTATACTGAATGTAATGCATATTATCATAACTTTTTTATGACGGCGGTTTTAGTGTCTGCTAGTGTGGTCTAAGAAAGTGGAGAAACTAGATTTTTTAAAAGAAAAACAAACATGCGTAGCACAAATACCAAAAGAGTCTGAAAAAAAGCTTAATCTTGCAGTTTTAGAACTTTGAATCGAACTTTGGATAAAGCCTCACACCTTTAGCAGCAAGCGTTTTGCTCGGTAGAGATTGTTAATGAATAAGTAAACAAGCGTGTGTGTGTGTGTGTGTGTGTGTGTTGGATTTTTAACATAGCTTTTACAATTCCTTTAGTCGTATCTCTACGATGTCTACATTCTTGAAGTTTATGGGTCATCATGCCGCAGACATAGCATGGTGTGCATTCAATCGCATTATCCTGACTCCAGGCCGACCAGTCCTGACACTAACCTCCTAATGCTGAGCGTCTAGCGAGGCAGTTGTTAGTACCATTTTTATAAGTCTTTGATATGACTCGGCCTGGGTTCCGCGACCTCCCGCGTATGAGGCGAAAACTCTAACCACTATGCCACCGGAGCGGTCTGAGCAAGCTTGAGGATACTAATATACAAGGATGGTTAGGTTTTGACGGAGAGAGAGAGAGAGAGAGAGAGAGAGAGAGAGAGAGAGAGAGAGAGAGAGAGAGAGAGAGAGAGAGAGAGAGGCATGTGTTATAGCTAGTGTGGCTGGCTAGATAGATACTCAGTGATTCAAAAAGAGAGATTACTCACCCTTCTGCCAGCTCTATTATTGTGCAAATTCATTTGTGCACGAGCATCACGTTCTTTTCTCTCCTTGGCGTCAATAAAAGCCCGTGCGAAATTTTTCCCATAGTTAATATTGTCACTGCAGCCTCCCCAATCGAAATCCCCACGACTGTCCCTGTATTTTCCCTTTTTCGTAGGATCACATGCACAGTTTGCGAGTTTTCCTTGGCTACATGCACGTGTTACTGAATGCACAACTCCGGCAGAAGAAATGGCGTACACAAATGCTGCTTCCCGACTTCCTGCTTAAAGTAATGAAGGAAAAGTCAGTTAAAAAAAATGTAACTTAAATAAGAAACGCATGGTAGTAAATAATAATTACATGATCAACCTTCATTTACTGACACAACATTTTTTATCAGAACTTTAATTGATAGCTCCCTAATATTTAAAAGCATATAGAGATACGTAAATTCATCGGACAAGATGTCAGTCAGCCAGCCAAACCAAAATACATGTACATGCAAAATTGACACATGATAGTTATGACTAGTATCCCATTAATTTTGATCAAAGTGAAATGTAGCTTTACTTGATTAGTTATATTTAAGAAACCGTACAGTTTCTTCTACATTTTTACAAGTTTATTCAGAGTCTAATGAAATTCTTGTAATTGTTTATCCGCTTAATGATGAAGGAATTAGAGAAAATTGGAAATGTTAATTCACACCGCTTATTATGTAAACCGTACGCGTGTATATCTCTATAAATATATCTAAGTATTGAAAACGTGCTAGAAGGACCATCTACATGCAACGATCACTTGCCTATTAAATCCAGTTTAATTAGTTCATTGATGCATAAATTAACACACATTGACCTGAATTTATTAAAAGACCACCTGTACGCAATGGTCGCTTGTACTTATTCCCCTTTCCACACAAAATAGTCCTCTCTCTCTCTCTCTCTCTCTCTCTCTCTCTCTCTCTCTCTCTCTCTCTCTCTCTCTCTCTCTCTCTCTCTCTCTCTCTCTCTCTCTCTCTCTCTCTCTCTCTCTCTCTCTCTCTCTCTCTCAGGGTGTGGATTTAAATCGCTTATCAGATCTGCATCCTGGAGGAAGGTGAGCATTTCTAATCTATATCATCACCTGTTGTTTATATGAAACGAAATCAAAGATAGAAGATCGGATATATGGACAAATAGAAAGTTGTTCCCTTTGTGCATTGACCACGGTACACCAAATCATGCGTTAAGCGACATAAACAAATTCCCTTTTTCCTTGAACCATTCATAAGCGTTTTCTTCAATCATGCCAAAATCTACAGAGCCTGAAATGACATACACGAAAAACTTATTCCAAATGTAATAGATGCACAGACAGACGGACAGGAGTAACATTTTCGCGGTAGAAAATAAAAAGAGGTTATTCAGCAGGTAGAGAGACAGACATACATAGTGCACTTATTGCTAATTATGAACCAAGTAATAAATTGTTGAATTCGAAGTCTTTAATTAGAATTAAAAACAAGTTTCGACCCATTTCGTTTTAAATAAATGTTAATTTAATGATTAAATACACCTTTCTATCAACAGAACAAAAACAATCCACACTGCTCTAAAAAAAAAAATACGCGACCAATCAGGCTGAGTATTTCCTAAAATTATGAAAGTTACTAGGAGTGACACTAGAGTATGTCAATTTCTTACACAAATGCCAATACCAGTCTGTTTCAAGAGACACAAACACCTTGTGTATTTATCACGCTTGCACTAATTAGTTCTTTGATAACATATATTACCATTACAATAAATGTAAATTCAATTTCTATACACAATCAACATGATCAGATACATAGGTAATATATAAATTGCAGATGCATGCGTTCATGGCTGTGGAAATATCCATTTGTCTGCTACATAGGTCATAGATCCAGATTTTCGCGAATCGGAATGGGGTTAAGGAAAGATGCATGGCGTCAGTGATCACAGATCACGGATGAATCCGCAACCGAAGGCATTACCATTAGCAGTCTGGTTAAAATCAGATCTACACTGTCCTAGATAAAAATCTGACAGCGACCGCTTAGGGGTCATGTTCTGGTGACCTTGAATCAGCCAGTGAAAATGAGACCTTCGGAAATCTGAAAGTGTATCAAATCGTTCTGCATACATTGATGCTTTTCAGACATACTGATCAGTCTCCCAAGTGCGAAGATATTAAACTTCGTGTGATTGGCTGATAAAATTAGAGATTATGGTAATAACATGTCACCAGAATATGACTCCTAACTGCTAAGCTATCGCTGTCAAGATCTTCACGTAGGACAGTGGAGATCTATTTTTTAATCAGATTTTATGATTGTTGATTGGTGACTAAGTGAGAAACACATGATTTCAATTACCGCTGATTTATGGAAAGTAAAATTTCACAAAGTTAGGAAATAGTCAACAAGTTGGGCGTTTCTAAAACTTCTTATATTTTACAAAACCATGTATGTTAACCTTTTTACGCAACACAAATAATTTCACACGGATGTTGAATTTTGTGAGTTTAACCTGAAAGCAACAATGTTGGTATCAAGAAAGAATACTAATTTGCTTGCAAGTTTCGAAGGACAAACGCGTAATTTATTAATCAATAAAGTTCGAAGACTGGATAATTTACGTATTTTGATGTCTGTAAATACACCAATATTGTATCCCCTCAAATTTACAATGCAGTTCAAAATTTTCTGATTGCTACAGGTGTCACGTTTGCTAAGCCCCAGCTATAAAGCCATGTATAAGCTATAATATGACTGCGGCGTTGTTGTGTTTGAGGTCTAAAATTTGCCTCGGGCTAGTGTGAGTCTCTTACGCTAGGTTACATGCCCAGCCACATACTCTGAATCTTGAATCGGCAAAAGCCACACCACTTCACAGCTATGTGTTACAGCTTAGTCCTAAGATCAGAGGGAAGCCCGCGAGAGATACATTGACTGCTAAGTTTTATTGGATCAGTTAACAGCTAAATCATATCGGAACTGAGATAGAGGGTGTAATAACAATTCGACGCAAATGTTACCTTCCAGCTTGTAAATTAAAAGTTATTACTCGCCTGGGAAGATTGCTGAGCAATAGGTTTACTCAGAGGGAGTCACTCTTAATTTGGCTGAAAAACTTAGAGGTAGATTCTAAGGAAAACAAAAGCTTCGAAAAGGAAGCTTTATAAGGGCAGAAAACGTCCGCTTCATCTGAGTCCCGAGTCTCTAAGAGGTGCAGACGGAATTGAGACTAACCGAACAGTCTAAGTCGACAGAAGTCTAATCGGTGGAGAGAAGGTCGAGAGAAGGTGGAGGAGGAGCAAAACAAGTCTGGAAAAGAAAGGTGAGGACGAGGAGAAGGAGTAAAGAGAAGTTGAGGAGGATAAGGAATTTAGAGAATGTCGTGGAGAAATTGGGGAAAAATAGGAGAGAGTAGAATAACACAGATGACTAGAATATACGAACAGGTAGAAATCGATCTCATGCTGCTAATCAAGTGAAGCAAAAGGGTCTAGCGGAAGGAGTGTAATTGGAAATTTGAAGCATTTGATTATTGTATTGTTATTAAATTGTTATTCATTAAATTTCAACCTTTTCTATATTTAACAATTTAACTGTCGGCATTGCTGACTGAGGGCTCGGAAATTACATCTATCTTTCACTAATTTAACTTCCATCAAAAATCTAGCCTGGGTGGGACTTTTATAATAGTTTAATTAAAATATTGGGAGCACCCCACCCACCCCGTCCGTAACTATCCCGCACAACTAGGTTTATTTACCATCATTTAACAAAGCAGAGGTCTAGATAACAGAAGAAATCAAAAGAGATAATATTACACAAATAAATTTGATTTTAACTACGTATAAACAAAGAATGATAAACAATTATATTATAAAGTATTGCAAGTCGAACTCTGAGATCTGAAGCAAAATAAGGGATAATTCAAATAACATATATGGTGATGTAATAATGAAGATATTGCAACTTCTATCAAATTGTACGCCATTGTAATGTTCCGCAATTACACAATAAATGAAGCTTTTTTTTCCTGGACAACATTTTTTGCCAAATGAAATTTTATCACACCGATAAAAACTTGTGTTCGAATTACCAAAAACTCATGAAGCATTATTTAATATGCGAATAATTTTACACATATGGATAAAACTAAATCTGGTATTTACTTTTCAGCAAGTAGACCTGTCAAATACTTTGAGATACGTTTTTCAGATTTTAATAGCAGTTGAAATTAAACTAAGCAAATAAATGATACAGTACATGCTGGATGTACACTTGTGTTAGATACGAGTGGTAACAAGATTTCGGGTCAATTGTTGCAAATTGTTACAAGTAGAACAGAGAACAAAAAACAAACGATTGAGCATATAAGAAAACGAAATACAGAATACGAGAGATGTAAAGTGTGTATAACATGAGTGAGATTAAATTGGTGCCACAGTGGATGAAATGAAAAATTAGAGATAAATTAGCAAAAAATTATTTGTGAATTTTATTTTTTTAAAAATCCAAACATATTTCTAATATATTTTCTCATAACAAGCCAAATTCAATATAATTTTGGATGAAATCTAAATAATGAATGGTAAATGCATACAAAATATTCCATTTGTAGACTTAATATAAAATATTCAAGTCCTTAATTAGCAGTATATGGTTCTATGGTGACAGGATTTAATCTAATAGTAATAGTTTCTGCTGGTGCTCTGTCTCTTATCATCTCTACGCGGACGGTCACCGGAAGTTTTAACAACACACATGCAGCGTCTCTACGCAGGAAAGTCTCCCCCGAACGTCAATATGGACTTTTTGTTAAAAATGTTTAGTATTATTTTCTTCCTTGATGAAATACCGAGTATGTTGTCCATTGAATAATCTTCACTGTCATGCATATGTAAGTTATCTTTCATTTCACTGTAGAAACGTTCTTTCTCAATATGGTTACACAATGAAAAAGGTGTCATCAACAATGTAATTTTTATCACTGCATTATTTGGAACTAATTACAGTAGAAAAGCGTACATAAGCCATTAAAAATTCTAACAATGTAAATTCACCGTAAAATGTGTTTATTGAGTATCTTTAATTGTTTTTAAGACTTACTAGCCATTAGCAATCGAAACTATTTAGCCGCATGCAAATGAACAATCAGTTTGACGTGCTAATTTTCATCCGCAGTTTCTTTAGACTGTTGTTATTTTATACGATTTACCATATTTCAACCAAATATTTAATTTGAAAAAAAGTATTCTAAAATGATCTCTTGCTTTATGTAGCAAAGTTATATTCAGTGTAAGAATTAAACCGTTGTTGTTGACTGAACAATAGAACTCCATGTACATGGTCTAGTTTTGAAACAACTGTATTTAAAGCTTTATGTTTCGTAAAATTTACATGTCATTGTTTATCAATATGCACAATCGTTTTGATACAGTTGATTTTGTATTATTTATCAGCTTCATTTGTAACTCTGACAAATCGTTTTCGTTTGAAGATAATTTCTCAGGAACTAATAAATATTCCTGGAAAAGTTACGTAACAGTAATTGTATCTCTAACACTACTTCTAACATGCAACCGGTGTCATGTTCTGGAAGGTCCTTTTTATTAGATCAGGTGACTGAGCCGGCTACATGTTTCTGGATTGGCCCAAGTGAATTAGAGCGACGTGAAGCTGATCTGTTGTTTACTATCAAAACACATTAAGTAAGCGTGCTCACAAATCTCCCAAATGGCATGAATGACAGACTAATGCAAATAAGACTCCCACCCAATGGCGTCGCTAGGGTTGGTGTCACCCAGTGCGGTAAACTCATGATGTCATCCCTCCAGATTTCGACCACAGATTTATTCTTATTTATTCAGCAAATAACTCCAAATTTTGATCCGACCAGCTCTGAATCTCATTAAAATGAGCCCCAGATGCTCTGAAGACTGTATGGTGGCACCCTGACCCTGTTCTGCCTTTTAGTCATGTATTTATTTAACTCTGATCGGTTATCCGCTTATGAAATACGACTGGACCGAGCAACGTCTGCTCTGTAAAATTTGCATTTTTTCATTTGGTGTCACCCCTCTGAGATGGTGTAACCCGGTGCGGTCCGCACCCCCCGCACCCGCCTAGCTACGTCACTGCCCCCACTGTCTCGGAAAAGACACGTACCTATCATCAGCACACCTACCATGACCATCCCAGATGAGGTCGAGGACAAATTTTATGAAGATCTTGATTATGTTATTGAAAGGCAGACAAACTCGTCATCTTTGGTAGAGTGGGTACAGATCTCCAGACATGATTAGGTGTCATGGGCAAAAGTGGCTTTCGTAAATACAACAGTAAAGGACGCCTCCTACGGAGGAAATACGCTTAATATGACCTCCTAACTAAAAGACCGTCTTCCACCCGCCAAACCGCAACAATATGTTTTGGGTGCATCTACACTCCAGGCTCTGGAATCTTATTGACTACGTCATAGTCAAGAGAAGAGACATGCAGAATGTCCGAGTGACGAAGGTCCAGAGAAGTGTAGAATATTGGACTGATCACAGGATCATAATTCCAACCTCAGTTGAAGTCAGTCTTATAGGCGACCACAAGGCAAAAATGTACTCAACAAGCTCAAAGTCTCCAAACTGAAACAAAAAACCGTGAAACAGGCATTTTTGTCGTATATCTGTGTAGCCGATTTTATACAATCGATTTAAACTCAGAGAATATTAAGGAAAGCGAAGCATGATTCAGAGACTCTGTGTTCCCGACTGCATCCAAACCTCTCGGTCCCACCACATATAAACATCAAGAATGGATCCATGAAAACGATGCTGCCGTACAGAGTCCTCTGAATGACATAACAAAAATCGATTACAGAATGCCTGTCTAGAAGGCACTTTATCATCTAAGAAGGCACCCTTAAACAACGTTAAGAGGACTGTCCAACGCAAACTCATAAAGTTGCAAAGATTCATGGCTGAGCAATAAGATAGATGAGATTCTGTTTTATACAGACAGGAATTACATAAAAAGCTTTAATGATGATTTGAAGACCACAGTCATAAGGAACATCTCCTATACGGAGTTCTGACAGCGCCATAATGCTGACTGACAAAAATGATACTTCGAATATGGACTGGTCATTTCAACAACAGCCTCAAACAACAATCATATTAACTGATCGACTACACCAGGTGGAAATCAACGTAGAACTTGCTGATTCTCCAACGCTGACTTATACTGTGAAAGTAGCTGACCTGCTGTTAAATGGCAAAACACTAGAGGTAGATGCAATACCAACTGAAGTCTACAAAGAAAGAGGCTCGTACATGGCACAGAACCCGACTGAACTCTTCCACTGTGGACTCAGGGAACTATAACCCAGGAGTTCAAGTAGGTATTCATCGTCCACCTGTGTACACACGGAAAGACAAAAGACAATCCTGCGATAACGATAACGGCTTCTCATTGCTGTCCATAGCCAGCAAAATCCTCTCCAGAATTCTGCTGAATCGCCCTGCATGTCACATTGATCAAGGGTTCCTGCCTGGACTCCTAATGGCTATTTGAAGGGCAGACAGACAGACCTGGTATTCAGAGCGCGTCAGTTCCAGGCGAAATGCTGAAAACAAAAGATCAACATGTACAAATTATTCATTGACCTGTTAAAAGCCTTTGACACAGTCAGCCGTGGAGGCCTCTGAAGATCTCGCATAAGATTGCTCCACCTGGCGAAGTCTCATCCATAATGGAACTACAGACTATCCACGATGGAGAATTGCAAAGACAGTTCATAAACGCGAGCGGCGTAAATCAAAGAACTACAGCTTGTCCTTTATTGATTAAGAAAACCCTTGCCGAATCTCCCGTCAAGTGTGTCACACACTTCAGAGCACAAATTGGCTTGATAAGTCATTCACAGAAACTAAACCAGTTATTTATGTCATGACCATCTTTGAACTCAAAGGAAGAATATCAACAATAAATTAATTTCACCATGGCTTCTCTTACCATTATTTATTATATTGCCATCTTTGTCCAAGTAATATTCATGACTTGCTTTGGCATATGTGGATTTATGTTCATATTCGACCGCAATGGTCACTTTGAATCATGAATCATCAAGATCATGTCATTATGTATGAACAGTTTAGAGTCTGTACCTGATATTTTAAATTAGCATAATGTGAAGCATGGGCACTGTAATAATGTTCAGAGTTAAGTTGCTATGTTTTCAAACTGCAGTTCTTGCTTTCTTCAAAAATGTCACAGAACATAAATTTGTCTTGCTTGATATAGCAATGATAAAGATTGCCGTATATCTTTGTGCTATAACGTTCCATAACAATTTGAACATACGAGATAATTTTCAATTGATATGCTTGAATCATACAGACTTGAGAAACATTTTATATCTTTTTTATTGTTTCGTTAGACCTTTCAAATATAACCCATTTATTAGTGTGGATAAAGTTGACTGTTCTATAGATAGCTCAATAAATACAAATCTGCCTAAAAGCATAAATTTATATTTAGTTTATTTTTTAGGTTCCTTCTTTCATGAATCGATCAACCACTAAATTCTTTTTTAAATGATATATTTTTCCTATCGTTTTTGTTTTTGTTTATGATTCTCGCCTCTTCTTTAAGATCATCTATAACCAATTTCTTGATGAACAGATGCCTGTCATAACCCGGCTAGTTATAAATGAATAATGGTATGCAATTCGGATATTTGCAAATCAAATTGTATTAGTCATGTGCTGGGCTGCTGTATAAGATTGTATATGATCAGGATTGCAAACTTTGTTTTTAAATATTTTCATCTCAAATATAACCAATATATTTTTGTAGAACTAATTCTTTGTCATCTTCATTTGTGAACACCAAAAGGTCTTGCAATTTTCGATCATAACACTTCACTATGCAATTTTCCCAATACATAGTAAAGTACTTCCGATCATCTGTTAACTATTAATTTATATTTTGAATGAACGAGTCAGAATCCTGAAGGAATGTACTTCCCTACTTTAAAATTTCAAAACAGATTTGCTTCGCAGAATCTGTGTTCTGCGTGTGTGCACACCTGTGCCGTCCTGTGTTCATTTAGCCTTACATGGGCATAATGAAATTTTCCCAATGCATAATAAAGTACTTCCGATCATCTGTTAACTATTAATTTATATTTTGAATGAACGAGTCAGAATCCTGAAGGAATGTACTTCCCTACTTTAAAATTTCAAAACAGATTTGCTTCGCAGAATCTGTGTTCTGCGTGTGTGCACACCTGTGCCGTCCTGTGTTCATTTAGCCTTACATGGGCATAATGAAACTAATTAAATAATTAATTAATTATTAATAATTAAATAGCGTACGAAACCTTGACTTTGTGTTGGCATTCGTTTAATTTCACAGGCATTTGATCTGTCTAGTGGTTTATATTATAACAGTTCTTCGTGATCTGATATATTTGTTTCTAATACACTGAGAACATATTTTTACTGTTCATCTCTGTTTATCTGTGATGAGACTAATCTTAAGCAAAGTATTCAGAACATTGGTACTTCTATCTTTTCGGTGATTACTAATACCACACTGAAACATAATTCACATGACAACGGGGACTTTTCAGTTACTATTATTCCAACCTACTGTAAACAGTTTATGTCAGTCAGTTTTTAAATTTACAAATGTATATATATATATATATATATATATATATATATATATATATATATATATATATATATATATATATATATACATATACATATATATATACATATATATATACATATATATATATATATATATATATATATTTATATATATATATATATATGTATATATTTATATATATATATATATATATATATATATATATATATATATATATATATTTACGGAATAGCTATCATACTATATAAATAATTATATAAAATGTAATTTTTGTGTTTGATCTATATGCGTGAACCCTTTGTGTTTAACATAAATTCCACAATAAAAAAAGAAAACTTGCCATTTTTATTTCTTCCATTGATTCGATCCATATCGGTCTTAAAACATTTGGCAAAGCTATGTATGAGTTTCTTCAGATCGGTTGATACTGGTAGACGCATAAAGCGAACTATTCAATCCTATCAAACATCTTTCTTTTACTTTATCTTTTTTCTTTGTCCAAATTGTGGATATGAAATGTGGAAGAAACTGTCAATGATACTATCTATTTAGCTTCTGTATATTGTTTAACAGTTCTCTTGTATGGCAAGAAGTATGTATTCAAAGTTGTCTTCTTTTTGAATAAGTCTTTTCATAAGGAAGATCGTCGTATTTAATTAAGAGTTTTCACTTCATTAAATTGTCGATTTGTTCCACTCGTGATCTACTTGAATATAATTCAATATCATTGAAAGTTAATAAAATTATGGCTGTTGCCGACATAAAACCCTTTCATTGGTCTTACATGAAACTCTACTTCTTTTCGTTATGAGTCTGTTTAAATTATAACTATTCAAACTCGTTCTTATTACGAGAATCAAAGGTGTTTTAATCTTGTTCAATTGCTTTGGTAATGGTGCATCAGGTATCGAAGTCTTCCTTTCAATTTTATTGATTTAAATTGAAGTATTGCATCACATATTTAACTGACAATTACTGTAGATAAACACAAAATTAACATATTTAACTTTTAGAGAAAACATTAGCAAAAACCCAACGTGGTGACCGGATTCTAACGAACCTGCCAGACCACTATGAAATCCTACAGCATACATCTGCGGCTTATATATATATATATATATATATATATATATATATATATATATATATATATATATATATATATATATATCTATATATATATATATATATATATATATATATATATATATATATATATATATATATATATATATATATATATATATATATATATATATATATATATATATATCAGTACAATTAGAAATAGCATCATAATAAACGGTGTGTCTATCTGGGAAAATAATGGTCTTGTAATTTGTATATTTTGTGACATACTTAAGTCAAACTGATCTATCAAATTTTATCATTTATGAAATACTCTACTCTCTTTGGTCAAGTCATTTTCAAAAGATTGTGGATATTGCTGGTTCTGTTAATAGGGTTGTAGCGATTCCATGTATGTATGTATGTATGTATGTATGTATGTATGTATGTATGTATGTATGTATGTATGTATGTATGTATGTATGTATGTATGTATGTATGTATGTATGTATGTATGTATGTATGTATGTATGTATGTATGTATGTATGTATGTATGTGTATTGGGGGTTAACAGGGTGACAGACCGATGATGATAATATTGTGCCAATTAAAAGTAAAGTTCTAGCAGGTAAATATATAAGTATTTTCACAAAACATATAGGAAACGTGGAACAACTGAACAACAGCGAATGACGGACCGAAATGTAGAGCAGGTTAGAAGGCTTGGAAACTTATTATTTACATTTAGAATCCATATATCCTGACATCGGCATAAATGCAAAACGTGTGCGCTTGTGATGTAAAGGATTGAACTAAGTAATAGTATATGACACATAAATGTCTTTTTTGGGGGGGGAAACAACATTAATTTACTTAGATGCGTGGCGTGTGTAACGCACATGTAGGTAAACCTTAAATTCTCCCTTATTTTGTTGACTCTCACAACAAGATTATCAGAAAACAGGCAGGTGTGTTTTGCAACCTTTTGTTGTATTTCTGCACTCGTGCAAAGTGTACATTCCATTGCCAAGTTTTAGTCGTTGCTTCGATAAGAGGATACTTGAACTGAGTTCCTCTAACGATATCAACTGTTGAGAGAATGTAGCCATTTCAACCTTCTCAGCAAAAGGTTCGAAAAGCAGGAAATTGTTCTTTTATGAAGATGAAAGTTTTTCATGACTTAACACTTTTTTAAATTTATGTAGAAAATGCAAGAATCTGATGTTTTGATTTGACTTCCAGAATCAAATGCAAGAAGCAAACGATGATACGATTTTTTTTCACTTTGAAGGAGATCGTTGTTAACAGATTTTAAAAGTCGAGTGGGCATTTAAAATGTTTAGAATATTTGCTATAAAATTTATTTTATTAGTTCATCCCGTCAAGATATCCAACTATCCCACCTCGACACGCTTTATTATTCTGCCTAGCCAAGTATTAATTACCATTTTGCATTAATATTATGGTTTGTTGTTCATGTAATGAAAAAATTTAAAATCTGTAATCTTTGAAAACGGGAAAACGGAATTCAGACAAAGATCGCATGGAGCTAAATCCGAGATATATGAAGGATGTGGCAAAGTTTGGATGCTGTACTCTTTTTAGGTTGTTTGTCCCGAGGTAGTATTTTTGCACTGTGAGTTATCAAGAAACATATTGATGCATCGGGTAACGGTAATATTCCTCAACGTCTGGCATCGGGTAACGGTAATATTCCTCAACGTCTGGCATCGGGTAACGGTAATATTCCTCAACGACTGGCAGCACTTTGGATGTATGAAACTGTCCAATGACACCGAGTGAGGTAAATGTGCCTGGACAAATCGGCTTTTGCATCTAAACTTTAGTTTCTCTTCTGTCGTGTTCTAAAAATGTAAAGCCTTATTTCATCACCAGCGACAATTACATTCAAAGCTCTTTTGTCACTCTTCATATTTTGCTATCTCAACTCCGAGACTGGTTATGATTAGTCGTCAACATATGTGGCACCCATAGTGCACAAAACTTTCTGAACTTCAAATCATTATTAAATATTTAAAAAATGTGACGAATTCTTTCCAGTCATAACAGATTCATATCTAACTGTGTATTGATTATGTTCCTGTTCACCAAGCGCAGATTAACGGTCTTTAGAAAGTGGATTCCCGAACATCTTTGTAAGAATGAAGCCATCTCAACATTGTAGAATACTATTGAGAAGTACGCATGTAAACATTGTCCGTTTCAGAGTAACCTAAGGGTGCTCGGATTTGACAGTATCTTATTTCCTCAGTAACAAAATGTTCTTTTCATAGGTCACTGATATTTACCTGTGTTACGTCACACGCGTTTATTAGCACGCGTTCGAAATGCTGCATGTGCAGTTCTGGATTGTTTCATCGTGGGTTATTTTGCATATCGATCGGCATAAAATTTATTGAAAGGTTTATTGAAATACAAAAGTTGCCAAGATATTGAGGTGTATATCTTCTCTAGGAGTGAAACCTTCAATGTATACTATTATTTTATATATCTCTCAACAAATCTTTTGGAGAACATTATAAGTACTAGCTCAAATAAACTATTTTACCCTGAAAAAATTACGAACGTTTTTATAAATTAAAAAAAGACTTTGAAGTGGTCAAGTTTTGTAGTGTATTTGAAATACCTTCTGTGAAACAAACCTAGCTAAAATCCTTAGATCGTTTACAATAGTCTCAAAACTGGAACTGCTTGTGATGGAGGTTGTTTACCCTTCTCTAAAATTTGTTAATCAGTCAGGTTTTTCTTTCCTTTAAAACAAACATTTAATGTATACACAATAAAAAAAAAACAGTTCAAGCATTCCCTTAAATCAAACTGTGTCATGTTCAGGTGCAATGTAATTGACGCTCATAATTTAAGAAAACCTCTAACTATTTCTGAAAGAACTTATCACACCATAACAAATTCGAAATAAACATTTTAATAGCTATATCTGTCTGGCCCACCATAAATTTACTATCTCGTCGAATACATAGTCATAAATATGACAATCTCTGGACATAAAATAATAGCGTGGACGAAGCGTAGACTGAAATATTTCTAAATGAACCAATAAATTACATCATACACGTCATCAACAGAGAGAGTCTAGGGAATTCTTATCTTGGCTGTCAAGAAAGGAAAAAAAAAATTACAAGAGTTAAAGAAAAAGGTGAGGATTGCAGAGAGCAAGATAACTACTATACATGAAGAGTGATCGCGGGGAAATGCCAGACAGATTTCACAAAATATATCTAAACGCAGAAGAACGAAGGAGCTATGCAAAGTGTAAGCATTGGTTCTCAGTAGGAGTAAATGGTTGATAGTGCCTGAAGCTAATGCACGATATTGTGTAAGTATGGTATACTTAAATAGTTATTTTCCCTCGTTAGCATATATATATATATATATATATATATATATATATATATATATATATATATATATATATATATATATATATATATATATATATATATATATATATATATATATATATATATTTTAGGGCATAACCGACTTTTGATCCGGAAATCGGATTCAACAGGATAGTATGAACTTCCGAATAATCGGAGTCGGACAAGGCAGGAATGACCGATTGAGTAATAAAATAAAATAAAGTTGAATTTATATAGTGTATTTTGCGGTTGCAACGGAGTTAATTATCGTAGCACTAAAAAATTACCTCCCTTAGTTCAAATGTGCATGCCCACCAAAAATTTCCACTTCCGGATAGTTCAGAATCTTAGCTGTACTACATACAGATCATTGTGAATAAATGATATCTAACATATTTTGCATTTTGCTTTATTCCTGTCATATCCTTCTCCTTGTGACATCGGAGTGATGTGCAAAAACGTGTGTAACACGGTTTAAAAAGTTAAATTGAAAAAAAACTTTTTAATTTAGCATTTCCGATTAATCAAATCATATCCGAAATCGGAAAAATTTCATGCCGAAAATCCGGAATCGGAAATCAGTAGAAAAATGCTAATCGGTTATGCTCTAATATATATATATATATATATATATATATATATATATATATATATATATATATATATATATATATATATATATATATATATATATATATATATATATATATATATATATATCACATACACAGATAGATATATGCGATACTAAGATATAATTTAAACATTCGCACAATGCACAGAATCATGGTTTTTACATGTCTGCAAATTAGCACAGAGAAAACAGCATATGACTGTGGTAAAGGTTACATTATCTATGGATAGAATGATAGATAATGTAATTGATGAAGTCATAGATATCTGGTGTAAGGAAGAAACACACTTTAAACTTGTGTGTTTATATTTGGATAAACAGATGCGACACAAAATCGAATATATGTCTAGAATTTAACAGAAATTCTAATTTTCTTCAAGGTTTTTATCATGTGATGGTTTGCTTAAATAAATTCATTCCATATGATTGCACGAAAAGGAAATGATGCAGTAGAATAATATGACTTATCTCCCATTTTTGTTTATTCAGTAAGCTTGTCATTTGCTTCAAAAATGGACACAACATAAAGAGAATGCGATCAACTTACTGTAAGGGTATTTAATTTTGGGATTTTTATAATAAAATTAAAAACTGATCTTTTCATATAATGAATAAATCGAGCCGCAACGCCAAGGAAACATCTTTTCAGGCATAATATAAATAACTTTTACATTCTTGCATTTTAAAAATAAAAGCCACCTTGCTTGAGTAACGCATTTTATAGTATCTAAATATCAATAATATAAAGAAAAATATAACGGCTATTGAACGCATCAAGCAACAACGTTTCAAAGTGTGAAATTCGTCTGTATGACATTATAATTCTACGATAATATCGGAAGTGACGTTTATTTGCTTAACGAGCTGCCTAAATGCCTAGTTATTTGTTCATCCTTCAATACCTAGTTATTTCTCCATCCTATAATGCGTAGTTACTTGTCCATCTTAAAATAAGTAGTTACCTGTCCATCTTAAAATACGTAGTTATATGTCCATCTTAAAATACGTAGTTACCTGTCCATCCTAATATACCTAACTACACGTCCATCTTTTTAAATTACGTAGATATTTGTCTATTTTAAAATACGTAGTTACCTGTCCATCTTCAAATACGTAAATACCTGTCCATTCTAATATACCTAACTACACGTCCGTCATTTTAAAGTACGTAGATATTTGTCTATTTTAAAATACGTAGTTACTTGTCCGTCTTAAAGTACGTAGTTACTTGCCCATGCTAAAATCGAGTGTTTCGGGTATGACCACAAGCTTTACAAATTACTTTGAGCACTTTCACCAAGTTCTTAGAATTCAGAATGTCTTAGTTTGTTTCCCCTGTTTGTTCAAAACTATAATGCACGCCAATATAACCACCTGGCACATTTTATTTCGTACAACAAAAAGTACCATACCCTTTAACATAACTTTTCCGAATACAGACGCATCTCTATCCAGTGTACTGCAATTCCATCGGTTGTTTCGGAACTGATATTGACACTCTTTTATACCCTTTCGAGCCCCCTCCCCAATGCTCAGCATGACATCTGAGTTTCTTCTGCACATCCTCCGCTGTTTTCCTATAAGTCCGGGTATGTTGTCACAAAGGATACCCGTACTCACCGCTTGTAGCGGGAGTTGACTGATAAACCTGCAAAATACGAAAAGAAGTGAATTTATTCAAAGCACATATCATCCTGTGATCTAATTATATTTCCGACTGCTGTATGAAATACTAGACACAGTACCAAAAACAACAGCACACGAGAGTCAAAGAAAAGAGTCAAAAGTATTTGAGCAAGAATTCAAGGATAAAGTCAGCAAGTTGGAAATTGTGCAAATTTATCCAGAACAAAGTAAACTTATTAGGCTTTATGAACCTTAGTTCCTATCTTTCATTTACCACATGACTTCATTTATATGGATGCACTCCTTGACGTGTATTCCAGTACCTTTCAGAGCGAGAAAAGTACGCTCAGGCTTGCGAAGTCAAGTACTACGCTAGGTGTAAATCTACAATATTAAATATGAAATCCAAGATACTAGTAGGGATGTTTAAGTTGTGTAAATTGTTAAACTTATATAGCTGATTTGGCTGAGCGAATAGACACAACCTCCACAACAAGCGACATTGAGATTAGCACTGAAAAAACAATGAAACTGATGACAAACAAGACCAATAGCATCAGTGCAGAAATAAAGATCAGTGGACAGAAGCTGTAAAGAGTCACAAGCTTTAAGTACTTGGGATCAATTACCACAGATGAGGGCTCCAAACCAGAACTACTTTGCAGGATTGCCCAGACAACAACAGCAATGACAAGGTTGAGACCAATATCGAAAGATACTGACATTGCTTTTGGTTCCAAAATCAGGCTGATGCGCTCGATTGTCATATCCATATTTATGTATGGTTGTGAAACATGGACGCTCACATCAGATCTACAAAGGATTCAAACCTTCGAAATGAGATGCTGCCGCAAGATCTTTGGCATCTCATACTTTGACCATGTAGCTAATGAAGAAGTCCACAACATGATCCAACGAGCCATCTGATCCTATGAAGACCTCTTGACCACTGTAAAAAAGAGCGCAAGCTAAAGTGGTACGGTCATGTCTCAAGATCATCTGGACTGGCAAAAACAATCTTGCAAGGCAGAGTGCAAGGGTGCAGAAGAAGAGGCAGACAGAAAAATAGTTGTGAAGATATAATTAAGGAGTGGACGACATGGGATTTGGAGATTCCTAACGGGCAGTAAAGAACAGAAAAAGATCGAGAGAATTGGTTGTAAAATCAACTGTGGTGCCCCAACCACCTCTTCGGTTAAAGGATTGATGATGATGATGATGATGATGATGATGATGATGATGATGATGATGATGATGATGATGATAGCTTTATGGAAGAATAAAGTTGCGCATTTTAATTTGACGTCGCATTTCTTAATCACTTCCTCCCCTCGTCACACATCGTCACAAATATGTGACCACCACCCCCATGTGTGTGACGTCATTTATGCACGGCCCCTAACGTCGAGAACGAAAATGGTTAAAATGCGAAATTTATCTCAAATTAAAAATGAAAAAGACGTTGAATTTGTGCGTTTGTCTGTGTGCGTCTGCATGCCGTTTTAATGCATAGGCACACGTGGTACTGCTTAGGGACCCGAATGGCGGCCCAAAAACAAAATTTTAGTGTCGGTTGTAGCAGTTTAGTACTATATAAATAAATTTAACAAAATGACACACATGCATATGGAAATACAATGCAATGCTTCATATTTGATACTGAGAGATTGAGGCGCAATTCTGGTTACTTTTAAGGTTAGAGTTTGTGCCTATGGCCTCCAAACGTTTTTAAATGGTTCTGTGTGTCTGTGGAGTTTTAGATCAACTTTTATATCACTACGATGTATGTGCAGTGTGATAGTTTAAAGTGACATCTATCACTGGGGTCTCATGCCGCAGACATATAACATCGTATCGTAACCAGTTACATTATCCCGACACTAGATCGACCAGTCCTAATACTAACTTCTTAATACTAAGCGCCTAGCGAGGCCGCGGTTAATACCATTTTTGTAAGTATTTGGTATATCTCGGCCGGGTTTCAAAAATAACGACATCCCCGCATCCGAGGTCAACGCTCTAATCACTTAGGCCACAGAAACGGTCCATTGAGTTTTTTAACATAACCTAAAGATGACACGTACAGCAAGTTAATTAAATGAGAAAATTGTTTCATGACAGTGAGTAGAAATACCTGGTTTTAGTATTCAAATTTTGAGATCGAGGCCTAAACTTTATAGCAACGAAGTTTGATTCAATCAGTCAAAATTATTCACAGAACTAATCAACTCACAAAAATGTATTCACAGAACTGGAAAGTGTGATGTGTACAGCTAGAACAATGCTTATTTTAAATTTTATTTGAACATTTGTAATATTTAAATTTAACTTTGACTACTGTACTATTTGATGGCTTATAACTTTAGACAATTATGTTCTCATGGGTATATTTACAACATGTACTAATAATTCAAATTCAGGTTCAATCCACTCTCACATCTGCCAACAAATGCGGTTCCTGGCTTTTCTAAAATTGTGAAAGTGACGTTTCCAAATTATGACAACGAATACATACAGGTTGTTAGAACAGTCACTCGATCTGAATGCTTGTATCGCGTTAAGTTTGCTAATGGAGGACATAGGATAAAGCCATACCCGAAAGGTCGGACATGATTCGATATCCTTTCGCTAGGAAACAAAATGCGATACAAGCATCCAGATCAAATTACTGGGCGGATGATGTGCTTAGTATATGCTTGCAAGCGAAGAAATTCCAAATGGAAATGCCTTTTTAGTATTTTTGTATCCTTGCTAGGATCATATGTATTATTCGCAATACAGTGTTTTAGCTTCAGTGTCCTTTCTTTAACAACCTTTTGACTCTTACTTATAGATTACATGCAATATTCAAAACATCGGACGGAGTCAAGTCATCTAAAGTTCTCATCTTACCCATGTTCATCATAGCTATTACTACACAATCTGATGATGATGAGATGAATATTAATATGCCCACACGCTTTATCAGCAGTTGTCGCAATGGGTATGACATCATATAGTCCAAAGATGAGAAATAGCCATTTTAAATCTCGTGACAGAAAGGTTAGCAATTGAAACAAAGAAAATAAATGCTATATAAAAACGTTGACCAAAAACGATTCACATACAAAAGCTTAAATTATGTATATTTATGCTAGTCCTAATCCATCGATTTTTATCCCCCCACCTTCTTAACAGATATTTGTATCATTTCTGGACCCCATATTAGGATTTGATTGGGGGATGAGTGGGTTGCGGTAGTCGAAAATGTCAGAAGAAATTGCATTTTTGACACAAACGCACTTCCTTGTTGATATGTCAAGCTGGATATCTTTACAGAATGCGGGTAATTCCTTCCATTTCAAATTACACAATGGTACCAGCTATCTTTCTACGCCATTAGACGGTCAACAGATTAGGCTGAAGCGCGCAGAAAAAAATATACAGACCATTATAAGATTGTTTCAATCCTTCCGCGGGACCCACGCGATGTCTATATTTAAATGATAATTGCCATTTATTAATATTAAGAGTCGATACCATCACATTTAATCTCGAGAAGAATGAATTTGAGTCTCATTGCCTGAAATAACTTTTACAACACGATCGTTGTAATAACAAATATATAAATGGGAACGCCTTGATATGTACTTACTATTTAATAGCTTCCAATAAACCGCGGTTCATAACAAGAGTTGCAGTGAATTCGGCATTCTTTGAACTCGTAAAATTAATGTGTGTGTGTGTGTGTGTGTGTGTGTGTGTGTGTGTGTGTGTGAAAGAGAGAACATGTAAAAATATGAGACATGATAAATCTCTCTAAATGTAAATAAATATGAATACCAGCGCATAAACAATAAAAATTGGAAAAGATTTTGATTATATATATATAGAGACAGACAGACAGACAGACAGACAAAGTTATATATCGTTTGTAATGACTTTCAGCAACAACGATTGGAAGTTATACATGCGACATTCTGTACAATTTTCTGCTTAGTTTTTCCGAAAGATTTATGGAATATGTATTCGACCATTCCAACGCGAAATCTATTTTTACCACAGAAACGTGCAATTCCGGATATTGCTGATGTTATCGTAACCTTGAGCAGAACAATTACAAATTAGTAGATGACATTTCAGTATTTGATTAACCACCCATTCTTTCATTCTTTCACCGACATGATGTCATAAAACTATGAATGGAACTGTAAATGTCACCTCAACTCTCACGTTTCACTTTGCAACTTACTACGATAAGCCATCAGAATACTAATGTATTTTAGCGATCTATTTGGTTGGTCTATAACAAAACAAATGCAAAATTAATGGCAAATAAGCATATGCGACTATTTTTTGATACCCAAGGAATTCTCGTATTTGTTTTTTTTTTTTAACCCTTAATGTATGCATGGCCCCTAACTGTATTTACGCAGCTCCTCGCCATCGTTTACTGTGTAACTGTGTAATACTCAGATGGGTTGGTCCCTTTTCTGACAAAAAAGTCATTTATTTCTCAAAATAAACAGAAAAAGATTAACAAAACTGTGTCATTGATTCCTGAACAATAATTGTTGATGGTTTAGGAGATGATCATTTAAGGGATGCTATGTTGGAGGTTGGTTTTGGAAGAAGATAAGAAAGAGGTAGTTATAACTGCAGTGTCATTGAGATAGCGGTGGTATTGATGGAGTTGTAGTTGTGATGATGTTAGTGTTGGAAGTGATAAAAGTTGTAAATGGCAAAGAAGTAATATTAGTTCATATACCATCAATATACACAATGATCGCGAATACATGGCGAAGTACAATTTACGATGATATTTAGTATAGAACAGTTTACGATAATATAAAGTGTATAACAGCTTACGAAAACAGCGTACAATAGCAAACTTCACAAGTTCAGGGCAGGGGTGTGTTGTGGTTCACCGATCATTTATATTGAGACATTGTGGGATTGTGAACAACGAGCAAGATTTACTTACCTCCAAAACTGAACAGCTTTACAACGTGCAAAATTACACTTTTCCGAAAATGAAGATTTGACTACGGTAGTGTTCCAATAAGCATGGCATTTGTAAAGTTTGCAAAAAACATTAACACAAGGGGTTTTTTAATTAAAAATAGACTTGAGTTTAGTTTAAAATCACTTCAAAAATATGTATTAGATTGACTTCAGTAAGTCGTGAAAATTTATATTAACGGTAATGAGAACACGTGTTTGGAACTAAGTTGTTGCTCTAAACATACAGACGTCACCTCAGGGTTGGTAAAAAATTTGGATAGTGTGTGTGTGTGTGTGTGTGTGTGTGTGTGTGTGTGTGTGTGATTTGGAATTTTACAGCTCTAACAAGTTTCCAGTCATATCACTACAATGTATTCTATGTGGCAGTTTATAGAGATGTCTAGCACTGTGGCATCAGACACCGAACATATAACATGATGTCCTGACACCAAACCGACTAGTCTTAGCACTCTGCTGTTAATACTGAGCACCAAGCGAGGCAGCTGCTAGTATCATTTTTGTAAGTCTTTGGTATGACTCGGCCAAGGTTCGAACCCGCAACCTCCCTCACTCAAGGATGACGCTCTAACCACTTAGGACAACGGAGCGATAAACTTATAGTAACTCGCCAGATAGCAGAGTCGCTTGTTTAGCGAAATTGGTAGAATAATCATATCTTTGGGAATACATGTCTCGTGTATAAACTACAGGGTCTCACAAAAACTAATGGTTGTCAATTACAAACTGCAGTTCAGAAACATTGGACTCTTGTAAACACGGTAACAAATGGTATACCAATACGGCAGTCAGAATCGTAAAGAAGAAATTCTAACACAATAGTCGAGAAGGAGATGAAGTCATGGGTTTGTGTGTCTCAAGTAAGCCGCGAATATATATTAAACTTTTAGCAACAGTCTTCTATTCTGCATTCTAAGTTACACCCAAAACTACGGTATTTCCATCGAAATTACAATCCACGCTCCTTGCGTTATGATACGAAATCTAATTAATAGGTCAAGTTAGGTTACATTATTTGTTCATAATATTTGTTTTGATGTCGACGTTTGCCGGAAATATGTCAATAAAGCTTAATAGTTTCTGACAAAACACAGAAAAAATAAAAATAAAAAACATAAATAACAGGCTTAATCAAATCGCTTTTGCGGTACCTGGACGAATCAAATGTACATTTTTAAAGATCAGATATGGAAGTAAGAAAAAATAAAAGCTTGAGTAAGTACGACGTTCCTGCTTTTAGTAGAAAATTATGTATGAATTAAAAGTCCGTTACTCCGGTAAATTTACTCCCACTGAATTTCCGTTTACCACAAAAATCAATTAAATTGTCTAAAATTACAGACTGCTTAACTTCCCTTGATTGAGGGTGGTTTATGTGCAACTTCAGTCCAGAAAGAGTCGACCATCCTGTATAGTTATATTGATTGAACAGTTATTTAAATTACAAGTCTTTTGGTGCAGAAGAAAGGAGAAAGGATCTACTGATTGTGAGGCGTCCAACAAGAACGTATTAAAATATGAGACAAAGTTAAGCATGTATTTTCTTGAGTCCATATTATAAGCTATGAGAATATCTCATATTCTTGTATAAGTCGAAGATGAACGAAGACGTCAAATTCGGGATGTCACCGTGGAAGAGAAGGAAAAATCAGCAGGTCTTCCCATTTACTCGGTATAATCGTTTAACTTGAAAACTTATATATTCTCACCTTTGCTATATTGGTTCGCGAACGAGAAATTAGAACTTTAAATGTCAAGTGCCACCTGCACGTGCTTGAATGTGAGTCCCAATGTAAACAGCATAGACCATGATCCGCCGTCGCTTAATGCTACAGTAGATCAGGTCCTATATTGTTTGATCTACTGTAATTTGCAGTTGGTTTAGAATTATAAGGGTGTAAAGACAGTAAACATGGTGCAAGATTATGTTAGGATGTTATTGGTGACACTTTAAAGGAGAGTAGGCCATCTACCATATCAAAGTAGGCCTACTGCAGTTTATTTTCGAAGACTTACTGTCGTTAATTTTGACCAAAATTAGATATTTGATTATTTTCTCTTTCTGACTCGTGCCTAGTAACATTTAGAAAATACTCTAATCCATCCCAAGATGATCTGCACAGTCCACTACATTTTGTGAGGTCCAAGGGGCTACTTGAGCAACGGTGCCAGCCGGTGAAATTACTGCAGTATACCTAATTTTTGTTTCACAATTCCAGGGCTCAATGCCTTATCGAAAGGCTGGTTCTGAAACAGTAGTTTCGTAATTCGTCAAAAACAAATGTTAACATATAGTTTCTTTTCTTCTCGTTGTCTCTATATTCCCCTATTGCCTGTAGGGATACTATTAGTCAGTTCCTTAAATTTCAACCAGAATACTCTTTTTATCATGATCTATTTCACATACCCTTCACTACATCTCTACTCAACATATTTTTTTAGCTATACGTAACTTCTGTATACATATCGCGTATAGGTAATACCTGCGTCATCTTTGTGAAAGTTTTACTTTTAAACGCAGTAATGTGTACACTATACAGTATAGTTCTTTATGAACAACGAATATGGTCTTGTCAGGGACGGAAGAATAAAAAAATAAGTTTAAACGAAACCTCCACAAGGCACTTTTAGGTATAAAAATTCGAGATAAATCAAACGCGATAAAGTCGTTTGATATTGCGATAAAAAGCATTGTAATTATGTTATCTTAAGGTCTACACAATGTAAATTAAAGACGAATAACCAATAAGTAATATTTTTTATCAGGTAATTAATATAACTTGGGTAAAGCAAATCATACAAAGCACTCTCTCTCTCTCTCTCTCTCTCTCTCTCTCTCTCTCTCTCTCTCTCTCTCTCTCTCTCTCTCTCTCTCTCTCTCTCTCTCTCTCTCTCTCTCTCTCTCTCTCTCTCTCTCTCTCAAATGAAAATTTTATATTACTAAAACCTCTCAGTTATTGCTAGATAACCAGATATTATTTGTTCCCCAACTTTTAAATAAAAATAAATTCATACAAAATGTTTTGGTGCCGTCAAACTTCAATTTCAATCGCAACTTATTTTCATCTGAGTTAGTTTAATTTGTTGAGGGTGAAATGATCTTGAACTACGCAAATTCTACAACACCGATTTAAATAAATAAATTTTGTTTAAAAAACTGTGGCAAACATCTTGTTTCTACAAAGTTTTTATTAAATTATACGCTTCAAAGTAGAACATCGCAAGGTGGTGCAAAGTTGTAAGAAATTCAAGACTCGTGTTTAGTGAAAGGAAATTTCAATTATTGCTTATTATCTGCTAAAATAAATCAAGCAGAATTGGCAACCTTCATTTTGAAAATGTTACATCCAAGATACTCGTTCACTTTTATTAATACCAATTATTATTATTATTATTATTATTATTATTATTATTATTATTATTATTATTATTATTATTATTATTATTATCATCATCATTATTATTATTATTATTATTATTATTATTATTATTTTTATTTTTATTATTATTATTATTATTATTATTATTACCAACTTCATCACCATTATTATTATCATCAACATCATCATCATCATTATAATCATCATCATCATCATCATCATCATCATCATCATCATCATCATCATCATTATTATTATTACCAACTTCATCACCGTTATTATCATCAACATCATCATCATTATAATCATCATCATCGTCATCATTATTATTATTATTATTATTATTATTATTATTATTATTATTATTATTATTATTATTATTATTATTATTATTATTATAAGAGGCTGTTCGTACCTAGAATCAGCTTTCCATTGTTTTTAATCTGGTTCATCGCATACTGTCTCTTCGGTAATGATGTAATGTCTTTAAAAATCAAGTTGAAGGCAAAAGAATAATAAATCTTGGTCACCAACCTACATCTCAGCTAACCTGTTCAACTCTCTCTCTCTCTCTCTCTCTCTCTCTCTCTCTCTCTCTCTCTCTCTCTCTCTCTCTCTCTCTCTCTCTCTCTCTCTCTCTCTCTCTCTCTCTCTCTCTTAATTCTTTTTTTAATTAGATTACGATTATTGGATGGAATTTCGACAGAATACATTATGAGACCAATAGAGGTGTTATTAACTGTATTTTGATATAGATCAATCCATTTTATTCAGTCGATATTTCCTTACACGGTTAATTAAAATATGTCAGTAGTCGTGTAAAAATACATTTATACGTATATACTAAACAGGACTAATTACATGTTGTTTGAATACAGATTACATCTTCGGAATAAAGATGCATCACCCTTACTCCCCCACCCCCACCATCAGAAGTTTCCGAATTTTCTCGCTTTTTTGGCTACTGATAGTTTTAATTATTACATAATGCGTGGAGAAAAAAAAACAATCTAACGTGATCCCAACATAGTGAACTTAAGATTTCGATTTCAACATTTTTCTTTGTTTTACTTTTTAATGAATATTCCAATTTGTGACATTTTTTGTTGTTCTTATTCTTCTGTTTTTATTCATTTTGTGCATTTTTTTTACTGACTTCTGTTTTTAAATATCATTAATGAACACGAACACGCCATAGCGAAAGTTAAAAACTAAATTTTAAAGGAACTTGAACATAACGTGGTAAAAAAAAAGTTCTACTTACCACCAAGTGCAATTGACTTGAAGTACGAAGATAATCCAAATAACAAAGCCTATCAGAAAAATGAAATGCAAATCTGCCATCGTTCATGGGTATAAGCCATTGAAACTTCTTGCGTGACAGTATATTTAACTAGGAATAAATTGATACACGACACCTTTTCGTCGGTAGGTGAATTTAGCTTGTGCCCAAGGTGAAACCATTATTCTTGCAATGATAGCATTTTAATATTCAATACACGTCACCATGTCCACACTAAAAGTGATTAAACTGGAACACAGATAATTCACCATCAGTTATATTTGTTACCGAATGGAAACTTCCCACACATAATAGACTCGTACATTTGGAACTTCTCAGAAACCATCATGTGCTGTAACGAAGATTTGTTATCAAAAGGTCTATAACAAAAGACAACATTGCACAAGTGAGGTTAAACTACACTTTGTAAATGTTTCCAACATACACGAGAAATAAACCCACGAAAACATGGAAAATTAAAGGTCTTTTCTCTGGAAAATGATCAAAAGACAAGAAATATATAGCACTAACTGACGCATTCGCGAGTGCCGTAAGGGGAATCTTGAAATATATCTATATATATTAGACTGATTAACGTTATCAAAGAACCGTCCAATCTGCCTGAAACATTTTACCCGGCTGTATAAACAATTTGAACAAGCCAGTATCCACATTTGTTGATCTGCCCAGAGATACGTTGGACTACAATAGACCTGCTAGCCCACGCCAGATTAGTTTTTAATTGGGGAATAATTGACTATTCAGATTTTGCCAGAGAAAGTCAAATACCTGCCTATATACGTTTAACTTTTTGGAATTTCTTGCCATTTTTGTATTTCTTTCTTTGAAATTTATGTAATGCATTTCGACATTCAAAGCAGACATAGTCAGTATGTTCTATATAATGCTCTAAGTAAACATGACAGTTTATCCTATCATTAACATTTCTTAGAAAGTGAATATTTTACAATATGATGTTAATACAAACTCTAGTGGATTAAAATATATATATATATATATATATATATATATATATATATATATATATATATATATATATATATATATATATATATATATATATACATGCATACATACATTTGTAGATGAAACATTTAAATTATACTTGAGTATTTATATTATTCAAAGTTTCCAAGCAAAACAAGGAACAAAATTTAACAGCATTCTGACACTCTAATGATTCTGATGTTTCTAAAGCTTATTTTTCCAGCTATGTTATATCACGATAATTGTTTTCGATACGATCTATATCGATATTTATGGCGATCGCGTCGAGCTCACAATTAGGCTCTAAAATACACAGGCGAGTCCGTGCATTTTAAACGACGTTTGCGTTATTGAATAAATCTGTTGTACAAAAGGTTGAATTAGGAAATAGATCCGAA